>CM033437.1:235672191-235999691 GCA_019425775.1 Rafetus swinhoei
ATAGTTAATAAGACAGAACGTACAATGCAGCTGTATAAACCACGATGCCCAACACCTGAAATGCTGCATGAAGTTCTGGTCTCCCCATTTCAAAAAAAAAAAAAGGAAAAAAAAAAGAATTGGAAAAGGTGCATAATATTGGAAAAGGTGCATCTTTTTCAGATTGGAAAAAAGATAAGTAAGTGGAGACCTAACAGAGGTCTATAAAATCATGAATGACGTGGAGAAAGTGAATAAGAAAATATTATTTACCCGTTCATATAACACAACACCAGAGGATCACTCAATTAAATTGACAGGCAGAGGCTTCAAACAAACAAAAGGAAACACTTCTTCACACAGTGCATAGCCAACCTGTGAAGCTCATTGCCAGAGGAAAACTGGATTAAAAAAAGAATTAAATACTTTCATAAGGAATAGCCCATTGATGGCTATTAAGTGAAATCATCAGGGGATGCATCCCCAAACACTGGGTGTCCTAAGCCTCTAATTGCCAGAAGCTGGTAGCGGAAGACAGGGGATGGATCATGTGATAATTGTCCTGCTCTGTTCATTCCCTCTGATGCATCTGGAAGTGTCAGAAGAAAAGATACTGGGTTAGAAAGACCATTAGTCTGACCCAGAATGGCTGTTTGCATGCTTTGTGTTATCATCAAAATGCTTTATAAGAATTAACTGAATCCATATCACAGTACCTCTATGCTGAAGGGAGCTAGTATGAATACTAACATGTTCAGATGGAGATAATAAGGCCAGAATTTTCACTATCACCATTTTTGTGTACTCAGGTTAAGACACTGAGCCCAGAGTCGCAAAGGTACTTCAGAACCCAACTCCCATTGGTATCAGTGGGAGTTAAGTAGCTAGATAACTTTTCAGGTTCCAGTTACTGTTATTTTTGTCTTCCTCTGTTCTTTTCCTCCTAGTGTTTATTGCGCTGACTACTTATTGAATCTAATCTCTAGCACCTGGCCTACACTTATGCAGGCTGATCCTTGGAGCCTCCATGGATTTCCATAGGACTCCCAGCAGGCACAATGACCCTGTCAGACAGAGCCAATTTCAGTATCAGAGCCATAAACCCTGAATAAGAAAAGCATCCCATTTAAGACATGAAATGTAAGCAAGTGGTTAAGTGCTGTCCGGAAGAGTTTTAAGTGCTTTAATTGGTGCCAGAGGACATGTCTACACAGCAGGGCAAAAGTCGAATTAAGATATGCAACTTCAGCTATGTCAGTTGCGTAACTGGAGTTGAAATAGCTTAATTTGGGTTTGGGCACTGTGTACACAGCAAGAAGTAGAAGGAAGAACACTCTTCCTTTGACTTCCTTTACTCCACATGAAATGAACATTCCAGGAGTCAGCGTAAGAAGTCCTCCATCTTGACATTATTTCAAAATAATGGCTTGCTGTGTAAATATGCATTTTGTTATTTCAAAATAATGTCAGTTATTCCGAAATAAAGCTGCTGTGTAGACATACCCTCAGTAGATAAACTCTGAAGCACAGGGACCGTGCCCATGTGGTTGTGCAGAAAATGGCTTTTGAGAACCAGTAGAGAAATAATATATATAATAAAATGTTCTTCACAGGCAAAACTATCTAGTTTTTTTTTGGTCAATCATAGATGACCTGGCACTGGTTAGGAAGATAACAGGTGAGCAGAATGGAAAGACCCTGGTTTTGTATGACCGTAAGCAGGCTTGTTTGAATCTCTGAGAAATAGTTCACTGCAGAACTAAGGCCCATTTCAGAAAAACAAATCCATCCTTAGTCATTTAAGCATGTGTTTTAAATTCTTTCCTGAATCTGGGGAGATGGTTGCTCTTTTTAATTTCTCCAAACTCCCCTTTTTGTCTCTAGTTGCTCCTCCTTTCTTCTCAACATGCTCTGGGGGCCTTTATCTTATTTGTCAATGTTTGATACTAAAATAAAAAAGTGTTAATCTTTGCAATGACCTTTCTTTTTCTACTCGAAAAGGGATGCTGCATCTTTTATAAGTAACTTCAAGGTGAGATATTCTGCAGCATTCAAACATATGCTTTTATCCAGTTAATCATTGTGCATTACCTACTTTCATCAATGTTCGGAAGCTTAATTCCAGGATTACTCATCCTCAGAAAAAAACCAAATAGAAAAATCAGAAGTATAGACCCAAACAATAGAACTTTTATACCAGGATAATTAGAAAAGGGAACCTATTACCCAGGATTATAATTAGTGACTAACATATTAAATGACCTTTAACATTTACCTTAAGCCCTGGATTTCTAGAAAACCAGCAAGGTTATGAATGCCATATTAGTAATCTTTAATCTTTATTACTGCTGTGGACAGAATTTTAATGATTTTTAAATAGGCAGCGGTCACTAACATATCCCTATTAAAATAAAAAAAATCTCATAAAAAATTAAATGGATTAAGACTTCAAATGTACCATCATCAAAAGTATTATCTAATTATGGAGTTCAGTGAACAGGCCAAGTGAAATGGTTGGTAATATTAGTTACTTACCACATGGGAATGCCCAGGATTTATGCACAAATAGATTCTGCTTCTGTTGCAACATAGTAATTAAGAATTTGTCAGGGAAATTTGACCCTCTAGGGTAGAAATTACTTTGTAAAATAAGAATGGCAGAGCACTAGTCTCCTTGCTGCACATAATTTAACTTGATTATTTATACATCAAAGGGAGTCTGCAGTGACTGCAGTATAATATTTAAGTAGAGGGATATTAGAGAAAGAAGCATCTAGTGAAATCTTTTTCCCAAATCTCCGTGAGAAAATAGAGGAAATTTTCATAAAGCATTTCATTTTGCATATAAATTGGTGCCTAGATTGTGCCTGTGAATTTACTGCTGTCAAATTTAATTTTTCTTTAATTCTTCAGGCCCAGATGTGAAAGGCTCTGTGTGCAGGATGCAATTTTCAATGCTTACAGGTAGCACCCGGATCGATAATGTGTCTTTATGAGAAATTACCATTAATGTTATTGAGTATGCATTTTGCTTTATAGGATAATAAGGTAATATGAAATGCCAATTCATTCATTAGGAAAGAGCTAAGTGCTTAAATGAAATGGGTGACAGGTCTGAAAAAAGATGTAGTTGTGGGCAGGAAGTCAAGAATGGATTTTTAATGACCTAATACCAAAGGGTTTTAACCACTTATTTGCATTTGCTTCCTATAAACAATATTAACTTTAAAATAAATCCCTTTGAATATTTAAATTGCAGTAAGCAATTCTACTTGGAAAGATTATTAAGAAATGTTAGATTTCTGGGAAGCTTTCAGGTTAGTGCTTTTTTAGAAACAATGCATTGACCTATTATCTGATATAAAATTAAAATACGAATTTAAATTTGGAGGGATACAGTGAAACTAAATCAAAAGTTTATTTTGTGAAAAAGTATTTAAATGCTGTGTTTTAAACAGTTTGTGCTCCCAGATCAGTAAGATAAAGCAAAAATCAACATTATATTATGATCCTTATTAACTGTTCAGGATAGATATTGGAGACCCTTCAAACCCAAACACTGTGAGTTTGGTTTGGCAACATACTTCTGCCTTTTCAGATTTCTGTATTATAAGCCACGTCTAAAACTGCAGAAGTTTCTTCTTAAACCCAGGAATCAACTGCTCTCAACAATTAGGGTACATCTAAACTGCAAGCTTCTTTCGAAAGAAGCTTTTTCGAAAGAGCTCTTTCGAAAAAGATCCTTTCAAAAGAGAGCATCCATACCTCAAAACCGGATCGAAAAAGCGATCTGCTTTTTCAAAAGAGTGTGTCCAGACTGCATGGATACTCTCTCGAAAGAAAGCTCTGATTGCTATTCACAGAATGGCCACCAGGGCACCTGTGCTTTTTTGGATTGCCTCTGCTTTCGAAAAATGTCCCTGTTCTGTGTCCACATATGCCTTTTTTCGAAAGAGCTCTTTCAAAAAAGGCGTTCTTCCTCGGAATTTTAGGTTTACCAATGTCAAAAAAAACCCTGCGTTCTTTTGATTTAATTTTGAAAGAACGCAATTGCAGTGTGGATGCAGGTGAATTTTTTTCGAAAAAAGGACAGTTTCTTCAGAAAAAAAAAACCCCAGTGTAGTCTAGACATACCCTAAGAGTCGAGCTTTTCTGCTAACTAGTGCTTCCTCAGGGGCTGGTCTGAGTCTGTGGAATGATTTCCCTCAAGAAACCAGAGCCATCACAAACCTTGTTGTCTTGAGCTCGCCTCCTCTAACATTCACACAGCAACAGGTATCAATCAACATGTATTTTCAAAACAAGACTCTCTACTGTATGAGAAGAGAACATCATGTCACAGATATGTAATCACTTTGCTTAACATACTACAGAAAGGTGCTCAGATACTACAGTGATTAGTGAACTATAACAATCTATATAGAACAGAGTCAAATTAATTGAATGCTTGAAACTTTGATGGGATTGTGTGAAGTTCAAGAACCTTTTGAGAAACTTTGGTGGGACCCTATTTGCACTTTCATACAAACTCACCTTTCAAACTCTAGTTTTGCACAGTTGTCACTAAGTAGTTTTTCAGATGTGTTTCTCTCTGTTGGATCCAAGAGTGGGTAAAAATTGTGCTAGAAGGCACTGAGGACCAGATCCTCAAAGATATTTATGCCACCCATACACCCCTCTTTGAGGATGTGGGCCCAGAGGATCTGGCATAGTGCACTCTCAAGTCAATAATACTTCTTTCATTTACTTTAATGTGCATTGGATTAGAACTTGCAAGAATTAACACTGGGTGTCTCACTATACCTAGAAGGAGTGCTGACTGTTCTGTACCACTTCTGGGTTATCAGTTATCTTGTTAAAATCCTGCTCTTGCTGCTTCTTACTGTACCACCACAGCACAAGACAATCCTCCATAAAGCCAGCAAATTATGTACCTAAACTAAGAATACTCAGTATCAGCCAACCCTATTTACAAAATGTGTTAATATTTAGCACCAGGCAGGAGGTCTAAATTCACCAGTCTTTGTAGAAAATATTATAACCCATATGATCTAAAATTACTCCTAATTTAAAGCATTCTTTTAAAGGGCTTGAAATGTTGTGTTCTCAGACTAAACTTTTAGATTGCCAAAGCTGCCCATGGGGTTTGGATGCCTGTTTCCCATTATAAATAATGGAAAATTAAGTGTATCAGATCTCTTGGGCAGCTTTGAAAATGTCATCCTTACAACTTACAGTGGACGGCATTAAAAAAAATCAACATTTGCCACTCCACAATATCATTAAAATATACCGTATTTATTGGAGGCACTTAGAGATGGAGAAGTTTGGATGCCCAGGATTAGTGGCTCACACTGTAAAAACAAAGGATAGATACCAGAAGGACCATTGAAGTTTGATTTGTATTTTAACTTTTCCCTTCCATCTCTGTGCCTATACTTTTTTCTTTTTCAACTTCTAAGTAGGACACTTCTGACCTTCCGTGTCTCAAACTACAAAGGGACTACTTTCTCTGATGCTGTGTGAATAGGCTAGCCTATTCTTTTAAGGGGCCTTCCATTGATTTTTTATCTTTCAGGAAACATTGGATCCTTTGGTTCTATAATCTCACAAGCTGCCATAAAAGCAGAGTACCCCCATTTCTAGAGCAAAACCTGGATTAGGTAACAGCGGAGTTACAGGCTGAACTTCTCTAATCTGGCTCTTTCTGGTCTGGCAACATCTGTGGTCTGGCATGATTTTAGATAGCCAAATGTCTATTTATCATGGGTGTGGCTAAGTTTCCTGTGACCTCATAAAGCTTGTTTACTGCCACCAGTCCTGGCTCTCAGTGTTCTGTGCTGTTATTTAGCTCCAAATGCTTTCTAAAAAGCACAGTAAGCAGTGGAAGAGTTGGTAATTCTTCTAGACAATAGTCACCTCCCATGGTCCGGCAAATTCTCTGGTTCAGTACTGGTCACGTCCTGAGGGTGCTGGGCTAGAGAGGTTCAACCTGTAGTCTCACCAAGCTCATAACAGCTAAAAGAAAGCTTTGATGTGTCTCAGCATCCTCTCTCTCTTTGGGAGGATGAAGGTCCAGGAGGAATTATAGTAGTAGTAAACTATATTATAACAGCCCCGACTGATTCTGGGACACCATTAAAATAGGGATGGATAAACTGGTTCAGATGTGTATGAAAATGGGATTAGCCTTTGCACCCCTAGATAACTCCTATAGCAAGATAATTATTAGTTGACAGCTTCCTTATTTTCCACGTATTTTCATTATTTACTAGGGTTTGGCAACCTGCACCACTTTCTATAACAACTACCTAAAGAACTCTTGTAGAATGTGCAAAGGGAAGTGGAGGGAGGAAAGGGCAGATAATTGGCTAACCATTAAATAACACACAATTTATATACCTACTTTTGCTAAAGGCAAACAAGCCTCATTGTCACAATGTAATATTTTGGCTAACACAAGCCTACACTCAGTATGCTTGAACTGCCAATTCATACCTCATCTTGTTCTTCTTGTGCTGTTGTCTTCCCCAAACTTCCTCTAGTGTTCTTACGTAGGCATTCCCCTTACTCCTTCCTATACTATACTTCAGTGAACACTTTTGCAGACCACCTCGCCTAGGTTAAAACACAGAGGCTATGTTTAGACAGCGGCACTATTTTGGTATACCGGAAGTATCCCAAAAGTATCCCAAAATAAAATAGCTATTCCGTGTCTTTAAACGTGCCCGTTATTTTTATAAAGATTTCAAAATAACAGGAGCACTATTCCAGCATCCCTGGAACCCTTGTTCCACGAGGCTTAAGGGACTTGTCGGAATAGCACTTTATTTCGAAATTTGGTGCTTTGTAGACAGTGCCAAATTTCAAAATAAGCTATTTTGAAATTAGATTGAAATAAGATATGCAATTTGCGAAGCTCAAATTACATATCTTATTTTGACCTATGGGTGCAGCATAGATGCACCCAGACTGACAAAAAACCAACCCTTCAAGGATAATGGGGTGCCTTTGAATAAATTTGCAGAGAAAATCATGTGCATGAGAGAGACCAATATGACCAATTTATAGTCCCACCTCCTCCAAACAGGAATGGCATAAATCTCCCCACTTATTAATGAGAAATAAGGAAGCTGTCAGCTAATAGCTGTTTTGTATTGGAGTTGTTTAAGTACTCTCCATGGATATTTCTGCTTTGCTACTTCCTAAAAGAAAGCTGCTGTTTCTAGAATAACTTCTACTTTGTAAGTGTTACAAAGACAAAGGCTGCATCTAGACTGGCAAGATTTTGCGCAAAAGCGGCCGCTTGAATTTGCGCAAGAACACTGACGATCTAATGTAAGATTGTCAGTGTTCTTGCGTAAGAGGGCCAGTGTAGACAGGGAAGGAATTTTTTGCGTAAGAAAGCCCCGATGGCGAAAATGGCGCGGAGCTTTCTTGCGCAAAAATCGCATCTATACTGGCCACGGATGCTTTTGCGCAAAGCATTTTTTGCGCAAAAGTATCCGTGCCAATCTAGATGCTCTTTTGTGGAAATACTTTTAACGGAAAAACTTTTCTGTTAAAAGTATTTCCGCAAAATCATGCCAGTCTAGACGCAGCCAAAGGGAATCTAGAGAAGCAACTCCTAGTTCTCAACCAGTTCCCACTCTGAGCTTTCAATTACAAACTCCAGAGTATTTTAACTTCCAAAATTAGAGAGGTATCTAATTCTGACTGGTCATTTTGACAGAAGGACAATGTGTTTATACACAAACCCTCACAGGTATTACCGTGCAGATAATTCCGTCAGGCTTTCAGACTTGTTAGAACAGATATTGGAGTAGAAAAATCAGTAAACTAGATTTAAATATAATAAAAATCAAAAGGTTTTTTCAAAGGGGAGATGTGGTATATATTTTGAGTAAGCACAGTTGTTGTACTGGTGGCTGCATCTACAGTAATGGACATCATGAGGATTCTGTTTTATGCAACTGTTCCTAGGTACTTATCTATATAGTATTTGGACAAATTGCTTAATTTAAAAAAAAAGAACTACATTGGTACTCTTTCTTCTTCTTCATAGAGCTTCTCATTCACTGCTCTCTTTCCTAGGCTGTCACTGACCTGTGTTCTGTCCTTTTACAGTGGCACCATTGTTGCTTCAAGAACATTCTGCTCTGCTGCTTCAGGCATCTAAACATGCTTTCTGAGACAAGCACATTGACAATCTCTCTCACTTCAGATCCCTGGCTTAAATCTCATAATTTCATTCTCCCTCTTCCACTTCTTTATTTACAATCAAAACATTTTTGAACTACAGATTATATTGTATATACATGCTGTATTGGATTGCACATTGTTAATGAAGGCAAAATCTTGTGAGATCTTCCTTCTGCAAGTCATTTCTTTGAAATGAAAAGGAACTTAGAATGTGATTCAAAGCCCAGTGAAGTCAGTAGGTATCTTTCCATCAATTTTTATGGACTTTGGATCAGGCACTTAAGAAGCTGTGCCCACATGAATCCGCATGACTGAGGATCTAGCCAAAAATCTGCAGGTGAGGAAGAGATGCATTGAATACTGAAGATCCATGAATTGTGGTGGGAGAGTCACTGAGATATTATTCACTGCCCACCCCAAATTTCAGTGCAGCATTGCTGTAGAGTGTTAAACTGCTGCTATGTTCTGACCACCTCTGCAAAAGGTTGCTTCGGTTTAATGATTCCTTTTGCTAATGTATAAAGTGGTTTGGGAGCCATCTGAATAAATGGACTTCCCTTACTCCTTCCCTTATTCTGTTAATTTAGGCTTATTTTCTGATCCCATAACTATCTCTTATCTATAGCATATGGTGAATAGGCAAACTAGTTTGAACATAAATTATTCATTATTAATTTGGCACTTGTACTTCTTCTTATACAAAATCCAGTTCCTGCCCCAAAGATGTGACAAACTATATCACGCCAGGTTTACAGTGCGGGCAGAAGATCAGCTTAAGGTATGGAGTATTAAAAGTCCAAGAATAAATAAGGGAAGGCGAGGGGGAAGGGGGAGGAGGAGGAGGAAAAGAAAAAAAGAGAAAAAATAGTGAATTAGATTGTTCAAGTTACAAGAAGTTGATAAGAACAATTTGTACCTCTCTAAGTACCCATTGGTTGGTTGATTGGTTGGTTAAGTCATTAAGATGTGGAAGGTAGTGTGCGAGACAGCCAATGTCTTTATTCATTCCTCTCTGATAAGAATCAAACTTGTAAATGAAGTTAAGTCTTAGCTTGTAAGTCAGTTGGAGTATTGTTCTGAGTTTGTACTGTGCCTAGCAGAATGGGTTTCATGATTGGGGCTTCTAGGCTCTACTGCAATGCAAATAATAAATAAATAATGGATCAGGAGAGAACATTCCATATGTAATGGGCAATAGGGAAGGAAGTTAAATAAAAAACTCCTGAAATTTGGCCCAGATCTTCAACTGAAACCAACAATTCTATTTGCTCTTTTGCTTTATATATTATTGGTCAAGACTAAAAGTGGAAGTAGCAAAATCTTGTGCTATTTGCATTTATAAAGCAGGAAATAAGAGCAAGATCAAACTAGAGTTGCCTTAAAACTGTAGAAACAGTGTTCCTGGGCGTTCAATTGAATTTTGAATGGCTGTTCAGTTTAAACTTTATACTGCTCCCTTTTTTCTATTTGCAAACTTTCACACAAATCTGTGATTGCTAGCATGACCGGTTAGCAAACAGCTCTTCTTAATGGGTAAAATTCTCTTCTGCACAGAGAGAGCCAGCACAACAAAAGTTCCACTTAAGCCCTTAATGTAGGTCTTAAGTGGAACTTATGCATGCATCAGCCTTATTCTGGCCCTCTGTAGCAGGGTGAATTTCACCCCAGATGAATTCTCATATTGGCAGATGAAATAGGGTGTTTGTGCGTGACAAAGAGAATTGTTTTTCACTATTTGTATTTCATTGTTCTTCTGTTTAAAAGCTTACAGTGAAGGAGCAGATCAATACCGTTCAACTTAGGTGACCAAGCACATACAAGCCAATGCTACAGCGTGGAAGCTGGACACTAATAGTGAATGTACAGATAAAAGTGAAAAAGAAAATACTTCTTATTCATGCTCTGGATATACTCTCACTAACAGATCCCACATTACTACACAGATTAGGAAGTAGCATGTACTCCATACAGCAGTCAGGGCCTACATAAAGCTGTGTGTATCTGGCACACAGGTGTTTGGTTTTGTATTTATTAGCTAGCTCCGTCTGAATGATTAATGAATTGTAAAAAATTCTCTCCTCTGAATAATAGAGACAGTGATAAGAGCACCCAGTGTACCAGAGCAAGCCAGCCAGGAAAAACTGCTGTGCCCACAAGTCAAGATGACTCAAATCCTTTCATTTAAAAAAAAATTCTCTTCAAACTTAAAGAGGAGACAGACTGAAAGAAGAGTTCTAGCCACATCAACAAAACTTAGCGCTGTTTTGCAAAACCACAGCCACCCAGTTGTCAAACTACTTGTGTGATTCTTTTCCACTCCACTTTGAAAGAAAGATGTCCCTCTCATAGGCAGACTCAGGGTGTGTCTACACAACACCCTAAACTTGAAATTAGATACGCAATTTGCATAACACAAATTACGTTTCTTATTTTGAAACTATTTCAAAATAGCTTATTTTGAAATTTGGCACTTTTACACAGTGCCATATTTTAAAATAACGCATTATTTCAAGCCATCTCTTATTCCTCGTGCAATGAGGCTTACCGGGATGGCAAAATAGTGCGCCCGTTATTTCAAAAAATATTTCAAAATAACGGGCAGCTTGTGTAGAAATAGCAGTGGTCAGAGTGACATCAGACATATTTAAAAAATAGTACGTACAAAGACAGATCTGAGCAGAAACACTCCCTTTTTCTCATAGAATCTCTACTTATAAAGGCTGTGCTTTCAGCCTCTTGAGCTAGCATCAGCGTTGTCAGTGAGTACATGTAACCAGTACAATTATTGGATTATTTATTGGTAAATGTACAGCTCTTTGTTAAGAGTTACCCTTTCTTAAAAAAAACAAAACAAAACAAAAAAAAAACGATTTCAGGTCATACCTAAAACAAAGTAAAAAACAAAATGAAAGCCATTTTTCAACAGAATTTGAGGGCTTGCAGCCTATACCATAAATTAAATGTATATTAAATTGTTATTTTTTAAAATTGTGGCTAGTCCCATACCCTGATTTCACAAGATCACAATGGTGGGAATATTGCACAAGGCAACCAATGAAAGGATGCAAAGAAAATTATGTAAACACAACCAAGGTCAGTCTGACCACCAACCAGATGACAGAATGTAAGATGGGGGGAAGGGTATAACTAGGGTGGGATAAATGGAGGAACAAACCATGGACTGGAATATATGGTGACACTGTACTGCTCCCATATCTGTAAAGGTAAACTGAGTCAGAAGAAGATATTACATTGAGGTGGCTGGGAACTGACTGTGCAAACCAGGAAATGGTTCACATCTGGAAGGGCCTATCTGTTTCAATTACAAAGGATGGGGAGAGAAAGATCAAAAGTTGCCCTTATGTTCTACTCAGGGCAACAGCTGTGAGGATTTGGGGCAGCTACAGAAAACTTCACAGGAGGATTTTGGGGATAAGAATTAGGGTTGCCAGGTGTAATGAGTCTGGGACAGCAACATGGCCTCCCTCTAACCCGGAACAGAAAGGGCCCTCTAAGACCCCTTGGTGGGCAGATCCAGCCTCACCAACCCCGCCCACAGGAAGCCAGAGGGAGGAATAGGGGCTACGTCGACAGAGGGATGCAAATCAAGCACATCGAAATTGCTAATGAAGCAGGGATTTAAATATCCTGCGCTTCATTAGCATAAACATGGACGCTGCTTTTTTTTAAACGGAGCTTTTTCGAAAAAAAATGGCAGTCTAGACGCAGCTCTGTCAAAAATAAACCCTTTGTCGACAGATCCTGTATTCCTCAAAAAATGAAGCTTCTCTCAGAAACTTAGCCAGCAGCAGCTAGCACATGCTGTCTGTCAGTATCACCCAATCTGTGCCACACTGTCTCTGTGCCACTCACACACAATCACTGTCACATACATACTGACAGACACACTCTCCCAGTCTCTGTGCTGCTCACACTCTCCTGTCTCTGTGCCACACTCACTCAATCTATGTCACAAAGTCTGTCACACACAAAGTCTCTCTCTCTCTCTCTCTCACACACACACACACACACACACACACACACACTTTCTCTCTGTAGCTCCAGCCCTTCTGCTCAAGGCCCTGCACCTTCTGGGGGGCCTGAGCAAGCCCGCAACCACATGCCAAAATTTGTGAAATGGCCCCCTCTGCAAAAATGATTGCCCACTCCTGCTTTAGGTACTATAAGGAACAGCGGAAGGGAGGAAAGAGAGTGAGTTGGACAGAACAATCTTATAGGAAAGGGATTCATAGCGACAGCTGGAAACATCAAACAGTTCAGGAGGTTTGATTCAGATTTGATATTCAGAATTTAGCCAAATCTCCAGTGTCTAAGGGATGTCATATGTGAACAACCTCTCACAAGAGCTTCAGTACCCCTCTGCCTTTGTTTCTGTCTGGATAAAGCCACCATCACCATTTTCCTTGTGTGATGCTGACAGGCGGATCCAAATCTGGGACCTCTGGAGCTTGGTGCGTGAGCCTCTACAGCTTGAGCTAAAAGCCAGCTGGCTCTCAGCTAAGGCTGTTGAGGAAACTCATCCTTTTTTTCTGTAAGTGGTCTAAGTGCCACTAAGCCTCTGGGTGGTACAGCACACCACCCCCAATGGGTGTGTGGGTTACACTTGCACAATTTTGGCAGATTTACTTGTGATGCCAGCTATAAACCCAGAAATGCAGAAACAAATATGAAATGGATTACCCTTTGATTTTATTTTTAATCAGATTTTGGGTCATCTGTCCACCTTCAACTTTCTCATATGCATTTTTTTAATTCCTCTGCAAACAGTATTTTTTACATCCCCAAAATAACTCAGAGTTGGGACCATGGTGACCTTGCCACTTGTCAAAGGAACTAAACAGACACTACCCAGGGTAGACAAAGGTAAACACTTCACATAGACCAGGACAAAATATTAAAATGATCTCATCTGTCAACAGAGACTAAAAAATTCTTCCTGAGATATTCTAAAAGCTTTTTATTCTAACCCCTCAGCAAGTGGATGTCACGATCTTAAGTTAGTCAATTTCAATGTGTATTTATTTTCTGTTAATGTTATAACTTAGATAATTCAAGAGGATGGAAAAGGTGTTTGGTTCTATCCCTAAATGTCAACCATTTAAGTGGTTTGACTTTTATTTTCTATTTGCTTTGGTCAGTGTAAATTTCTATGGGTTTTGCAGGTTGGGGGAAGGGGATTTGGAGATGGGTAGTTCTTGGTTATTAATATTTGACTTTGTTAGTGCTATCTGTTTACTGTATGGCTCCTGGAAAAAAAAAGTGGGAAATATGAGCTTGTGGTACTTAAACGCAATGCGTAGGATCATTCCTTGTGCCTGAAATCTCTCTGCACGATTTAGCCTCTGAATTGCCATTTGGATATTTTGTTTCTGTTTAACATTGGCTCAGTTTCACTTTTATTATTTTATGCTTTACATTTAATATATTTGGGTACTCAGGTGTATTGACAGAATTCCATATCCTTTGCTTTTGCTGAGCTTTAAGACAGGCTGTTATTGTGTATCATATTACTGGAATAGGACTTAGCCCTTTCCCTTGTATCTTTTTACACTGACAGGGACAGATTCTGCAAGTTGATGGTGCACGGTACCAAAGAAAGGAATCTGCCAGTGTGGGTCTAGCTGCAGGATCGGATCCTTAAAGCAGAAAGGACAAATTTTTAAATTAACATTATTGGACCAGCCTTACCTCTTTTATTTCAGTAGGAACTTTGTCCTAGGGACTCTAGGACTTAAGCTCAAATCAGAATATTAATATCAGCTTTTATATCTGGGGGCAATAATTTTGTAACACAGAATGATATTTATTACTATAGCAAAGTACCTTATTTAATAGAGAACTGAATCTATTTGAAGTTTGTTTTTCAATAAGTGAAAATGTAGAGTTAGGGACTGGCAGTGACGTGGGCATTTTTTATTGTGAAAAATTAGTTTATGGTCAACTGCGTTTTTGTAATCACTCACCTCCTCTTTACTTCTCTCACGTGGAAAACTAAGGGATCTTCTAATCTCTGTTTTCATTTGGTCCATTTGCACATTCCAGGTCACACAGCTCCAAGTGGTTGGTTCAAGTGCACCTATAATATTTTAAATGAGACTCTCCTCTTCACCCCATGGCTTACTTTTGTGTGTTCACCAAAACTGGTGACTGAATAAAAAAGCACAGACATCCTCACTACCTAGCATCTTGGAATCTTTAGAACTGCAGCTGTAACTATTATTTCGTTGGGAATAAGGACATTGCATGCTGTACATAGTGTGTGCTTATGTTGGGCAGCCACTGGGTGTCAGCATAAATGTAAAAGCTCGGAAGCAATTCATTAACATGCTCTGATTTAGTCTGTGTGTGTGGCAATGATGCATACTGTGTTTGACAATATTGAACAGAAGTTAGTGAAGGAAACTTTGCTGTTATGAAGAATAAATAGGTAAATGAGCACTTCTGAACTAGATCAAACTTCTAGGTCAGACAGGAGGAAAAACCAAATCTTTCTCTCTCCCCTCTAGAACTGATTTTCAGTTAGCTGTTATAAACAGATAATTAGCCTAATACTACAATGCCTGAGTCAACTTACGGGGTTGCTTCTCGGGCTGACTATAGTTTTTGTAATGAAGATGGAAACCAGCCAAAACTTACCTTTTGCAAATCTGAAATCTGGGCCACATTCAGGAGTGGCCTGAGGCTGGCTGTGGCAGCTGGCGCCTCAGGCGGAACGCGCAATCGGCGCCCCCCGCCTGCAGGGCCGTCAATGGACTGACGTAATCGGCGGGCGCCCCGGGCACCCCTGTGACGTCATCATCGGGCACCCCGGGCGGCGGCGCCCTAGGCGGCGGCCAAGTCCGCCTATAGCCCCGGGCCGCCCCTGGCCACATTCCTTTAAGTTTGCAATCCTTACCCTGAACTTGGATCAAGATTGGTAGTTTTGACTGGGTTTCATTAGATTATTTACACACATAGGGTATGTCTACACAGTAGTTATTCCAAAATAACATAGTCTGCGTCTACGCTATAAGCAGTTATTTTGACATAATGTGTCAAAATAACGTCAAGCTGGAGGACGTCTTACTCCGGCTCCTGTAACCCTCATTTTACGAAGAGTAAGGGAAGTCGGAGGAAGAGTGCTCTTTCTAAGACTTCATTGTGGTGTAGACAGCGCCAAAAGCCAAAATAAGCTATTTCAATTTAAGCTGCCCAATTGACTTAGCTCAAGTTGCATAGTTTATTTCGGCTTTAGCCCTGTTGTGTAGACGTGCCCATATAAACCAGGGATGGATCTCATTGAGGTAAGTCCTAGCCCAAGGCATAAGAGACCTTGTCTTATTTTGATTTTCTAAAATAAAATAAAAATAAATAATTCACTCAGTCAACAACATTCAGGATGCTTTGTTTTGTTTGTGAAATGATTTAGATAAATCTGCAATAGTACACTGTATAGATTCAGTGTAAGCAGGTTAGGCCTCCAGGAGGGGTTCCTCCACCTTCGGGTCAGTGGGTGGCCACTCTGCTTCACTTCAGTGGGGACTAAAACAAAGCCCCAAGTCAATAGTCCAATACCCCGGCCTTGTTCAGGTGGGGGCAGAGACAAACTGTTCAGAGCCCGGCCTTGCTTCAGGGCGGGCGAGAAGCAACAAATAAACTCCATTAAAGAGCCCTGGGCCCTAGGTCAGGATGGGGCAGCAAACAAACACAGTTATAAGCAGTTCAACGGGCCCAGGCCTTGTTTCAGGGGTGGGGAAGGGCAACAAACACACAATACTGGGCACAGGCCCTGGTTCAGGGTGGGGCAACAAATAAACAGTTAGTTAGGAGTTCAAATGCCCAGGCCTTGTTTCAGGCAGGGGCAACAAACACACAGTTCAGTCTAGCAGATTTGAGAAGCAGATAGGTTTGTCTCCTTGGTCAGGAGAGTTGCAGGCGCTTCGCCTGCAGTAGTGGTAAGGGGGAGACTGCCACCCGGTAGGTGGGTGGCAGGGAGGGCACAGGCCTGCCCACTCCACTGCATCCCAGCCCAGAGCCCTAGAAGCAGCATTGCAGTCTGCTGCTGGGTCAGCGGGGTCTCCAGCCCAAAACACGCTGACCCGGTCGTTTAACTGTCAGTACTATTCCCTAGGCCATTTCTCTTCTCCCCCTCAGTGTGTACCTGGGTGTCCGGCAGGTCTTCTGGGGAGTTGAGGGCTGCTAAGTCCAGCTGGGGTCCGGGTGGTGCAGGCCAGTCCTTGACAGCTTGCAGGTCCAGCAGTCCCAGCCAGTTTTCCGGTGCAGGCCGCTGTAGGGTGTCAGGCCAGTCCTCCACGTCAGGCACGGCGGAGGGTGCATGCCCGTCCTCCAGCCCTTGCAGATCCCGTGGTCCCAGCCAGTGTTCGGGTACAGGCTAGTCCTCTGGGCCAGGCACGGTAGGAGGACCAGTCCAAGCCTCGGCCTCCCAGGCAGGGAGCACTGAGCAGGCCTCTGGTTCCTCTGGAGGTTGGGCCCAAACTGAGCTCCTGGGCTGGGCTTTTACAACTTTGGCCACACCTCCAGGTTTCCTGTCAGCTGACGGTGAGGGGCCGGCTCTGCCCAAAATGGCTCCCGGAAGGGGTTCCTCTGCCTCCAAGTCAGTGGGCGACCACTCCACCCCACTACATTCAGATTTAGGCCCTTCAAAATTTCAGCATATTTTTATTTGGGTTTGCAGGTGTTCTTGTCTCTAAGGCCATGTCTACACTAGGAGAATAGTCCAAATTTACTAAGTTTTACTTCTAAGCACCCGATTTTACAAATTCAAAGTTCTGGTGTCCTCATTATGGGGCTCAATCAAATGTAGTCTAAGGTAGACTCCATTAATGTGGATGTGCTACCTTGGACTCAGAGCCCCAGGAAGCAGTCTGGGGAGCTGTGGGAGGCCTTCCGGAGGCCATTATATTTGAATTTGCAGCACTGGAGCATCCACACTAATGTTATTTTGGACTTACAAATTCGGGAATAGTGTTATTCCTCATGAAAAGCAGGACTACAGAGTTCAAATTCTATGGCTTCTTATTGCAGAATAATGGGCTTGGAAGTGTGGACACATTGTTTACAAATTAAAACTTGAGGAGAGCTAATTTTGGACTAAAGTTCTAGTGTAGCCCAGGCCTCAGTGAAAGGCCTGGTAGCATGTCTGCTATCTTTAGAAAGAGAGTTCTGGTCAAATCTTCAGATGGGCTAAGCAGGTTGAGATAAAGCAATGAATCCTCCTGAATTCAAAGTAGACCGAAATCTTTGAGAATGTGAAATTAACATTGTAGGTAAATATTTCTGAGCCCTGTAGAGATGAGAGACCCGGAATATTGTCATCAGGATGAATGACAGACTCCCTTTGTTTCCTATTTACTCTTTCATCTCTGTTATTAGCCATTGTGCTTCTATTGGTAATGCCTGAAAATCTTCACAACTAGTACCACAGACCAATGCATTTTCCTTGTTTACACCAGAAATGGAAACAGTAACAAAAAGCAAGAAAAAAAAGGTATTCTGATGGCACTTCCAGCTCAAACCTAAGACTGGAAAGGAACAGACAAAATTAAGCAAAATAAAAACCTCAAATTGTTGATAATATATTTTATCCTTTCATCCTGTAAGAGGGTCCTTAGTCGCTCCCCTTTCTCTGACGAGATCACCGCACTTCCGGGACCCACCCCTTGCCTATTTACATCTCAATTATTCAGTCTATAACGTATAGTCTCGGGCTTTTGCTCCTTGTTACACTCCGTAGTTTTCAGTAGCTCCCTCCTGCAGAGGCATTCTCGAGGGAGGGTAGGGGGACCCGGGCCCTCCCTTTCTCACAGGTCCCAGCCCAGGGCGCTAAGGACCAATTCCCTCATGGTTTGGTCCGGCTGGTGGGGCTCCTGCCAAAACACACCAGCCCTCGGGCCATAAACAGAGAGCTCTGCCCTGGGCTTCTTCCTACCCCCCCCCCCCCACTAGTCTGCTTGATAACATCCCTTGCGTTTACCGGTCCTGTCATTGCTTCGCCTTTCTCTCTCTCTCTCTTCCCCCCGGCGTCCCACCGTCTTCTCCTTTGAATGCTCCACCGGTCCACCCTCATTCCCGGCTTCTCCCCCCAGCGTTCCCCTGCCCCCGCATGCAGTCACTCAGTACCTGCCCCGCTTCCACCGCGCTTCTGCATTCTCCCCATGCTGCTGCGTTGGGACATCCCCCCGCCCACCAGCTGGCACTGCAGCTCAGCTGAGCTGTGGCATCCGAGCAAGCGGCGCAGCCTGCCAGCTTGGCGTCCGGTTCTCTGTGCAAGACGGGGTTTGGCGCGATCCGAGTGAGGGGCAGACTCGCGCCACCAGAGCGGGACGCGGCTGACCTGTCACACATCCCAAACTCGAAGTGATTTACAGTTTATAAACTAAAATCAGCAGTGAAGTGCAGCTACCTCTGAGCACCACATAGCAGCTTTTAAATGGCTAAATTCGTTGAGGATTTTAGTTTGTGTTGACTTTAATGAGAACCGAGAAGGGATATAGGGATGCATTATGTAGAAAGAATACAAGTACTCATAGAGGAGTTGCAGGTGCCCTGGACAAACAACACCCTTACTCATGGGAATTGTTCATTACTTGCAACAAAGTATTAACTCATGACTCATTCTGCACAGCAGTCTGATTAAAATAATAAAGACTACGAATGTACCAATTTACTCTCTCTTTTCCCTCAATCCTCTCCTCCCCCTCCACTGCCCTTTAGAGTACAGGAGGTCATTTTAATTCTACTTAAAATTATTTTTCTGAAAATGTTTCTAATTCTGACCAGAGCATCACACTTTACTGTAGAGGCACCCAGTAAGTAACACTTCAAAGATTACAGGAGAGCAGCAGATATAACTCCATTGTTTCTATTTGCATACAAATTGTCAGCCCAGAAACAAACATTTTCTCACACTGAATTATGTCAAGAGCGTGGATTTGGAAGGGTATTTTTTTAATCCATGATAATTAAAAATAGAGTGATAAAAGCTGCAGACCTAGAGTTCCTCAGAATGGCTTCTCAAATGGCACAATACAAATTATGTATTATTTCTATTACAATAGTTCCCTAAATCCTCAATCATTGATTAGGTCCCCAATGTGCTTGGTGCTGTACAAATAAAAAGAACATTCCTGACCTAGAGTACTCAAAATTAGACTAATTGATTCCAAGGCCAGAAAGGGCCATTTTGATCATCTGTTCTGACCATAGAATTTCTCCTACATAAATCATAGAGCACATCTTTTAAATCTTTATGACAAAATGAAAGAGGTGAATGAATTGGACAAAAGGGAAGATAACAGGTGGGAGGGTGAGGTAAGAGGAAAAAAACATGTGTTTGTATAATAAGTAGTGCTCTCAACTTGCCACCTGCCGAGGTGCTTAAAGCACAACAGCAGAGGTCTAAAGAGAGGTGTCTGATGTAGGACAAAAAGTTGGTTTTACAGATTTTGAAGGGGAACTTTCCTGACACATAAGGGACTACATGGAGAAAGTGGAAAGGGGATTTATTCAGACAGCCCCATTGATGAGCATTATTGCTCTGTTTGTAGTGCAAGTTAGAAAACAAAATAAGCTTAATAATAGTGGAATTGAAATACACCTGGTGGTAAATATGGAATGGATTTGGTTATAAAATATACCTTATTTTCCTGTTACCTGCACCTTCAAATCTCTAATGACTTCCCAATCTACAGAGATGCAGCCATCTTGTACTCCCTATCATGAAGTACTGAAATAAAAAGTACTTTCTGCTAGAGATTTTACTATGGTGCTTTTTTGTTTATTACCTTACTCTGAAATGAAGACTGAGGGATAGATTCTCAGCTCATGTAAAATGCCATAGCTCTACTGAAGAGAATTGAGCTATACTAATTCTTACCAGCTGAGATCACACTTTGAAATATAAAAATCTTTGAATTGAAAAGCATCACAGAAAGACATTTTGTGGATCTCTAGTAAAACTCCACCTTAGTATATTAAACACTGTGTTATTTTAACAGTGAGTTCTTTAAGACATAAGAATGTAGGAATGGCCAGACTGGGTCAAACAAAAGGTCCAGCCAGATCCGTATCTTGTCTTCTGATAGTGGCCAATGCCAGATGCCCCTATGGGAATAAACAGAACAGGTAGGTATCAGGTGATCCATCCCCTGTTGCCCATTCACAGCTTCTGACAAACAGAGGTAGAGACACTATTCCTGTCCATCTTGGCTAATAGCTACTGCTGGAGTTATCCTCCATGAAATTATCTCTCTTTTTAAACCTTGTTAAAGTCCTGGCCTTCACAACATCCTCTGGCAAGGAGTTCCACAGGTTGACTGTGTTGTGTGAAGAAATATTTCCTACTTAAGACCTAGCATTGCTGCTTGTTAGTTTAGAGAAAACACTATTTCTGTGTTTGTATGCTTACCACAGCTCTGCTAGTAAAATGCGTGTGTATGTGTGTGTGTACACACTGTGTGTATCAGTGTTTCTCAACCTTTTTTTATAAAGTACCCTTTTTAAAAAAATATAAGTACCCCCTTTTTAAAAAAAAAATTGTAAGTACCCCCCGTACCTACAGTTTTCAGACACACAAACTTTTTTTCTACTATTGCAACACATTTGCTTAAACAACTTAATCATAGCCGGGCAGGCGATGACATTTTTTGGTATAAAAAGTACAAAAATAATAAAGCACAGTAAAACTTACAACAAAAATTCAGTTTTCTGCAAGTTTCAGTTGTGTTGACGTACCCCCCAGACTTCTCTCAAGTTCCCCTAAGGGTACTTGAACCACTGGTTGAGAAACACTGGTGTATATCATCAGAATGTAATAATGACTGATTATGCTCTCCAGGCATCATAATGTCCTAACAATTATTTTGCCAGATGAACTATTTCATGGGGTGCTGCAAATGTTAGTCATTCTGGTGTATCCCACCCTTACATCAATTACTGCCCCTGTAGAAAGCCTTTGAGCAGGAGCTATCAGATGCAGTAACTGCCCTCTTTTTCAAAACCAAGAACCAAGATACTTTTGTGGTAACTTTTTTGAGGTTGAAAAAACTCTTACCTATTTCTGAGTGGAGAATGTCTTTCCCTATAACTTAGGGTATGTCTACACTACAATATACAAATAACAGCCGTTATTTCGAGTTAACTTTAATAGCGTCTACACATACAAACCGCTATTTTGAAATAAATTTGAAATAGTGGAGCCCTTATTTCGAATTTGGTAAACCTCATTCTACGAGGAATAACACCAAATTCGAAATAGCTAATTCAAAATAAGTGCTGTGTAGACACTTATTTCGAATTAGGGGGCCTCCAGCCCTTCCCAGGGAGCCCTGGTGGCCACTCTGGGCACAACCAGGAAAACTCCTCTGCTCCCCCAGAGCCCTGGAGCCCTTAAAGGGGCAGACTCTGGCCACAGTGCCAGTGCCAGTTGCAAGCCTGCCAGCACACAGCCAGCAGACCATGCACCTGGCACAGGATAAGCCAGCCACCTGCTGCCACCCAGCCCTCCATGCTCCCCAGGACCAGGCTGGCAGCTCCCAGGAGCCTGCCAGGGGCCGCAAAAGGCGGGCGCCTTCCTGGTCTAGTGCGGAGATCGTGGACCTCATTGAGGTTTGGGGGGAGGCCTCCAATGCCCATGATCTCCTCACTAGGTGTAGGAATGCGGCCCTCTACAGCTGCATGGCTGCCAGCCTGGCCACCAGAGGCCACATGCGCAGCCAGGAGCAGGTGTGCAGCAAAATTAAAGAACTGCGGCAGGCCTATGCCAGGGCCTCCCAACCAGAGGCTGACCCGGAGGACTGCCCGCACTTTGAGGCCCTGGACCGCATCCTGGGGGGTCAGATGGTCCGTGTCCCCCTGGTTGTCATCGACCCCGGGGCAGAGGGCCCTGCCCTGACACAGGGAAGAGAAGGAAGAGGAGGACGATGGCAGCAAGGAGCCTGCAGGGAGCATGCTCTGCACCCAGGACCCCCGAGCCGAACTGGAGAGCCTATCAGCAGCCTCATCCGAGGTTGGGGAGGCCTCCACATGTGAGTGAAATCATGGTCCCCATATGCGGGGCGGGCGGGGGGAGGGGGAGCCCAGGGACCGTGCGCGTTGGCCTTGACAACCACGGAGCAGGCGGCAACCTGTGCATCTGCCGTGCCATCCAGGACATGTGGCCTCAGCTGGGTGCCATGCAGGGGCCCTGGTCCGTTCCCCCACACACGTCTACACGTGAAGGCACATGACAGGCTCCTGACCCCGGGGAGAGACACTGCACACTGCCCTCCCTCCAGACGCCCCCTCTACACAGAGGCAGGGCACATCTCCCCTCCCCGCCCCCACCACCACCACACTATAGGCAGCACAGGGGCTGGGGTACAGTCCTGGGCCAGCTCACACTCCCGGGGATAGCAGGTGCGGAGACCTGCCGTCCTCGCCTTGCAGAGGGGGGCTGGGTTTCACCCACTGTGTCCCCAGGGGAGAACTGACCACTTCTCTTGTTTCACTGCAGCCGCAGCACCTGCGAGTGCAGGACGCACCACCCCGCCTGGACCGTCCACCCGCACCCAGGCCAGCAGGCACACCCACAACCTGGAGGAGTTCCAGAGGCAGCAGCTGCACTTGCAGGGATGGCAGGTCCACAGCCAGGAGCAGTGGGTGCAAGAGGACCTGCAGCTGTGGCGGGAGAGCTTGCGGGAGCTGCAGGAGCTTCAGGAGCAGGGCCGTGCCCTCCGTGAGTACCTGCAGGCCCTGGCGGACCGATTGCTGCCTCCTGCTGCTCCAGTCCCTGCGGCCACCCCAGCTATCACTCCTCCTCCCACCCCTACTCCTCCTCCTGCTTCTTCCACACCCCCCATCCCTCCTGCCCCACCCTCCACTCCCACTCCCCCCCGGGAATGCCAAGGCCCCCGCACCCGCAGTGCTGCGAGATGGGAGGGCCAGCAAGACCCCCAACCCTGAGCTTCCTCCCCTTCCTCCCTCACCTCCCCCTTCCAGCTCCATCCTCCCAGGTTTCCCCCCCTCCTCTCTCCCGCCCTCATTCCCTCCCTCCTCCCATCCCAGTTATGTTAAATAAAGAGAGTTTTTTGTGGCAACACAAGGTTTTTTTATTGTATATCAGGAAGGGGGTTAGGGAGGGGAAAGAGGAAGGAAGTGCGGGTGGATTGTAAGGCACAAGGTCCCACTGGGGCACGCAGGGGGACCTCAGTCCTCTTCCACCTGGAAGCTCTCCCACAGGGCTTCTCAAATGCGGACAGCCCCCTGAAGGGCCTCCCAGCTGGCAGCCGTGTAGGGCTGGCAGGAAAGCCTCCCCCTTCCTCTCACATAAATTGTGCAGCACACAGCACATTGTCACCACATGCGGAATATTGTGCTGGCAGAGGTCGAGGCGGGTGAGGAGGCACCTAAATCGTGCTTTCAGTCGGCCGAAGGCCCCCTCGACCACAATGCGGGCCCTGCTGAGCCTGGCATTGAAGGCCTGCTGGGAGGGGCTGAGGTGTCCCGTGTAGGGCTTCATCAGCCAGGGCTGTAGGAGGTAGGCCGCATCTCCCAGCAGGAACACTGGCATGTCCACATCCCCGACCCTGATGTGGCGGTCAGGGAAGAAAGTCCTGGCGTGCAGCCTCTGGCACACGGAGGAGTTGCGGTACACCCACGTGTCGTGTGCCTTGCTGGACCAGCCCACACTGATGTCCGTGAATTGGCCCCGGTTGTCAGACATGGCCTGCAGGATCACGGAGAAGTACCCCTTCCTGTTGATGAAGAGGGTGGCCTGGTGGTCCGGGACATAGATGGGGATGTGCGTCCCATCGATTGCCCCCCCGCAGTTGGGGAAGCCCAGGGCGCCGAACCCCTGGATGACCGCGTCCAGGTCGGTGAGGCGGACAACTCTGTGAAGCAGCACTCTGTTGATGGCCTCCACCACCTGCAGAGAGACACACAAAACCGAGGGTCACTGGGGTGCCCGGGTGGCTGGGAGTGTTCGTTCCCCGCCACTGCCCCACGCCCCACTCCCAGGAGCAACTCCCACTGCAATCCTGGCCACCATGGGCGGTCTGTAGTGCGGCCGGGACAGACCGAACCCTCCCAGGGAGGGCACTTACACCACCTCCCTCCCCGTTTTCCCTGGGGCAGCCCATGTCCTCCTTGCAGCCCCCCATCCTGGCCCAGTGGCCGGTGAGTGCCATACCTGCATGAGCACTGCTCTGACAGTGGATCTCCCCACACTGAACTGGTTCCCCATGGATTGGTAGCTATCCGGTGTGGAGAGCTTCCAGAAGGCGATGGCCACCCGCTTGTGGAGGGGAATGGCGGGCCTCATGCATGTGTCCCATCACCGCAGAGCAGGGGCGAGCCACTCACAGAGCTCGAGGAAGGTGTCCTTCTTCATCCTGAAGTTCAGGGTCCACTGTTGGTCTCCCCAGCGTTCCAGGATGATGTGGTCCCACCAGTCGCTGCTGGTGTCCAGACACCAGATGCAGCAGGGCACGCTGGCGTCCGGGCACCGCTCCTCCAGGGCCCCCAAGGGGAGCAGGGGGAGGGCCAGGGGGCTGGCCTGCAGCAGAAGGTGCCAGGCAGCCTCCAGCAATTGCTGCCAGGCTTGCAGCAAGACGTTTAACATGAGCACCAGAGTGTCCAGGGGCGGCTCTGGCTCCATGGTGCCGAGTGCTGCAGTGTCCCAAACAAGAGTGACCAAAGCAGGCGGAGAGGAAAAAGCTTTGCTGACCCTCGGTGAGGTAGGCAAGCAAGCGGGTAAGCTGAGAGCCGGCTGTCCAGGGGGGGTTCCTTTAAGCATGAGCCTCAGATAGCCTCAGACAGCAGCCACACAAAGCAACTACTGACCTGATGCCCTGCTGGAACCGGTTTCAGCTGCCCTTAAATGCGATCCAGCATCCAATCAGTGTGGACGCGCTATTTCGAAATAGCAAAACACTATTTCGAATTAGATTTTGTGTCTAGATGCATTATTTCAATTTAGCTTATTTTGAATTAACTAATTCTAAATAAGTTAATTCGAAATAGCACTGTAATGTAGACATACCCTTAGTGTTTTGAATGAACTTATAAAAACCAATACTGAATAAATGGTCCAAACATTCACTGAAAGCAGAATAGCAGCTCCAGATTGCATCCACGTTCAGTAAGTCTTTTTCTTCAATCATGGTTCTTCAGACTGAACATTCACTCCACTGGACTGCTTTTCTGGACAATAGAGCAGAAGTTCTCCAGTCTGTACAGCACTTGGTCTTGAATAAAAGATTTTGCAGTAATTTTTTTAAAAAAATTAAAGTTTACAAGTTTAAAAAAGGGACATTTCAGATAGCCATTCCTGGAAAATAACATGGGTAGGGGGGGGAATAGGGCCTGTCTCATTAAAACCAGGTATTTTTAATGTAATTGGTTTGACAGAAGAGAAATCCTGTGCCCTAAAAAGACAGTTTGGCACAGAGCTGCTGAGTAACATTTGCCATCGCAAATACAGCTCTCATGAGTTGTAACAGCAACTGGCACTCCTGTCTATCACCCCAGGGGACTGACACCACAAATCCATATGGTCTGTTCCTCATATCCCCAGCCCCCTTCCACTCTGCCTTGGAAAGTGGTGCTCTAGCGTAAGTTTCTGCAGTGCAGAAAAGATGGCAGAGTCCGTCTGCACACTTCATTCTACCATGAGCAGCAGAGCAGCTGTTTTCATTGTCTGGGTGATAAGTGGGCAGTGTTCTGTGTGCTCACTGGGGTAGAGAGGATAGGAACATCATTTAACCCTTCAAATAGACTGTGAACTGGTAGTGTCTGACAATAAAAATATCACCTCCTTAAATCTCGCTATGTATTTTATAAATGTGCATGTCTGCCCATCTCTCTGGGAATGCATTTGTTCAAGAACTCCTCCTAAATGGTAAAGCTTGAACCACCAAATGTAGTATGTCACTTCCTCTTATAACTTAAAGCAAGGCCAGGGTTTGGTTGTGCCAGGGCAATGGGATGTGCCTGGAATTTGATTGTTTCTCATAAAATGGAAAAGGAGGGATCTGGCAGGAGTGACTGTTATACTGCAGAATGACCACAGGGGGCAGAAAGGGGCCAGAGTCAGGGACCAGGACAGCTATAACCTCATTGGGGCAACAGGTTGTAGGGGTGGCAAAAGGGACAGCTATCTACTGAGGCACATGAACCTTTCCCCTGGCTTTGTGCTTCTCACATGGCCCCAAACTGCTGCAGTGAGAGAGGGCTGGGGCAGCCTCCATACTGAACTCCTCATCCCCAGCCGCACCCCAAAGCAATGATTTAAATGAAGAAAAACAAAAGTCTGAGTCAGTCTTCTAGTAGACATTATGGGCTTATCTAGACTATGTGGAACAGTCGAAAGAGGATATGCAAATTCTGTGGGAATTTGCATATCTTCTTCCGATCGCACTTTCCAAGGCGTAGGTTTTGAAAGTGAAAGTAGTTTAGACGTGGGTTTTTTTGGTGAACCCCACCCCTTTTGTTGAAAAGCCGCTCTTCCTCCAAAAATAAGGTTTACACGCTTTTTGACAAAGGGGAAGGGGCTTTGCTGAAAAAGCCACATCTAAATTACTTTTGCTTTCGAAAGCTGTGCTTTCGAAAGTGCTATCGGAAGAAGATATGCAAATTCTTTCCACTGTTCCGCGTAGTCTAGGTAAGCCCTATAATTGAAACCAGCAACCGTACATGCAGCTACTCTTGATGAACAGAACCTCTCCATAATAAAAATGGAGATTGTCCCAAAGCTGATTCCTCTATCCAGACTCGAACTTTGGTGGCATGTTGATACAAACCTGGATAGGCCTGATTCGCTGTTACACCAGTTCAGAGGGACTGAAAATTGCTACCAAAATCAGAATGAAAACATTTTGTGCCCACAAAGCACAGAGCAATAGAAATCAGGCCCTCTAACTGGGGCCTGATACTACATAAACAACAAACAGTTTTGGAATTGAAAGAAAAACACAAATACTTCTTTCACATAATGAAAAGGCACATCAGATTCTGTAATAAGTACCCCGTTATGGGAATGTAAGAGGAAAGGGGAGAAGGTCACAAAACAGTAAAAGACGAAAACATATCTGATGCATACAATCAAGCAGTGATCGTAAATTAATTTTCATCTCTAAAAACTGACTGTCTGCTGGGGAAATTACTGAAAAAACAAGATATATTCCAATTAGGAAAGAGATCAGACAGAGGGCAAGAAAGAAAAAAAAATAACGTTAACAAAAGCAGAGCTTTGGAGGTTCGGCCCTCATGATATGGCCCGGGGAAAGAATATTTTAGTAGCCTTAATTCCGAATTCCTTTGGATTTGTATTTTAAGTTAAAGGTGCAACACAGCTTTGCTTTACAGAATGTCACCACATAGCACAAACTTCAAAAACAAAAACTAACTTAAAAACAGTGCGTGCCCATGGAAGTCATCTACATGTTTTGTTAGTCTATAAAGTGCTACCAGACCAGTTTTTCTTTTTTAAGTTTATCCTGTAGGGACTAACTAGGCTACCCCCTGGAGCTTCACCACATAGCACAGTGCAGCCTGCCATGGATCTGGACCTGGGATCAGTGCTTCAAGTCTCATGTGTGAGAACACACACCAAGGGGTGTGTTTTCAAAGTGGTAAATTTCACTGGTTCCAAGTGAGGTCAATACAGAATACATAGGAAAACCTAAAAGCAATGACTCTCTCTTAAACTCCGGATATGTCTACACTAGCAAGTGTTGATTCCCCAAAGGTAGGCAAAATACAAATTGCCAGAGGGTGTTCACATTTGCTCCCTCTGTCGACCAATCATGTCCACACAGGCATGCCCTCATCGACAGTGTAAGCAAGGCAGTGTGGGTACGTATCACACATGTGCTGTGGGAGGGCGGAGCAGATCGCTGCATATCTTAGGATTCCCCCTCAGTTCTCCCACAGCCTCTCTTGAGCTGCTGGGAGGGGCATCATGAGTAGCTCTGTGAGCTCTGCATGCTGAGGAATGTTAAAATAGCACAGCAGCCTGTCCCCCTCTCCCTGCAGCAGCAGTCTGCCTGCCACAATGTTCCTAGTGGAGGGAAGATTTGTTTTCTGTTCCCCAAACAAAGCATCTCACTCAGCTGTCAGACACTTCCCAGAGCTTTGAAAGTGAAGGGGCACATGCCTGCAGAGCAGCAGAGATCAAAACAGAGCAGGCATTGTGGGATACTGGCAGAAGCCAGTTCTGTGGACAAAACAAACAGCAGACTCTACACTGGCTCTTTGTTGACAATGAAGGGAGGGGAAAAGAAAAAAGTCTCTGGCAAGGGTGGAGTTTTGTGTCGCTGAAACGGGGCATTTTTCCCAACAAAAGTTCCATAGCAGTGTGTACGCTGTCACTGTTTTGTCGCCAAAAGGCAGCCTTTGACGACAAAACTTTAAGTCTTTGTCTATACTACAGAGTATGCCTACACTTGATCAACAAGGGTACATCTACATTGTAGAGCTATTTCAGGATACCAGAAGCATTTCAAAATAGCTATTCTGCATCTATTGAATCATTAGATTTCGAAATAACGGGCAGCTTATTCCAACATCCCGGTAACCTGAGGTTTAAGGGAAATTTTGGAATAGCAAGTTATTTCAAACTTTGGCACTGTGTAGACAGCACAAAATTACGAAATAAGCTATTTGGAAATAACATCAAAATATGCTACACAATTTGCATAGCACAAATTGTGTAGCTTATTTCAAGCTAAGGGTGCTGTGTAGATGCACTCTACATGTAGCTTAACCCTCCCTGCCCATCTCCTTGAACAACAAAGTTTTGCTGGGACAAGTGAAAGGGTGAATGCTGCTTTGTTGGCAGGAGCACTCACTTTGGGATGGGTGTATTTTGTCTGCAAAAGTGCCGACAGACAGTATTCACACACACTGACTTTTAGCAATAAGGCTGTGTAGTGTAGACATACCCTCAACCTCTATTTTTAAAAAGCTGTAGTCACACCTCATGTCTTTGTTCCTTTGCCTAAAGAAATTCCACTGCTCCAAACCCCCTCAATATAGCCAAATGTGGTCAGACTGGTCCCCAGGTTTCAGCCCTCTTAAAAGGTTCACTCATAAGTGGACGGTGCCCACGAAAGCTCATGATACATGTTTTGTTAGTCTTTAAAGTGCTACCAGACTATATGTTGTTTTTTAAGTTTATACTGTACAGACTAACTCGGCTACCCCTGAAGACCATGTAAGTTAATTACTTTGGATTCCCTAGTCTGGGAGAGATTTGGGCCAGCTCTGAGTCTGACACGAGTGAAGACCTTGTACACTTGTGAGAGATGTGTGATCGGACGGTAGTTGCTCGATTCAAGCTGGTTTCTGTTCAGAGTATTTGACAATTGATCACATCCACTCAGTTTAGTAGCTCATTGAAAAAAAGCAAGGAATACAAAGTTCCATTGTGTCTTGTTGACTACAAAATGACATTTGACTCGGTTGAGTTTACCACTGTACTCAACACACTCAGCGAAATTAGAATTGACCTGAGATACACAGACATGCTGGAAGAAATTAACTGCAATTTTCAACATAAATAACATCATTAAATGTCCCATGCCTCATTATTATACACAGAGGAGTCAGACAAGGCAACACAATTTCACCAAATCGGTTTGCAGCAGTACTGGAATTGTTGTTCAACAAATTGAACAGGGAAGAAGGAATCAGAATTGACGGAGAACAATTAACACATCTTCTCTTCACTGATGATTATGTAATATTGGTGAAGGACACAGTAGAATTGGAGAAAAAATTGCAGCCACTGCAAACACTTTTCCAGGATATTGGTTTGGAAGAGAACACAAAGATCAAAGTGGATGTGGAATGAACATTGCAAATCAGGAATTATCACTGTAAGTGGGGAAAACAAAAAGATTGAGGAAATACATTTACCTGAGTCAGCAGCTAAGCAGAGAAAAATCTTTCAAGGGGCAATGTAGTAGGAAGAGAAAGGCAGAGTGGGCACATCTTTAATGGATGATGAACTGCCCATAAAGAAAAAGAAAGAACTCTTTGACACTACTTTTCGGCCAGCCATGATATATGGAGTGGAAAGTTGGTCAACAATGAATGTGGAGGAATAAAAATTTGCTGTCACCCACAAACCAATGGAAAGTCAAATGTGCAAGATATCATTCTATGATCACATAGGATATGTCTACACAGCAAAGTTATTTTGAAATAACAGCCGTTATTTTGAAATAACTTTACCAGCATCTACACAGCCAAACCGCTATTTTGAAATTAAATTGAAATAGCGGCGGGCTTATTTTGGAATTGGTAAACCTCATTCCATGAGGAATAGTGCCAATTTCGAAATTGCTATTTCAAAATAAACGCTGTGTAGACGCTTATTTCAAAATAGAGGGCCTCCAGCCCTTCCCAGGGTGCCCTGGTGGCCACTCTGGGCACAACCAAGAAAACTCCTCTCCTCGCCTCCCAGAGCCCTTAAAGGGGTAGACTCTGGCCACAATGCCTGTGCCAGCTCCAAGCCTGCCAACCCAGAGCCAGCAGTCGCTGCACCTGACCCAGTGGCCCCAGCATGAGCCAGGCAGCCAGTGCCAGCCAGCCCTCCACTGCTCCCCAGGAGCAATCTGCCAGCTCCCAGGAGCCTGCCAGGGGCTGGAAAAGGCGGGCGCCTGCCTGGTCCAGTGCAGAGATCTGGGACCTAATTCTGGTTTGGGGGGATGCCTCCAATGTCCATGATCTCCGCACTAAATGGAGAACGCAACCATCTACAAGCGGATGGCTGCCAGCCTGGCCACCAAAGGCCACATGCGAACCCAGGAGCAGGTTCGCATGAAAACAAAGGAGCTGTGGCAGCCGTATGCCAGGGCCACAGGGGGCAGCTCCCAACCAGGGGCAGACCCAGACCCCTGCCCCTATTTTGATGCCGTGGACCACATCCTAGGGGGGCAGGATGGTTCTTGCCACCCAGGTGGTCATCGACCCTGGGACAGAGCTTGCTGGCCTCTGCTGCTCCAGCCTCTGCTGCCTCCCCAGCTACCTCTCCTCCTTCCACTCCTTCTCCCCCTCCCACTTCTTCCTCCCCACCCTCCCCACACCCCCAGGGACGCCGAGGCCCCCGCACCCGTGGTGTTGGGAGACAGTTGGGCCAGTGAGACCCCCAACCCTGAGCCCTGAGCTTCTCTGCCCCCTTCCTCCCCTTGCCTCCCCCTGACAGCTCCCTCCTCCCAGGTTACCCCTTCTCCTCTCCCACCCTCCCTCCTCTCCTCTCCTACCTTCTTTCCCCAGTCTCACCTCAGTTTAATTCCCTCCCACCCCAGTTTTGTTCAATAAAGAGGCTTTGTTGTAATGAACACATGTGTCTTTTATTATATAGCAGGAAGGGGGGTTAGGGAGGGGTAAGCAGAAGGACATGATGGAGGAATGAGGCACAAGAGCCCAGTGGGGCACACCACGGGGACTGTTACTGCCTGCAGAACGTGCTGCCAGGCTCGCAGCAACACATCCAGGAGAAGCACCAGAGTGCCCAGGGGTGGCTCTGGCTCCATGCTACAGAGTGCTGTGGTGTCCTGAGTGAGGGCAACCAGAGCACACAAAGAAAAAAATGCTTTGCTGTTCTTCAGCGAGGTAGGCAAGCAAGCAGGGAAACCTTAGAACTGGCTGTCCAGGGGGAGTCCCTTTAAGCACAGGTCTCAGATAGCCTCAGGCAGCAGCCACACAAGGTAACTCCTGACCTGATGCCCTGCCAGAACCGGTTCCAGCCGGCCTTAAATGTGATTCAGCTTCCTATCAGTGTGCACGCACTATTTCGAAATAGCAAAATGCTATTTCGAAATGCATTTTGTGTCTAGACGCGTTATTTCAAAATAAGCTATTTTGAAATAACTTTGAAATAAGCTATTTCGAAATAATGCTGTAGTGTAGACATACCCATACTGAATGAGGACATCAGAAGACATACAGGTGATCAATGTAGTGCAGGCAATGAATGATGCAAAATGGAGATGGGTAGGTCATGTAAGACAATAGGTGGGCAACCCTCATCAGTGCTTGGATTCCCAGTGACCACAAGCATTTTCAAACCTGCAGCAGTGAGTCCCAGAGCCTGCATCTATAGACTGAAGCTTGAGCCACAGCTCTCAAACATCCTCCTAGACATATGAGCCTGGGCTGAGGGTTGGTCTCTGAATCCCCAAGAACATGGTGGGCTTCTGACCTCATGCTCCAGCCCAAGCCACAACACCTATACTGCTGTTTCTGGCACTGTAGTGCAAGCCCAAGTCTGTAGATCCAGGCTCTGAGAGCCTCACTGCCATGGTTATTAAAACCCCCAAATCTCTTGAGAGCATAAGTCATTTAAACACTAGTGAAATTTTTGCATTGGGAGATCCATTGTAGATTACAGAATTTGTTAAATTGGAGAACATATATGTTGGCGTGCCATGAAAAAGCAAATGAATACTAACATTTAAAATGGAGTTATTCCCTAAAATGAATTCACAGGAAATTTTCTAATGACTTTTTCTTGTAATGATTCACAGATAAAACTGGACTTCGAGTAAAACTGGGCTTAAACCGGACTATGAGTGAAACTCTCCTCTCCAAATAGATTAAGGGGATAACATATACTGATTTATGGCACCGAAACAGAAAAATGAAGAATTGCTAAATGGTAACATTAAAAGCGTTGCTAGTTACATTTTAATGATTTGTAATTATAGACAGCGAATGAGTACAGATGAAGTAATACTTATGCCAAGGCTTTGCTGGCATGAGTGTAATTTTGCAAATTCTTCTTTTACATAGACTTGCTGCTCTGCTTAAAATAATGCTGTTGCTGACAGAACAAAGGTAACTTATTGTGCTGGATGTTTTGAGGGAAAAAATACACAACTGTGTAACAACAAAAAAACTCTTTTTCTGGGAAAACCTAGAGTAGGGTGACATTAGATGACATGATCCAGAAACTACAGAACCAGCAGGCAAAATTTATAAGTTGAGTAATTGAAACTTGCACATACGTAATGTACAGGTTACTGAAAACCCAAAGGGCTGATGTGTCAAAAGCCAAACTGATAAAGATTACTTAATCAGTAATGTAGTACTGTATAAAAAACCTAAGTGAACAAGGGCCCTAACTGGAAAAACACCAGACCAGAAACTGAGGGATCAGACTGATGGACCAGAAAAGGGACCAGAAAAGGTGATGACTGTTGTAGAAAGTGAAAGGACTTCCAGGCACCTCAGAACATAGTAGCTTTAGCCCTTTTACCAATGCGATCTTCTCTATTATTTGTCTGGACGAAATATATGTTCCGACAATAAGTGACAGTAGTTCTGCCTGAAATGGTATAAATAAAGGGGATTGTTGATTAAGTCTAACTTGGGTGGTCTTTTGACTCAGTTTCCCAAAATTCTCACAAAACCAAGTCTTCTGCATCACAAAACATTCATTTGATGAATGGAGTTTAGATTTAATTATTTACACCCATACCTTGGACTGCAGTATAATCATAAGTGTTCAGTAATATATTTTATAAAAGTAATTAAGTCTTAGTAATGTGAGACCTCACACAAGCACTATGTCTGCTATTAAATCTTTGCTGAAAAAAGAGAAAGAAAGCATTGTTCTTAGTGAGAGAATTATAGGACATGCAGATAGGTGAAATGTAAATTAGTGCCATTTTATTATACTACTTACTGATTCAGGGCATATAATTTGAAGGATCAGGTGGGTGGATTTGCATATATGTGTCTTGTTACAGAAACCAAAGGGAGATTTTTTGTAAATATCAAACAAAACCTGTTTTCAATACATTCCTGTGGCTGACAAAAAGGGCTTTGCTAAGCATTCACAGATTCCACTTGTCAATGATTAACAAACGCAGAACCCAAACAGTTGTACAGTAAAGGCATTTTAAACTGTGCTGTTAGTATCCAATATACTCCAATTTACTCTCTCAGGCCTTGCAGTCCTGTCAGGAGAAATTTTATAAGAAGCTGGTTCAGTGAAGGTCCTGTGCTTATGAGCGCTCCTTGACTTTCAGCATGACCAAACACTTTATCAACTGTGCACTCCATTAAAGGATGGACAGCCTGACATGCAAACTTGTCACAATGAACAAAATGCAGAGGGACAATGCAGTTTTGTTATAAACCTGGATACTTGGCAATAGGAAGAATGTCTTGTACTTTTTTTCCCCACCACTATGTAAGTCATTGCTGTAGGCCATTTCTCCATGACATATTGCCTCCTGGCTGAGACACAATAATATGCATAACATGAGTGAGACATCATGAGCTCATTCACTGAATTTAAGAAAAAAAATGATTAATTGAAAAGGGAAAACACACCATTTTAACATTGGTGATAGTTTTAAGGTTATTTTAAAGTGGAATAAGGGGAAGAAGTGGCAGGGCCGGCCCACAACATTTTGGCACCTGAGGCAGGGAGGTCAAATGATGCCCCCATGTCCCCTTGCTTGGGCCAAAACTTTGAAAGGTCTCAATTCTGCCTTCTTCCTGTTCTACTCCTCTCATGGTACTGCTTTGCCATCTCTGTGCATCTAGAGCAGAGAGAATACATATGCACCAGCAGCAGACACAATTTTCTATACTCTGGGTCCTAGTGGCGCCCCCCCACAGTCTGGCACCTGAGGAGTCTGCCTCAATTCGCCTCATGGTAAGGCCAGCCCTGGAAAGTGGGGCTGTCCCCAAATTAAATCATTTCAAGAAACACAGATTTTGTCATTGCTGATCAGACATCGAGGGTGTGTCTAGACTACACCTCTCTGTCAACAGAGAGATGTAGATTAGGCATGTCAAAATTGCTAATGAAGCAGGGATTTAAATATCCCACGCCTCGTTAGCATAAACATGGCCGCCGCTTTTTTTTTAAATGGAGTTTTTTCGGAAAAAAAAGGCAGTCTAGACGCGGATCTGTTGAAAATAAAGCCTTTTTTGACAGACCCTGTAAACCTCATTTTTGAGAATACAGGATCTGTCGAAAAGGCTATTTTACAACGGATCCGCATCTAGACTGCCGGGTTTTTTTTTTTAAAAACTCAGTTTAAAAAAAAAGCGGTTATGTTTATGCTAATGAGGCACGGGATATTTAAATCCCTGCTTCATTAGCAATTTCGATGTGCTTGATTTGCATCCCTTTGACAGAGGGATGCAGTCTAGATGTAGCCCTAGTCTTAATTATTTGCCTCCATCTGTGGCCAGTGCTGGATGTTACAGAGGAAACCAAAAAACAGCCCCATAATCTATCCAATTGTAAAGAGGAAAATAATCCTGCATGATTGGTATAGTCTGAAGTGTGAAGTCAGAGCTCCCTGACTATTTTAGCTGGCAAAGTAACAGAGGTTAACGCTAATCTGGCATTTTCCCCCCCATTCAAATCAATCTCTCCTGGTGAAGTCAGTAGAATTGTTGGGATCACAATAAATGCAGGATTGGAGCTATTATGAGTGATGCAGAAATTAGACAGGAGGGGTCTTAAAAATTCACTTAGGCTATGTCTACCCTATACGCTTATTTAGAAATAAGTTATTTTGAAATAATAACCCCAGAAATAATTATTTTGAAATAGCACGTCTACACTACAAACCTCAATCAAAATAGTACAGATTCATATTGAAATAGCATGTCCACACTGATTGGAACCTGAATCTCATTTAAAGCCCCCTGGAAGAACTCCGGGCAGGGCATCTGGACAGTAGTCGCTTCCTGAGACTATCAAAGGCTCATGCTTAAAGGGGCTACCCTCTACAGCCATGACTCAGTCTCTTCTCCATTGCCTACCTCCTTGAGGGACAGTAAACTCACACCGCGTGCTCAGGTTGCCCTTGCAGACGCCATAGCTGTTCCAAGCAGTCACCAGTTCTTAGACCTGCTGCTGCAACTCCTAGCACCAGGGCCGGCTTTAGGCAGTGTGGGGCCCACTTCGAACAATTTCGACGGGGCTCCACAGCAATTTTGGTTGAGCAAAAAAAAGCACAAAAATCCCGCCAACACACACACACACACCCTCCCGCAGCACAGGAAAACCCTGCGCTAAACTCACACCTCCTGTGGCACAGGCAGCCGACGCACTCCTCCTCCGGGGCCGGCAGGGGCGGCAGATTTGTATAATTTTTGGTGGTGCCCCATTAGCCACACCCCCTTCCCTCCATTAACCATGCCCCAACCCCATTAGCCACACACCCTGACCCCCGTTAACCAGGCCTCTGGAGGTAACACGCTCGGGGCAAGATGGACACATGACCAGAAGTAAAAGGTGTCATGTCACCCCTCTCAAAGGACTTTTCCCACCATCCTCCTACCAACAGGGATTAGTTTGGCCCCCACCAGACCCCTCTCATGCAACTATCCTGCAATTGCATTAACCCAATGTGTGTGACATTAACTCGGGGGAGAGAGGCTGGGGGAAGTGTTCCCTCTAAGGCTATGTCTACACTCGCGGCTTCTTACACAAGTACAGCAGTTCTTGTGCAAGAACCCACAGAGCAGCCACACTGCCCACACTGCCCCATGTGTCTTTCCTCTCCCACCCATCCCTTCCCCTGCTCTCCCTTCCCACCTTCCCACTCCCCTGCAGAAAAAATATACCAGACTTTTTGTTTGAAACAATAAACTCAGTAATGTTTATTTGAGGAATATATAATTGGGAAGAGACTGGTGAAAGAACTTGGGTGGGGGGAATGGGAGGGAGAAAAGAGGAGGAAGGTCTCAAGGATGGGGCTTCTGCCTTGCCGTACTTGACCGGGAGTGGAGGTTGCCCAAGAGAGCGGGCATGACCCTGTGCCTTGTACACCACTGCTGTGTGTTTCCAAGACCCCTGCCTCCTTAGTGGTGGCTTGTCATGGGAAGATGTCCCACCATGGACACTAGAGTAAGGCAGGCCTATGCAGGAACTTTGTGAGAAGGAGCGACAGGTTCCTGTGTGGTAGCCTCATTTGGCTGGGTGCTCCAGACTGGTGCTCCATGTACACCCACATGCACAGGCTGTTGTGTGACCCCCGGGCTGAGTGAGGAGAGCAGAACCCCTCATAACCTGTTGCTTCCCCCCGCATGTAGATAAGGAAAGTTATGGAACTCACCTGTAGTGCCTTCTCCAGCCTTGTTCGAGCCCTGGGAAACATCCTGGGAGAGGCGTACCAACTCCAGGGAAATTACTGCCTCCTGGCTGGTGGGCATGGTGTCGATGCTGGCCTCCCCCTCATCATCATCATCATCATCCTCGTCATCTTGGTCTACAGACCTGCCCTCCTGGAGGTTGATGATGGGCATGTCCAGGCTGGAGTCCATGATGGCGGGTGGGGGGAGAAGTGACTGGCCCTTCTCCCAGGATGCCATCCAGCTGTTGGCAAAACACACCGGCAGGTGAGGGGGTGCCACTCCAGAGTGGGAACTTTGTTCCTGGGCCCTTGTGTAGGCCTGCCACAGTTCCTTGATGTTCATTCTGACCTGGTCCAGCATGTGCATGTGCCCCTTCTGTGGCCATCCAGCCATAGACATCTGCATTCCTGCCACTGGTGCAGAGATCCTGGAGGTAAAATTCCTCACCCCAGACCTTGATGAGATTCAGGATCTCCACACCAGTCCAGGATGGTGCCCTCTTTCACCCCTGGCCAGCGCATTCAAACTGGCTGCTAGCATGCCTGCAGACATTGGAGTCTTGGTGGGAGCGCTGGGGTCTGCCATGGCAGCAGCGAAGGCAAGGCAGGATGCTGCTGTGCAGCACAATGCTAGCAGGGCTTGCATCAGGACATAAGCTCTTACACCTCTGCCTGCAGCTTTAAACCCTGCAGGAGAAGGGAAGCTATAGAGTTTTGATGGGTGTGGACAGAGTGGCCACCAGGTCAGCTGTGAGAAGCCCTGGAGGCCAATTATTTCAAAATAAGCACAGCTGAGTGTTCACTCATCACTAGCAATTTCAAAATAGGCATTATTCATTGTAGAATGAGGGGTTATTACTTTGCTATAGCAAGCCCGTTATTTCAAAATAATTTTGAAATAATATGCTTGCTGTGTGGACGCTCACTTTGTTATTTCAAAATAATTCTGTAATGTAGACAAGTCCTTAATGTTTATCCCCCTAGGACCATCTACTGGCTTTTGGGGTTCTGAGAAGCATGTTTGTTTGTGGTGGGTGGGGGAGGAGGTTAAGAGGAAAGAGCATCCAACCTGTGTTTTTCCTTTATACTTGAATGTGAATGATATTCTGAAGTGCCTATATGACTATAATGTATATTTGAAAAGTTTTTATTCTAGAAACTTGAGACTGTTATTGCAATCTGTGAATGAAAATTAACTTTTTAAAAAGTTAAGAGGGAAATGATGAAACATTAAGATTTGAGTGATGTCTGTTAGGAAATAAATTATAGTGTGGTGTAAAAGCCTACAGGGGAAAGGAATAAGGTAATATACTGAAGAAAGGGGTAAATCTAGTGAGGGAATCAAATTTCACTGGTGTCTGAGGATATGTCTAGACTACATGGCTCTGTCAATGGAGCCATGTAGCTGAGTTTACTAGACATAGGAAAATGAAGCGGCGATTTAAATAATCGCCACTTCATTTACATCAAAATGGCCGCTGCGCTGTGCCGATCAGCTGTTTGGCGGCACAGCGGGGCAGTCTGGACGCGCCGTGGTCAACAAGGAAAGCCTTTGTTGGCTGCCCCGTTATGCCTCGTGAAATGCCTTGTGAAATGCCACATTATGCCTCGTGGCGGCCATTTTGATGTAAAAGAAGCGGCGATTATTTAAATTGCCGCTTCATTTTCCTATGTCTAGTAAACTCATTTACATGGCTCCATCGACGGAGCCATGTAGTCTAGACGTACCCGGAAAGATTGGAACTAGTAGGTGGATTCTCATTTCTAACCATTGTGACGATGAAAGTTTCTAATGAAGGATGTCTGGAAATGTTTTCCCTTGATACTTTTTTCCAATGGAAAATTGTGTTTTAAACTCATGAAAAATTTGTTTGTGAAAAATGTCTGGAAAGCAGGAAATATTTGATTAATCAAAAAAATCCGAATGCCTGAAAACCCCAATATTTTCAGTTCGAGGCCAAAATCAGAGATATTTCAATTAAAAAATGCCACCACAGTTAAATTGTCTATTGAATGAAACATTCTTTATTGAAATAGAAGAGCAGAATATTGGCAAGTCTGCTGGTTCTGCAAGTGAAACATTTTGGTGCTACCATTGTGATTAAAATCAAATTATGATAATTTAAGTGGGTCCCTAATGCTACTGGTTCTATGTTTGAGAAATCTGTGGGAAAAAATGGTTGTATGTTGCATATAAAGTGTTGAAGATGCCATTCAAGAAAGAAGCAAAGTGCAAAAATAAAAAAGATGAAAACTTCTCAGATACAGTTCATCCCAGACTTCAACAAATACAAACATTGTTGAGAAAGAAGCAGCACTAAATACAGTCCCTAAAGCACACTGCAGAAATACGGAAGTTCTTCCACAATCATCCTCATCTACTCCACTCCCATTGATACTTGCTGGATCTCTCAGGCAGATGTTTCTGTATGTGCATCAGGCTACCACATAGTAGTTGAAATTTACAGTGAACATGTTAAGAACTTTGTCAAAACACAGCAGGAATTTTATCCGGGGAACTTTATAAAGAAGCACTAAAATTACAAAAGTGATTGAAAGGGATTTTAGAGGGACTTGACAGATTGTGGGCTGCTGACATTTCAGTTAAACTCTCAGTGGAAAGCTGGCTTGATCTAATTAACAACAAAGAACTGAAATTGCACCAGAATAACAGTGAAAAAATGACTCAGAAGATACGGAACCTTTAAGCAGTTTCTGTCTCTGTTACCTTCTTGAAATTACTGTAAATTCCTCTTTCAGAAAAGCATGGAGAACACAACTAGATTCAGGACAAAAGCCAGAAAAAAGACAATATCCAAAGTGAAATATCAATTATAAACACAAGAATAAAGGTTTAAAGGGCTATGAAAATGTTAAGACATCAAGATGGCTAAGAGCATTATTTACTAATCCCTACCATAAAAGTTCATGATTGAATTCCTCACCACAACATGCAATGTGAGGGAAGTGGCTGGAAAATAAACATCTAGGTAGGTGAATAGGACAATCCAACTACAAGCAAACTCAGAGGCCATATCTATACTAGGCAAAAAATTATTGAATGGAAGACCTGAAAATTACAGAACAAAAACTTGCTTGTGCTTGGATGCATTGCCTTAGAGGCCTAACAAGTATTGCTCATTACCAATTTGTTGCAAAACTGGGGATGAGGCATTTAGCACCAGTCTAGAGAAGCCAAACCAAACTCTCCCTATTTTAGGGACTTATATGGTCCCTGTTATCACAGTATTTAATTGCCTCACAATCTTATTTACTGTCTAAATGTCCCTGAAGGGTAGGCAAGTGCTATTATCCCTATTTTATGGATGAGGGAACTGAGGAACAGAAAAGCTAAGTGACTTGCCCAAGGACACACAGAAATTCTGTGATAGAACAGGGACTTGATTCTAGGCCTCCCAGCCTCTCCTGACCACAGGGCCATCGTTTCTTTACATCGGTAGATCACAGTGGATCGGAAAACATGACAATGTAGCCGCTGCTACTATAAATTCCAAAAGACAAAGGAAATGAAGATTATGTCGCCAGTTTTTGAGTTGTGAGAAAAACAATTTTTTCAGTTCCTTGGTAATTCTGAAGAGAAAAATATGTATGAGCACATACACATTTTGAGTCAACTGCAAATGAAAATGGTTTGGTTTATTTTTCAGCAAAAATAGAAATGTAAAAATGTTTTATTTGACCCAAAATGACCAGTATCTATATCCAAACAGATATGGATCCAAGCCAAAACTTTGGGTCTGAAGAGCCTTAGAATGTGGATACAAAAATTTCACATCTGCTCTTTTACACTTCAGGCCTATTTCCACTTTTTATTTACAATTATGGACATGACTATTTTGATTTGGTGGTGTTTTTTCACTTGCTTTAACAGGTGTAAGCAGGGGCTAAACTACTGCTTGCTATCAGCCAGCTAAAAGGAGAGAGCTGCCCTGGAGGTGGGTGGGCTCACTCAAATTGTTTAGCTCTGCAAAATACTTAACTGTTAACTGTTGATATATAAATACAGCTCATGCCAGGATGGGGAAGGAATCTGAGGTGTGGTTATGTAAATCCAATTCAGCCAGGGCTGATGGAGGATCAGTGTTGGAATGGAATGTGGTGTATTGTAACTAATTTGGGCTGTTGTGGAGGTCATAAATCACACGACTCCTAAATGTGGGAACTGTAAAATATGACACCAGTGCTTGCAGGAGAGACACCACCATCATTGTAAGAGGTCTCCAAGGAACAAGCCTCCCCCCTTCCAGAGTTGGGTGTACTGAGCTTGAGGGGAAGGGCTTGAGCCACCTCCATCATGTCTGCCGGGTGTGAGCTGTACGATTGGTTCAATCTGCTGTTTTCCCCTCTGTTTTAAGGATAGACCTAAAGCAGAGTCCATCAAGAGTTCTTTTACTCTTTGGCTACATCTACACTGGCAGCTTCTTGCAGAAGAACAGCTGTTCTTCTGCAAAAACTTGCCGCCTGTCTACACTGCACAAGCATTCTTCCAGAAGTAAATTTACAGTATAGCATTGTAAAACAGGGCTTCTTCCAGAAGAGTTATTCCTCTCCCCACGAGGAATAAGCCCTCTTGTGCAAGAGCTTTTCCAGAAGAGGGCAGTGTAGACAGGCAACATGAATTTCTTGCGCAAGAAGCCCCTATGGCCATCAGAGCTTTCTTGCAGAAGAGAGCGTCTACCCTGCCATGGATGCTCTTGCGCAAAAGCACAGCGTGCACATGGCAGTGTGGACGTTTTCTTGCGCAAGACTTCTTGCACAAGAACCCACCAGTGTAGACATAGCCTAAGAGCTGAAGTCACTGGTTTGGCCTGGAACCAGACCCATTGCAGCTGGCGGGAACAACCAGCGGGTGGCGGAGCGGCTGGCGGGAATGACCGGTGGGTGGCTGGTAGGAGCGGCGGCAGGTGGCCAGCGGAGCAGCTGGCAGGAACAACTGGCAGGCAGTGGGGCAGCAGAAAGGTGGCATCACATCAGGCTCTATGAAGGAAGTCATCAGGGTGATACCTGATGTTTGCGGATGATACCAAACTGTTTAGGATAGTCAAGACAGAAGCAGACTGTGAGGGACTCCAAGAAGATCTCACCAAACTGAGTGATTGGGCAACAAAATGGCAAATAAAATTTAATGTGGATAAGTGTAAAGTAATGCACATCGGGAAAAATAACCCCAACTATACGTACAGTATGATGGGGGCTAATTTGCTACGACAAATCAGGAAAGAGATCTTGGAGTTATCGTGGACAGTTCTCTGAAAACTTCCACACAGTGTGCAGCGCGGTCAAAAAGGCAAATAGGATGCTAGGTATTATTAAGAAAGGATAGAAAATAAGACCCAGAATATCTTACTGCCCCTGTATAAAACTATGGTACGCCCACATCTTGAATACTTAAATCGGCTTCCGTACCTAATGACTGGAAGGTAGCCAACGTGACACCAATAGGGCTCTTAAAATCCTAGAGGCGATTAGCAGGGACCAGTACCTGCAAATTAGTCGAAACAATAGTAAAGAATAAAATTGTGAAGCATGTAGAAGAACATAAACAAAAGTCAGTACATGGTTTCTGTAAAGAAATCCTGTCTTACTAATCTATTAGAGTTCTTTGAAGAGGTTAATAAACATGCGACAAGGGGATCAGTAGATAGTATATACTAGATTTATTTCCAGAAGGACAACAAGGTCCTCACCAGGCTCTTGTAAATTACACATGGCCATGGGATAAATGGTGTCCTTGGCCTCTGTTTGTCAGAGGCTGGAGAGGGATGGCAGGAGACAAATCGCTTGATCATTGTCTTCGGTCCACCCCCTCTGGGGCACCTGGTGCTGGCCACTGCCGGCAGACAGGATACTGGGCTAGATGGACCTTTGGTCTGACCCGGTACGGCCGTTCTTATGTTCTTATGTTCTTATGTGATGTGTCTGGGTCTGCACTGACTGGACAGAGCTGTAAGTGGGGCATTTGAAGTGGGGTACGGGAAAGTTTGGGTAAGTGAATGGAACCCTTACCTTGTTGGACTAGTGAGCCTGAGAGGCAAAAGATATTGCTCAATCCATTTGAGTTGGGATGGTTACTTGTGGGGAGTTATGAACTCTGTTCATGGTATTTTCCCAAGTTAATGCCATGTCACTTCTCTCTCTCTCTTTCATTAAAAGTTTATTTTCTACACTCAGGCTCTGTGCTTGTGAGTGGGGAAGCATCGCCTCTCAGAAGCGCCCAGGGGTATGTGAATTTCCCAGGCTACTGGGTGGGGGCTCGAGCTGGTTCTGTGTGAGATGGACCCCTAGATATTGAACCCGTCCCTGGTTGCTGCCGGCCCTATCCGGCAGAAGGGTTACACAGGTGTGAATGACTACACAAGGTGCACTGCAAGAGAGAATCAAGCTTGATTCTTCCCACCCCCCACCCCCAACTCTTAGTATCAATAATTATTGACTAAAGTTACAAACAGTTTTGAATAACCAACCTAAAAAAGACCAGAAAGTCTCGAAATCAAAACCCAAAGCAACAGTTTAATAGCCAATGCCTATGTATCTCCTTACATAGGACTTAATTTCACCTAACAATTTTGGAATTATTCTCCTAAGAAAAAACAGGACTATGTAGCACTTTAAAGACTAACAAGATGGTTTATTAGGTGATGAGCTTTCATGGGCCAGACCCACTTACTCAGATCAAATAGTGGAAGAAAATTGGCACAACCATATATACCAAAGGATACAATCAAAAAAATGAACACATATGAAAAGGACAAATCAAATTTCAGAACAGAAGGGGTGGGAGGGGGAGGTAAATGTCTGTGAGCTAATGATATTAGAGGTGATAATTGGGAAGCTATCTTTGTAATGGGTAAGATAATTAATGTCTTTGTTTAGACCGAGGCGTAAAGTGTCAAATTTAAGCATGAATGACAGTTCAGAGGAGTCTCTTTCAAGTCTGGTGTTAAAATGTCTTTGAAGCAGGATGCAGGTAATCCAGTCGTTGAGACAATGCCCTTTCTGGTTGAAATGGCAAGATTCTGCCTGGTCTTATTCACATTATAGAGGAGCAATATCGTCATGCATGGTCCATGAAAGGGTAAAGCAGAATATCAATCTTCCCATTCTGGGAGGGCAGAGACTGTGCTTTCTCAAGTCTTACAGGATCATGAGGCCAACAGCAGAACTGGTTGGAAATTTTCTGGCAGAACATTTTCCTGTTAGAAAATTCTGAATCAAACTTGAGACATTTCACAGGAATGTGTTGAGTTTGATAAAGTTACCAGTGGAAGCCAGGCAGATTTCTGACACTTGCCTGGTTTCCTGCCAGCTAGCTCATTTGTGTATTTCTTCAACAGCTTTCTTGCTGAAGAGCCACGGCTTCCAGGATCCTAGGGAGAATATTTCATGTCAGAAACAGCAATATATTGCCCCTGCTGGATAATTTCAGTGTTTATTAAAACTAAATATTATAGAATTTCAACTCCAAAGAAAAAATATAGAGATATTTTGGGTTTTTGTCTCAATTGAGGATTTTTTTTTGAAGTGGAATTCAGTTTTCTGGCCAGCTCCACTCTAAATCCAGCTAAATCCAGAATCCACAAATTCTGAGGCATTTGTGGGAACCCACAGCCATATGTAAGAGCATGTCTACCCCGACTTCCTCTCCTTCAACACTCCCTTTCAATTGGACTCCATTGTAACTGCTCTACTAAGGTGTCCCTCCACCCAGAGTAGCCTATGAACTCTTTGACTATGTCTACACTCGTGGTTTCTTGTGCCAAGAATATGCAAACGAGGCTAAGCATGGAATATCGCTGTGTCTCATTTGCATACCGAATGAGCCGCCATTTTTGCAGAAGAGGCTTTTGCACCAGAAGGAGCTGTCTACACTGCCCCTTCTTGCACAAGAAAAACCCTCTTGCGACATGCCGTTATTGCTGAAAATAATCAGCGTACGGCATTGCGCAAGTGGGTTTTTCTTGCGCGAGACGGGGCAGTGTAGACAGCTCCTTCTGGTGCAAGAGCCTCTTCTGCAAAAATGGCGACTCTTTAGGTATGCAAATAAGACTCGGCGATATTCCACACTTAGCCTCATTTGCATATTTCTCGCGCAAGAAGCCGCGAGTGTAGACATAGCCTTTGAGTAGAGCTCTGTGGAAAAGACAACAAAGCCTCCCAAATCTCAAGGGGGCAGAAGGAGTGAACAAGTCCCTTTGAACACATGCCCATCATTGGCCTTCATCCTCACTATGGACTGTGGCTGTTGGATGCACTCTCTGCAAGATCTGGAGGGGATAGGTTGATGCTGTGGAGATAAGGCCCTTTCATTCAGGGAGGAGAAGAAAATCCAACCATGGAGATTCTCCTTGCTGTACAAATCTTAGAATGGGCAGACAGGGAAGAAGTATACACAAGCCTTTGAGGCTGCACTTATTATCTGGAATTCAATGTTTAAAGAACTAGTAAAACTCATTACCCACCGTGAACTTCTAACCAAACTCAAAAATTTGAACATGGAAACAGCAGAGATATTAATATTTAACACTTCACTCTGCCATGGACATGTGTAATAACTTTTCAAAGAAATTTTCAGACTTTTTTAAAACACTGAACACATAGCACTTGTCCTAAATACATATTTACATGTTGTACTGGAATAGCTCTTTTTAGCAATTTTTCAGTCTACTGGGTAAATAATATCCTTTTTCATATATATATATATATATACCAGAATGGGTGTATTAGACATATCATAAACAATTTTTTTGAACAGCCTAGTGAATGTTTACTGGTTAAGTGGAAGAGGAGACAAATTATTTAAACTTCTCTTCAAAAATGTATTTTTTTGCTATTTTAAAATCCCTGAAGAAGATAAAACAGAAAACCTCAAGACAATGAACTAACAAGATGATTAAAAAGTAGTATTTAAAGGAACACTGCTAGGTGACAAAAATGTTTTTTTGAGCATAATGAGAAACTTCCACATCATAGACCAATATTTTAGTCTTAAAATAATGACAACAAAATATCCCTAGGTCTAGATTCTGCCCTTTACAACTCAAACACATGGGTGAGGCCTCCCCCTCCAGAAAGAAGACAAGTAGAATTCCAAGTTAGTGCCCAAGAGAACTGAACTTGCTCTTCTGCTAACCAGCAAGATCCACAATGAAGGGAAAGTACACAGAAGGCTATAACACATGGCTAGTTCACACGTAGGCTGCCATCCTTCACTAACTAGGGGTTCCACACTTACTGCCCACATCAGGGGTTCCTTGCATCCCTTTCACCATTTCCTGTGTGCCCCCTCCCCCCATCCAATTCTATTTCAGGGACATCCTACAACTCCACTCAATTTCCTCCATCTCATGGTTCCCATTTTTCTGCTTCCCCTGCCAGCAGCTGTGTGTGAACCACCATTCCTACTTCCCTTCCACACCTTCCAATCCTCCTACCCCTATGATACAAGCTTTATGTGCTCCCAAATCCCATCTTTTCTCTATGCCAAGGGCTCTGCATGTGCCTTGCACTCTACTAGGATCATTCAGTCTCCCCATTGCCAGTTCTTTGTACACCCCATTTTCTCCCCTCTGCACCAAGATCCCTCATCTCTCCTTCTAATGTCAAAGGCTGGGTGCATGCCCTTTTTCTCTCTTCCCACCACCACCACTATTATGATTTGTGTGGGATCCAACTCATTCAGGATATCACCATTGTTAGCTGCTGGGAGAATGAGATCTGGTGTTTTTATTCTAGTTTGATCTAAACACAATAGTAGAGGTGCTTGAGGCTGTGGCTGTGCTAAAGACCTGGCAGAGGCTTTGTGAATCTCTCATTTCCTCCCTTTCAATGTTTTGATTCCCCAACCCCTAATTTAATAGGCCATTGATGTCAGGAACATTCTCTGAAGATTTCAATTTGATTCAAATGGACATTCAAAATATATTGTGTTACTTACATACAGAGAAATGTCACTGAGTTGACTATAAGGTCTTTGCAAGCTTGGCCAACCAGAGGCCCATACTTCTTTCTTTTCAAGCACCTGACCTTGCAAACAATGACTTATGTGCAGGCATATTCAAGTCCCATAGAACTAGAATCATGCCACTAATTGTCCCTCCAGTCCAACTCTGCCTGCGTCATTCTGCTGTTACCAGCCGGATTTGTGGGTCTGCTGGCTCTTACCAACCAGTACAACTGGGAAAAGCTGAACAATATTTTCTGCAACCATTTTTAAATAAATCCACTTGGATAGCATTTACTTCCATCTTTGTTGAAACAGCAAATTTTAAGCTAATATTGAAGAATATTTGCGGATAACAAATTCAAATTTGTATATTTGAGTATTCGTACTGTAAATCTGGTTCAAACTCCACTCTCATCACGTATGATCCATGTGTCCCATCCACACAGAAAGAAATCTAAACACTGGAATCTTTCAAAGAGCTACAACAATAAGTTAAAGATAAAAAAAAATTGTACATTGAAGTTATTTGCCCATTTTTTAAAAACAAACATACATAGATAGTTGGGAAAAAAATGCCACTTTAAAGGGTTTTTAATTCCTGGAAGCTGAAAAATTGGGCGCGGGGGCGGGGGAGAGGGAGGGAAAGTGCTGGTTAAAAAAATTGGTTTCTGAAAACCAAACACTTAGTTTTCACTTTTTCCATGAAAGAAAGAAAAGCCCCACATTAAGAAAGATATGAAAAAAGTTGGAGGGGAGGAAAGCCACAAAAATTACTAGAGCTGTAGAAAGCCTGACACATAATGAGATGTTAAAAGAAGTGGGCATGTTTAATCTAGAGTAAAAGGGACTGAAAGCACATGACCTATGAGAAGAGTCTGAGGGATTTGAGTTTATTTAGTCTGCAGAAGAATGAGGGGGGATTTGATAACAGCCTTCAACTTCCTGAAGGGAGGTTCCAAAGAGGATGGAGAAAGGCTGTTCACAGTAGTGACAGATGGCAGAACAAGGAGCAAAGGTCTGAAGTTACAGTGGGGGAGGTCTAGGTTGGATATTAGGAAAAACTATTTCACTAGGAGGGTGGTGAAGTACTGGAATGGGTTACCTAGGGAGGTGGTGGAATCGCCATCCCTAGAGGTTTTTAAGTCTCGGCTTGACAAAGCCCTGACGGGGATGATTTAGTTAGGGTTGGTCCTGCTTTTGGTAGAGGGCTGGACTCAATGACCTCCTGAGCTCTCTTCCAGCCCTGGGATTCTATGATTCTATGAGAGGGGATATGATAACAGTCTTCAAATACACAAAAAGCTGTTATAAAGGAAATGATTAACAATTGTTCCCATGTCCATGCAGCATAGAACAAGAAGGTATCATCTTAATTTGTAGCAAGGGCAATATAGATTGGATTTTGGGAATAACCTCCTAATTATAAAGAGAGTTAAATGCTGGAGCAAGGAGGGTGAGGAATTCTCTTCACTGGAAGATTTTTAAGAACAAGTTAAACAAACAAGTGTCAGGGATGGTCTAGGTATATTTATTCCTACCTTAGAAGCTCAAAGGAGGGGCTAGACAAGACCTCTTAAGGTCTCTTCCAGCTCTATATGGGTACGTCTACACTGCAATACTATTTCGAAATAAGCTATTCAGGAATAGTTATTCCAAAATAGCTTATTTCAAAATAGCATATCTACACTGCAGGGAAGCCTCAAAATTAGTCTGAGGCAGGATTCCCTAATGTAGATATGCAGTTTCAATTTAGAGCCCCAGGAGGCACTGGGGAGGAATAACTTAGGATACGTCTAGACTACAGGCTTTTGTCGACAGATACTGTCGACAAAGCTTCTGTCGACAAAGAGCGTCTAGACTACATCCAGTTCTGTCAACAAAGCAAGCCGCTTTGTCGACATGACAGTGTAGACGCAAAGGACAGTGTAGATGCAATAACGCCTTCTGTCGACAGAACTCTGTCGACAAAAGGTGTTATTCCTCGTAGAATGAGGTTTACCGCCATTGACAAAACTGCTGAGTTCTGTTGATGTTAAGTCGACAGAACTCAGCGGCAGTGTAGACACAGGTATAGTTTTGTCGACAAAAGTCCAATTTTGTTGACAAAACCCTGTAGTCTAGACACACCCTTAGAATAGCCCTGGTGAGGGGCTATTTCAAAATAGCAGCAGTGGAGCATCTACACATGCCTTATTTTGAAATAGTTATTTCATAATAGGAATTATTCCTTGTAGAATGAGGTTTACAGATTTTGGAATAAGCAGTCCATTATTTCGAAATTGTTACAAAATAATGGAATGGCTTTGTAGACACTCACATTGTTATTTCAAAATAATTCTAGTTCTCTTGAAATAACAGTGCAGTGTAGACGAACCCTATTTCTAAGAATTAAAAAAAAAGATTTTGAAAAAAAATTCAGAGAGAGAATTTCATAGAAAATAAGTTTCAGAGAGGTAGCCATGTTAGTCTTGTTTCAGCAAAAATCACAGGTGCTTCAGTGGCACCTTAAAGGCCAACAATTTTATTATGGCATAAGCTTTCCTGAGTTGAAACTCACTTCTTTGGATACATGAAGTGTAAGAGACAGATGGCAGGGACACAGAGAAGGAATTGTTACTCAGAACTGATTCAATTAGGGTGGATTTGGCCAACTTACAACAGAAGGTGAGAATACCTAAAGGGGAAAATAAAAAATCTTTTTTTTTTTTCAGTTTAAAAAAATGGCCAGCTCTATAACTTACTAAAAACATAGTTCAGAAACAGAAAAAGTTGAAAAAAGTTATTATTTCAAAATTATTTGCTCAGTTCTACTGACCAACATCCATTCTGCATCACACGAAACAAGATTGCGTGTGAAAAATTTAACTCTATGGCAAACCTGATCATGCAGATAAATTCAACAGAAATGCTTTGTAGAACAAGCCCACATAGGTCATCAAAAAGGACTAAAGCAAAGTATGGGTTTCTCCAACTCACATGAAGGGTACACAGCACGTCTACACAGCACCCTAAACTCAAAATAAGATACGCAGGAAGACGGTTTAACAGGTCCCAGTGATTTGAAATTACATGAGTTGGAAATGGAAGATGTGGAGAAGGGATACGTTACTTCTCCTTTATTGAACTAGGAGAATTTAGCTCTCTTACTCAGGTCCCTTGAAAATATACTGGTCCTTTAAGAGCTTGCTCTTTAAGGGTACATTACATTGCAAATAACAAACCAAGCCAAAAAAGACCCCCAGCAAGGAGTCTCAGAGCCTGGGTCAGCTCAGTCGGGGTTGCACAGCACCCACCAACATAGGGATAAAAATAGCAGTGTAAAAAGACATTCCTGCTTGGGCTGGAGCCCTGTCTCTGAATTCTGGCAAAGGAGAGTGGTCTCAGAGTTCAAACAGGAATGTCTACACTGCTTTATTTAGTTCAATAGCATGAGCCCCAGGCTCTGACACTAGCTGCCATGGAGTGAGTTTGTACAGCGTAGACATACCCTTAGGGCTTTCATCACAACTCTTCTTCCCAAATCCTCCCCAGCATGGTAGCGAAACACTAGCGTATACGATCTTTCTCTAGCCCAGTGTTTCTCAACCTTTTTTTTTTATACCTCTACCTCTCTGGCAGCCACCCCTTTCTGCCTCAGCTACAGTCTCTTAAACCAGCTGTTGCTCTTAAAATCAGTTAGCCACCGCTGTTCATTAACCCCCTAGGGGCTGTTGCCCAATGGGATTTAGTTACCCCATCATAGGCAGAAGTAGCCCAAAAGCTGTGGGGCAGATTTCCAAGTGCTCAGACCCACACATTTGGGACTAGATTTTCAAAGGACCCCCCCAGTCTTTGAAGCACTTAAATAAATATTATTTCAGAATTGCTCTTTATCTAGTCACCTCTTGCTATGACAGGTATGGTCAGATTTTCAAAAGAGCTCTTGAAAATCTGGCTTTGTTTGGTCAAGGTGGCATGCTGACCTGTTATGTGGCTTTTGTGCAATAGCACATGGAATCTTGCATTTAGTTCTGGGCCTATAATTAGCAGAAAGTTATTGACAAATTGGATGGAGTTCAGAGAAGAGAAATAAAAATGGCCAGGGGACTAGAGGAATTTACATATGAGGGGAGATAAAAAGAGCTAAATATGTATGGTTCAGCTAGGAGGTAATTAAAGGAGGATATATGCTAAAAATCCATACATATCCTCAGTCTGTTGTCAAGGATGGAAAGGAATGATTTAGGGGTGGGGGATGGGGATTAACTAGCAGTAATTGGAAACAGTAATTGGAAATAGGCAAGCGAGAGAAAATTTAAACTAAATTAATAACAAGAAAAATCTTCCTGACAGCAAGATCTGTAGGACTACAGAACAAGTCTCCAAAGGGACATGGAATGCAGTGTATCCAATGGGTGGAAATCCTATTGCTTGGTACATTTAAAACTAGACCAAAGATGTGCTACAGGGGGCTCTTGGGAGCCCCATGTTACAAGCCTGCTACTCAAATTAAAGGAGATTTAGTGATTTCTCTGCCTCAGATGGAGTGTGCACCTCTCCTTGCAAACTGCTAAAGCAGCTCTAAGGGAAATGACATTGATCCCTGGAGACAATAAAATGGAGGACAAACTTTTAGCACATCGTACAAAGTGTTGCAGATTTTTTAAAAGAATTTCCTCAGGAGAGGAAAATTCAATGCAAGTTCTTCATCACCAACTAATTCATTTCACACAACTTATAACTGTATTGTTTTATAGAGGCACTTTTCAGGTACACAATAAATATAGATGTAGATGTTGGTCCCCTATCAGCAGAACCATGGGCATGGATGAGGGCAGAATTTGGGAATCTTTGCACAGACTAAGTATTACAGAGCTCAGATCTCATGTTACCTCTCCCCTTGCAGCTGAAGATGAACCAGTCCTGCCTCATTCCCTGAATACACAGTATATAATCAATGGGATCCTAAAACCTTTTTTTTAAATGACGTTTAGACTTCTAGATCATTTAGTATTGTGATGCCGACTGTAGCAACTCACAAATAACTTTAAAAATCTGGGCATTAGAAACTGCTTGTGAAAATCTGAGCCTAATTTTAGGTGTCCATTTTGAGACATCTTAGCAGTCTTAACTTGGAATCTCAGACAATGAAGCACCCAAAGTCGGGTTTGAAAATTTGTGCATTAACATGGGCTGCCAAAACTATTTTTGTCAAAACTATTTCCTGTCAAAACTATTTGTAATGGAAAATTAGTTTTTGACCAAACACGTTTTTAATAGAAAAAGTGCTTTCTGTGGAAAAGTTTATATTTTGTTGAAAGATGGAATGCCCAGAAATAGAAATATTTAAAACAAAACCCAACATATTTTTATTTAAAAATGCTACTGTGATGCCCCATGGGAATTGCAATTCAGTTCTCCTATGTCCCCACTATCCTCTCTGAACCAAGATCCCCAGCCAGATTACATCTGCCATGGTTCACCATAGCTAGAAACTCTCATGATGCTGTATATAATACAAGAGATGAGACTACAGAACAGTGATTCCCAACCTTTTTCCCATGGAGAAACCCCTAAAATAATTTTTCATATCCCGAGGAACCCCTACCTATGAAAATGTTTGCTTGGCCAGAAAAAGTTGACAGCGGGGAGCGCAATTCAATTACTGCTAAATTTTTTCAAGAAAATTTATTTGTAAAGAGCTATTATATATATATATATATATACAGGGCTCGCCAAGCGGCCGCGAGCCCTGCTCGCCAGTCGCGTGGTTCTGCACTCTGCGCCCTGCGCCGGCTCTTCCGGGTTGTAATCTACTTGCCACGGGCAAGTAGATTACATTATTTGTTGAGCCCTGTATATATATATATATATATATATATATATATATATATATATATATATATATATATGTCAGCTTACATTGTAAGAAAAAAAATTGGAGCATTTTTCCTGTCTCTCTTTCTCTTCTCCTCCTCCTGCCTCACTCTCTCTCTCTTCTCCTCCCCCTCCTGCCTCTCACTCGCGGAGCCCAAATGGCTGCTTGCTCCCGCGCGGCGGCTGAGTGGCGCAGAAGTCAGCCGAGCGCCAGGGTGGGAGGCAAAGGGCATGACAGACGCTCCAGGCCCTGCCCAGTGTTATTTACTCTGAGATTTCTCGCTGAACCCCTGATGAACCCTGGTAGGGAAACACTGCTATAGTATATCATGGAAAATTTAATCCTACTAAGGACTCTGGCCCATAGAGGAGAATGGGAGCTTGAAGTATCTAAACTACAAATCCCATGATCTGCACACCATTTCCAAACTTAAATTTTTCATGTTTCAGGGACATTGTGTAGCCTTCAAATTTCCACCAGAAATATAAATTTTCCATTGAAAAAACATTAACTTCTCTGTGGGTGTGTCTAGACTACACCTCTCTGTCGACAGAGAGATATAGATTAGGCACATCGAAATTGCTAATGAAGAAAGGATTTAACTATCCTCTGCCTCACTAGCATAAACATGGCCGCCGCTTTTTTTCGAAACGGAGTTTTTTTGAAAAAAACCCCCAGAAGTCTAGACGCAGATCTGTCGAAAATAAAGCCTTTTTCAACAGATCCTGTAAACCTCATTTTTTGAGGAATACAGGATCTGTTGAAAAAGGCTTTATTTTCAACAGAGCCGCATCTAGACTGCTGTTTTTCAAAAACTCAGTTTCAAAAAAAAGCAGCAGCCATGTTTATGCTAATGAGGCACGGGATATTTAAATCCCTGCTTCATTAGCAATTTCGATGTGCTTGATTTGCATCTCTGTCGACAGAGGGATGCAGTCTAGATGTAGCCCTAGTCTCAGTTTGTTTGTCTGCAACATAGAGATAATAACAACACTCTGATTATTTCATTAATTTTTATAGATAGCTTTGAGTTTTTTTGGATGGAAACCATAGATGTGCAAAGAATAGAAATCTGAGAAGTGTATTTCCATGCATCCAATGAATGACTAGAAACAGCTATGTTCCCTCCCACTCTAGTCTTCATGAGTAAATGTTCATCAAAAAGAATTCCCATATTATTACATGTTCTTGGTTCTTTTTTTACTCAGTCCTTCATCTTGATGGTAAAACTGCATGAAACACTCTTGCTATTATTGCAATTCACTGAAAGTTATTAGGTGTCCTTTGTTATTTAAATGCCAAATATATGTGATTTAAAGAATACTAACACAGATATATTTCTGGTCATTTCATTTTCAAGTGTTCAGATTTTAAACATGTCAAGGAATGAACTCATTTGAGAAAACTACTGAAAAATGAAGCAAAAATGATTGTGTGAGGAATTAGGGTTATTAGGCTTAATTCAGTCACATTAAATGCGATAATATGTAGTTACTGTGGTTCTCCTCACAAAAAGCAAGCTCTACATCCTGAATGTAAATGATATTTTAGGCTTATAAAATCTTGGAATAAAAAATTCCCGAATAGTCATCTAATCAAATAATCTTTCTTGGGCACTATACTGACATGTATCTAGGTGAGATGGTCTGTTTTTTTGTGTGTATCATACACCTAGCTAGAGAGACACACATAGAAAGGATATGTCTAGACTGCAGGCTTCTTTCGGAAGAAGCTTTTCCAGAAAAGATCTTCCGAAAAAACTTCTTCCAAAAGAGAGCTTCCGCACTGCCAAAGCACATTGAAAAAGCGATCTGCTTTTTCGAAAGATAGTGTGTACACTGAATGGATGCTATCTCTCATTTCAGCTGTGATTACTATGGACGGAGTGGCCACCAGGGCACCTGTGCTTTTTCCTCTTTCCTCTTCTTTTGAAAGAGCTCCCTCTTCCCCATCCATACACTCCTTTTGCGAAAGAGCTCTTTTGGAAAAAAGGCTTCTTCCTCATAGAAAGATGTTTACCAATGTCAGAAAAACCCCTCTGTTCTTTCGATTTTCTTTTGAAAGAACGTGATTGCAGTGTAGACGTAAGTAAAGTTTTTTTGGAAAAATGGCCGTTTTTCCAAAAAAACTCTGCAGTGTAGATATATCCAGAGAGGGAGACATGAACAGAAAGAGTTATTTATAGACAACTTTACAAACACTAATTACTTTTTGAACATACTCACACCTGTGAAGTAAATAAGCATTATTAGTCCAAGTTTATAGCTGAAGAATCTAAGACCAAAATATTAAATCATTTGAGAAAATGATCCACAGAGGAAGTTAGTATCAGCACTAGGATTTCAGTTTAACAGTTTTTTGTCCATTACACCACACTGCTTCTCCTGCTTTTGAATTGTGTGCCTACTTGTGACCCGAACTCATACCGCCTGCTCAGCATACAGCTGGCAAATAGCGAGAATGTGGAACCCCTAGTACTGTACACAACCTGAACAAGCACTGTTTTTCCACAGCCACCAACTGATATAAGTCCCTTTCAAATGAATAGAGAGATTTGTCCCCATAGTCCCTAAAAGCTGCCAATCAGCAGCTTTAATCTGTAACTGGCATCCACATTTCAATGGGTTGATTTTCATAAGTTTATACTGCTTAATACTTTTACAGCTAACTTTGCAAAGAAAATGGCTAGAAACAGACTTTTAAAAAATGGAAGCTGAGATTTCTTTTATCTTTCTGATCTTTAAATTAGGGTTACTCACGTACATGGTCTCTCTGGGTATGTCTAGACTACATGCCTCTGCCAACCAAAGCATGTAAATTAGACATACCGACATAGTCAATGAAGCGGGGATTTAAATAACCCCCGCTTCATTAGAATAAAAATGGCCGCTGCGTTGTGCCGGCTCAGCTGTTTGTCGGCACTAAGCGGCAGTAAAGACAGGGATTGGTTGGCAAGGAAAGCCTTTGCCGACCGATCCCTTATGCCTCGTGCAACGAGGTTTACAGGATCAGCCGGCCGGCAAAGGCTTTCCTTGCCAACAGATCCCGTTTTGACTGCCATTTTGTGCTCGACAAACAAGCTGAGCAGGCACAATGCGGCCATTTTTATTCTAATGAAGCAGGGGATATTTAAATCCCCGCTTCATTGACTATGTCGGTATGTCTAGTTTACATGCCTTGGTCAGCAGAGGCATGTAGTCTAGACATACCCTCAAAGAACAGCTCCAAATGGGGATAATATTTTTTACCTGCCTCTCATACTCTTAGTCAGGTTCCAGTCCTGTAAAAGTCTACACGCAGTTATTCCATGCTCTAGTGTGGAACTCCCATGAAGTTAGTGAGGGCCTATGTGGACATAGCCGTCTGCCTGCACACAGAGATCATTGGAGGATTGGGGTCTTGAGGCTTGTGGTGGGTAGGATAATAGGTTTTATGGGGGAAGGGTGATTTCCAAAGCACACTAAAGTGTTCCACATTAACTGGCCTGTGTATATCCTGATGGTGCATACTAAAGGTTTTCTAGTGTGCTTTAATGTAGTGCTAGTTGAAACAGTACACACCAAATAAAAAGTCAGATGATAATTATCATTTCACTAGACTAGATTAAGGTATTTAAAATAATGAAGGGTAAATCAGACCCTATTCCATGCACTTCCACATACGAGGAAGAAAACCCGGCCCTCTCAATGGGCTCAAGATGCAATATTCAGATCTGGATCCAGATTTCAGACACTACGTGCTTGGATGCAAGATTTTGATTTTTCCTGTTATAAAGATTGGTAAATGCTCCGTACTCTATGGATCTCATTCCAGGCTCACATGTAAAACAGCCCATAATGTGGAGTTCAGCATATACCATAGATTAGAGAACAGATAAGAGCAAGAGTGTGTTCAGGAATCTGTGGATGAATTTTCATTCAGCTCTCCCTCTTCCAGTGGTTAAATTGATAGTTTCTTCTCCTCCTCCTTTATCCCACCTATGAGAGAGGTGGGCTCATTTAATCCTTCTTCTCCATTCCTGTCCCACCAACATAGCAGTTCCTCTGTAGCTAATTATTTCCTTTTGAATAACATCCAACCATCTAGTTTGGTGTCTTATGTTATCTTCCACTTCTAAATTTAAAACTCTTTCTTATAAATTTGTCCCTTCTTCTTTTCATGGCCCAAACCATCTAAGCCTGGATTTCTTCAGCTTTCCACTGTCGTACTTCCCTTTATTCATTCCTTCTGAACATGCTTTATCCTTATAATTCCAACCATACATTTTAATATTTTCATTTCCAAGATCAAGATGAATTCCCATAGCTTCTGCAGTGACCAGCATTCAGAGTCATGTGAATGTGCAAGCCTGATTACCATCTTGTAGATTTTACTTTTCAATTTGATAGGCATTCTCCTATCACAGATCAATCCACTCACTTCTTTCCATTTAGTCCATGACTTTCCAGGTCTGCTTATAAGTTCGTTGTTGCGTTCTCCATTATCCTGTACAATGGAACCTTAAATATTTGAACTTCTACATTTTGGTAGCAGCTGGCCCCTCAGACTTACAGGCTTCATCTACAGACCACAAACTCTGATCTATTTCTGACTATTTTCATGCCATTTCCTTCATATATGTACCGCTATCCTGCTAAATCTTCTTCCTCTTCACTCTCTGACATGAACACTACATTATCCGCAAAAAAGCATGTACCAGGACATTATTGTCTGGATGTTTTCTCTGAGTGCATCAAAGCACATTATTGTGAACAAAAATGTATCGTGCTAATGACTCTTACTAGAAACTGTTCAGTTTCTCCACAAAACCTTCTAACAGTGGTAAGAGTGCCCTTATTATACATATTCTGGATGAGTCTAGTATAGTCTTCAGATATCTGTATCATTTTCATACTCTGTTAAATGACTTTTCTCAGAACATGGTCATAAGCTTTCTCAACATCAGTGAATATTATATGCAGGGTTTTCCTCTTTTTCTCTACATTTTTTCTGCAAGCAATTATAATGTGAAGATAGCATCCATTGTTGATTTCCCTGGCAAGAGTCCAGACTTAATTTCACTGACCTTTACTTCTCTTTGTAGTCTTTTATCAATATTTTTCTCCCAGATCTTCATAGAAGTCACTCATATATAGTCTTGTATGTTTTTCTTAAATGTTGACACTAACATGTTCTTTCTCCAGGTATCTTCTCAGACCTTATAATGAAATTAAATAGCTGTGTTTATATGTACATGTACATATTTTCACACTGCTTGCCCAAGGCATATCCATATATTTGCTGGCATTTGGACTAAGATTTCTAATTTTTCCTGGTGTTCAAGGCATTTTTCATGTTATTATTTTTCTTGTTCTTCTAGCATTGGTGCCACCAGACCTTGATTTGATTTTATCAGACGGCATGGTTCTCTTCGATTCCCTTGATTCATAAGCCTTTCACAGCAATCTGGATTTCATTCATTAATGTATTTCCACTTTCATTTTTAATGACTTTGATCCCACCAATATTTTTAGCTCTTATCACTGATCTTTAACAGGCTAAGATGATAATAAAAGAAATCTTTCTCACAAAACAGAGACAACTTGTGAAACTAACTGCTGCAGGAGGTCATCAAATCAGATACTGGTGGCTTGATTTTAAAAGAGCTTTATACATTTTATGTCCAAACAACTCTGTAGAGTCAACTAAGCTAAGATAATGGTGATGGAATTTTATGCTTGAGAGTGTAAAATGATTGCTATAGAGTTTAAGTAGGAATTTTTCTTCCAAGGTACAACACTCTGCAATTGGGAAGGCACATTATAGGGCAATTTTCTGGGGTTCTTTTTCTTTTTCCTTTTTGCCTTTCTCTGAAGAGTCAAAGGTAAGATCCTGGATTTCTTGGACTGGTAATCTAGTCTGGTAAATTCTTTTTTCTTAAATATAATTAAGCACTTAAAAAAGACATTTTATTTCTGGGCATCAAAGTGTCTCTCCTCTAAGTGGTCTCACATTCAGGTAAAACAACTGAAGCAAATCTTAGCAGCTGGCAGGTTTACTTATTCACCCTCCTGACCCTAGCAGTTTAGAGACAGTGAGCTGGCAAGTGAGCCTGGAGAGGTCTGAATCCCATCTTTGATGCAACAACTTGTATTTAATTGAACATCTGGCTTCATTTAATTGGAAAACAAAACAAATAAAAACAATTGATGTAGTGAGTCACAACCTAAGGATAATTTTGACCACTCTCTCTCATTTCCATCAGCACAGTTTCCTCTATAGAAGTTTAGCAAGTAGTTAATTAAATTGGGAAGTGTCTGTAGCTATCTAAAATTTTCAGTGCTATCTTGAGGCGGATTTAATTCACTGGCAACAGCAAGGATAGAACAGTTGCTGAAACACTTAAAACCTCATTACCACATATCCCCTTTTCACCCAGAGAGCCCCCAGCCTGTCCATTATTGTCCTGCCTGTACTTTCTGTGGGATTTTGAAAAGAAAAGGTTCAAAGAGCAAGACTTTCATGATCCCCTTTCCATGTCAAACACTTTCAACTCCTGATTTCAAAGTACCACTCGGTTGCTGTTCAAAGGCCTTTGGACTCGTAGGGGGTGAGATTGGAGTAAAAGGTTGCACTACAAAGCCCATTGCATTCAGAGTAATATCCAGCTTGGAGATACAAATAGTAATATAAACTCAAGCACCTATCAATAAAACTGCCAATATATGAAAGGAGGGACAGAAAAATTCTAAATGGCCTTTTTTCTGTCCTCTCTCCAAACTGGAATCATGCTGTTATTGGTCTGGATGAAAGTCTAATTGATATTTTGAAGTGTTACTTTTCCCTGTGTTTCTGTTATGACCAGGGGACCACAGAAGCGAGTGAGAGCAAGCCAAATCCCAAATAAGTTAGATAAGAATACCTAAAGAAGTTCCTACCAACATCTAAAAAAACCTGCCTAGCGCTAGTTGAGTATTCATCTACCTCCCCTTCTCTCTCTGTATCCTTTTTATCTGCCTGCCCACAAGATTTGGAACACCGTTAATTGGTCCTCAGGGAGGCTGACAGGCCTGTGCTTTTATGGCTTGCTTCTTTGTATTGTACACATGTGGGCATCTCTCAGGAGATAAACAAAGAGAAAAATGTGTTGAAAAGGGGGTAGAATTTGTATAGGTCTAAACACAGAACAGATCACCTTCTCCGTTTACTGTTAATGCTCTAAATTACATGAATAAATCCACACCACCTCTTTTTCTCCCTCCCCAAGTCTGTTTCACTTCATCTGAATTTCCTGATTGCTACAGGCTCCTCTTCTGAGGAATTCTACCTGATATTTGAAATAAAACATTCAAACTCCTTTTTTGGCCCCCCTTGCTATTCCCTCCCCAACTCCAACAAAAGATAGAGGTGGTCTTATGGGAAGATAAAAAGAATAGTTGATCACAAGAACTAACCTGGAGCCAACACCTTGGTCTTTCGTCCCTTCAGCAATTTCTAAACCCTAAGCACCTGCAGCTAATTCTCATAGCTTCCAGCCTTGGTCTTGGATATGCTGAGACGGAGAGACTTTTTTGGCACAGATTTCACTGCTTAGGAAAAATAAGTCCATCATCACCAAATAAAGAGTTTATCTTTTATATCTAAAGGAAATCAACCTATCTTCTACTAAGGCAATAATCTCATTAAAATGTGAATAAGAACCATTTATCGATGAGTTACAAATTGCCATATTTGTAAGAATTTCCACTGGGTATTGGAATTGCCGGCAAAATTTCTGTGTGAAATTGTTTCCTATAGCTGAACATTTGCAAATAAATTCAAAACCAAATCCCGTTTAATGTATTCACGTGAAATACATGAGTAAGGAGAACAGAATTTGTCCAACCCAGACCTCAAAGGCACAGAAGTGTCAGTCTTAAAGACCATTACCTCAAATATTCCTTTAATCAAAGCAAATAGTTATAAAAAGTGGTTATAAAAAGGATTTGAGAATCACATTGACAAGGTTCTATTCTTGTTCTACCACTCACACACCCTGTGACAAGACCATGCAGAAAGTGCTCTGCATGGGGGTGACCTACCCAAATTAGCTTGTATCCAGCTCTACTGGATTACAGTAGCAGTAAAAACAGTGTGAGTTGAAAAATTCATTATGTATGCAGGGTCTATGCCTGGTCTGTATTGTCTTATGTTTTTGCTGAATAGAGATAACCTAACAAATCATTTAAGGAAACATTTTCAAAAGTGTCTCCCTGATCTAGGATGCACTAAGGGACAGGTTTTAAAAGATATTTAGATGCCTAATGATGCAGATAAATTTCTGTGGGATTTTCAAAAGCACTAAGGTGCCTAACTCCCTCTGTATTTTTGGGCACCTAAACACTTTGAAATTGTGTCTTTGTCGAGAATGGGACTTAGCCTCCTTCTACATCACTTAGACGCTTTTAAAAATGTTACCCATAACCTCTGTATGCTTCAATTATAGCCACCTCTCTAAGCAGAGGAATGGATTATTCGAGTGGGGAGGATGATTGATTAATTAATAAATAATTTACCATGCCTTGCCATTCTCAAACAAAAGGTGCTGTCTGTTTGATAACTTTTTCATATTGAGCTAAGATATTTTGATGATGAATTTTCTGTCAGCCTTTAAGTGAATGCTCACCTCTAAGAAGCACATAGCTTGGGGGCAGACAGGTATGCTCTCTCAGCCCTGGTCTGCATTAGGGAATTATTTTGAAATAATTCCCCTTATTTTGACATAACAAGTGAAGCGTCCACACTACCAAATCCATTATTTCAAAATAATAACTCCTGCTTTTCATGAGGAATAACACTTATTTCAGAATTGTTATTTCAAAATAGCGGTAGTGTGGATGCTCATCTGCTGCTATTTTAAAATAATTGGCCTCTGGAGGCCTCTCACAGCTGCACTAATAGCCACTCTGGCCCCACATCTGACAACTCCAATGTTCCCCTTCTCTTGAAGAGTTTAAACCTAAAGGTAGAAGGGAAAGGGCTTGTGACACCAGAACAGGCTTGCCAGATCCATGCCACACAGCATCCTTCATAGGAGCCATGGCCGATCCCAGTGCTCCCTCTGCACCCCCTCTCCCCCCATGGCTGCCAGCACTCCCACAGCACTCTCTGATGCCCCTGGCCAGGGACAAAAGAGAGCACTGGCCTAGACCGATGCGGAGATCCTGGACCTCATTGAGGTGTGCGGGGAGGAGTCTAGCCTCCAGGATCTCCTCACCAGAAAGAGGAATGCAGATGTGTACGGCTGTTTGGCTGCCAGGCTGGCTGAGAAGGGACACATGTGGACCCTTGACCAGGTCTACATGAAAATAAAAGAACTGCAGCAGTCCTATTCTAAGGCCAACGAAGAAAGTGGTTGTTCTGGTGTGGCTCCTCACACCTGTCGCTACTATGAGCAGCTGGATGCCATCCTGGGAGGGGGACCAGTCACCTCTCCCCTCTACCCCCGTCGGCATAGAGTGTGACCAGGACATGCCCCGTGTCAGCCTCCGTGAAGGCAGGGTTATGGAGGAGAGGAGGAAAAGGAGGATTAGGAGCAGAAGGAGAAGGAGCAGGCCAGCCAGGACACCATACCCACCAGCCCAGAGCTGATCCTCAGCCTGCAGCCAGTCCCCCCATCCAGGATGTCTCCCAGGCTTGGACAATCCCGGAAAAGGCACTTCAGGTGCATTCTATCACTTTCCCTATACACACACGGGAGCAGGTGGCAGGCTGCAAGGGGCTGTGGGATCCTCACTCAGCCTCCTCAGCCTGGGGATCACACAACAGCCTGTGAACCTGGGTGCTCATAGAGCATCAATCTGGAGCACTCAGCTCCATGAGGCTGTCACACAGGAACCCCTCAGTCCTTCTAACAAGGTTCCTGGTCAGGCCTGCTTTACTCCAGCCTCCACAGTGGGACACCTTCCCACAACAAGCCACCAGTAAGGAGGCTGGGGTCATGGAAACACACAGCAGTGTTGAACATGGCACAGGATCATGCCCACACTCTCAGGCAGCATCTGCTCCCAATCAAGTACGGCAATGCGAAGGAGCCCGACCTCCTGCATGGGAACCTACCAGGAGGAGGAAGAGAAGGGAACCCCAGTAGCATTCTCTCCAGCCAGCAGCCTCTGCTGCTCACAAAACCTCCCCCAAATCTTCCCCCACCTCTCCAGCAGGCAGGGATAGAAGTGTCTCTCTGCAGGATGCCACCTGTGCCGGACCTGGCATGTGTGGGACATGGAAGGAAGCCAAGTTGCCCCATCCCCTTGCCTCCCACCCACGGACTCCTGTCTTGGCCAGTACCTTCCCATGCTTGCTTGGCCCTGGGCTGTGGGTGTAGTGATGCTCCCCTGGGCTGTTCATGCCCCTGTTAGAAAGTGCCCGCTGTCTAGGTAACAGATAACCATGTTCAAAATACATCGCCATTCGGATGAACCGAAACCTTCAGTGTTGGCTCAAAGATTAGGGCTGGGCTTTATATACAGCTTTTGCTGGGATGACTGCCCTTGGAACTTTTCTTCACATCTGGACCAGCTGCGAGCATGGTGCATCCACCACCTCCCATACCATCTTCCTGACTTCATGGGATCCACTGCAGAAAGCATACCAGGGAAGACCTGCTGCCGGACCATATGGCCTGCTTCCAGTCCCTCATCCAGGGGTTCAATGAGGAGTACTGGGAATGGGCTGCTAGTTTCAAGGAGTGCCAGGCTGACCTGGAGCAATGGAAGGCCATGTGGGAGCAGCTGGCATGCCAGCACAAGGCCATGTGCTTTTCTATAATGTCTGCCATGGAGCACATGGCCATGTGCATGGAGCAGGCCACCAGACACCTCCCTGCCTCAGTCCCCACAACTCTCCAACCTCCAACTCCATGAACCGGCCCCCTGGCTTCTCCTACTAGCCCCCCCAGGGGATGCTGGGGCCCTCAAACATGTGGTGGTGGGACCTCTCGAGCCTCCCGAACTACTGGAGGCCTCCCGAGCTACTGGAAGCAGATGCCAGTCCCAGCCCCAGCCCTGAGCCCCACTCCCCTGAGCCCATTTCTCCCCTTCTCCTTCCTCCCCCATTCCAGGTTCTTTCCCTAGACCCTCCTGTTGGATAGCCCCCAAATAAAAAAAAAGTTGTGTTTTCCAAACAAAAAGGCTTTTTTATTTTCTCTGAAGGGGAGGGGAGAAGGTGGGAAGGGAGGGAAGGGGAAGGAAGGGGTGGGGGAGGAAAAGGAAGCTCACCAGCCAGGTGTGAGAGGAATGCATGGAATTCAAGCACTTTCCCCTCACTCCCTTAGGGTACGTCTAAACTACATGGCTCTGTCGAACGGAGCCATGTAGATTAGTTTACTCGAAAAAGGGAAATGAAGCGGCGATTTAAATAAAGGATCTGCCAATGAAGGGTTCTGGGGTCGGCAGATCCCCATCTAGACTGCTGTGCTGTGCCAAGAAACAGCTGATCGGCACAGCGAGGCAGCCATTTTGATTTAAATGAAGCGGCGATTATTTAAATCGCTGCTTCATTTCCCTTTGTCGTCCTGCCTCATCTACATGGCTCCGTCGATGGAGCCATGTAGTCTAGACACACCCTCTGTGTCCAGGGAATGGGACAAAAGGCAAGCCATGTTCCGGAGAGCATGGCTGCTGCCCCTTCCCCACACACACTTGAAATGGCACCCTCGTCTCCTAAGTTTCTGTGGGGATGACCTAGGCAGCATATTTAAGCAAGGTTTGCCCATGGCAGAATCTCTAGAGAGGAGTGTAGTACAAAGAGTGTAGTACAAAGCCATCTGCAAATGGCTGCCAGGCATCTAGTTTTTGAAAAGGGACCCGGCTGGCTCACACTGCTGACAAGGTCATTAAAGGTCTAGCTGGCGGCACTCCATGCAGCTCCTAGAAGCAGTGACATGTCCCTGAGGCCCCTAGGCACAGGGGCATCAAGGGAGGCTCCACATGCTCCCATTGGCTGGGAACCATAGCCAGTTGGAGTTGTGGTGGGAGTACCTGTGGGTGAGGGCAGCACGTGGAGACTCCCTAGCAGCCTCTGCACTTAGGGGCTTCAGGGACATGTCACCACTTCCAGGAGCCACCTCACATAAGTGCCACTCAGAGTCCACCCCACACTCCTACACTCTGTCCCCCAGCTGAGCCCCCTCCCACACCCTAACTCCCTCCTGGAGATCACACCTCTCACTTCCCCTTTACCCCCAAATGCCTGCTCCAACTCTGAGCCCCCTCCTGCTTTCTGAACCCTTTCGCCCCAGCCCACAACACCCTGCATCCCAGAGCCCAAATCCCTAGCTACAGCCCTCACCTCTACTCACACCCCTGCCCCATTCTGGTGAAAATGAGTAAGTGAGCAAGGGTTGGGGAAAGTAAGTAATGGGGGAAGGAAGAATTGAGAGAGTGGGGTAGGGCCTCAGAGAAGGGGCAGGGGTGGGGCCTTGGAGTAGGGTGTGGGGCAAAGATATTCAGTTTGCTGCAATCTGAAATTTGGCAGCCTTACCTCTGCCAAAAATGAATGCCCCTGTGGTATAGTTCTTTTGGTTCATGGAGGTGCAAATTGTCCTTTTCCCACTAAAGTTGAAATGTTCATTACATGCTAACTACATGGCCAAATTCAGGCCCCTATTTAGCATCAGACACACATACATGCTTATGCAGCTAAAGAACTCAAGTCAAACCGATTGCTGCTGACACGCAGCATATAGCCTGCATTATTCTTTCCTGCAACAGGAGTCATATGTATTAGAAATGTTCTGCAGGTCCAAACGAATTGTAGGGTTAGAAGGGTCAGTTAGTATAATCCCTTGCCAAGATGTAAGATTTGTTGTGGTTAAACCATCCAAGAAAGATGGCCATCCAGCCTCTTTTTGCAAACCACCAGTGAACAATCTTCCCTAGGCAGTCTATTCCATTCTCCTCCTGTTTTCACAAACAGGAGAGCAAAAGTTTCCATTTATCAGTTGCATCCCATCCGTGAATTTATGACTTCATGCCTGTGTCCATAAGCCCTAAGTCCATAAGCATGCCATTGGTATAAATGAGGTTATCATGTTAATATTCGTCTACAATTATTCAGGCAGAAGGCCTCACTCTTGGAATCTGACCCTTATAACATTGTGCATTATTTTTCAATAAGATAGGACAGCTGGTCTCGGCTCCCTTCTTTTTAATTCTCAAAATATAGTGTTGCACTTAGAGCCCTGCAAATCTGTGGATATCTGCAGGCATCTACATTCGCAGATGTGGATGCAGATATCTGCCGCTCATTTTTGCGGACATGGATGCAGATGCAGACACGAATTTTGTGTCTAGAACCCTTGAAATGTACAGATATCTGCTTTATGTCTATGGGTATCTGCATCTGTGGATGTCAATGTGGATATCTGCGGCCCATTTTTGCGGGTACAGATGCAGAAGCAGATACAAATTTTGTATCCTTTTGGAGCTCTAGTTGCACTAAAGGGGGAGTCAGTTTTCCAAGTCCCTACCCTCCACTTAGGTGATTCTTCCTTCAGAATTCTACACACATCTCAATTGGAAAAATCAATATGTTTTGACATTCTGAACAAAATGTAACACTCTCTTTGAATAGTGAATTCGGTGTGTCAAAAAGTGTCCACATTAAAGAGATCCCTTCTTATTCAGCGTATCCCCATGCGTTGGTGACATAACTATTTGCCTCAGTTTTTTGACAATAAGGGCCTGAATCTCCACAGCTCTGCATGGTGTGTAGTCAATTAATTAATGCAAAGCAGGTAGAAAAATGCTGTCATCTTCATTGGATATATTATTAAAATCTTCTTTGTAGAGATGTAAATGACTACGCCAAGTGCAGAGCAATGGAGAAGCACTGTGATAATTTGTCTTGTCCTGGTATCCCTACATAGCAGTGCAGCTGTAGAAGAATGAGCTGAGGTTGGGTTTTTTTCTGCCTCCTGGATCATGAACAAAATCGTTAATTACTATAAATTCCAGTGGCAAAATCTTCACTATTGGTGAAGATGTATAAGGATGAAAGGCCACAGCACACGTTATAGATCCATCTCCAGTAGAATTTGCAGGACTGGTGAGCTAAGGGGGAAAAAAATCTAACTTTTTGTTGAATGGAAAAACGTGGAAACACGCTAAAGAAGGTATATAATGTATTAGCCATTCAGGTCTGTATCTGAGGTTGCTCTATACTGTGGGCTTTCAGCGACCATAAGGGATCTACCACTTCTACTGGTGCTCAGTTTAAGTGGCAGAAGCTTATTTTTTTTGGTGGGGGAGGGGGAACTATAGGTTTTTAATTTCAACTCATGGGTGCATGTAATGAGGTGAAAAGGGAGTGAGGATTCATCTAGGAAATATCAGTTGGCTGAAAAGAATCCATTACACAAATCCCAATAGGAGTCAAGCAAATCTGGCCAAAATTTCTTTTCTTTTCCTTGACAAAAAATGGCCTTTCAATCAAACTGAAAATTTTGTGTGGAAAATATTCAATTCAGTTGACATTTTTCAACAGAAAATGAATATTTTGTTTTTGGTTATTTATGTTGCCAAAAATGTTTTTAAAAACCCCAGAAAGTTTCAGAATTCTTGGTTGTTGTTTTTTTACTTTTAAAATTTTATTAAAATAAAATTTGTGTAAGAAATTTAGAAGAATTCTTTTTTAAATTAAAAAAAATCCCACAAAAACAATTGATATTTTCTCTACCAGTCTCTGAGCACCTCTTCAGAGTCAATTGCATTGCAGGGTGCTCATCACCAGGGGAGGCAGCACTTAGCCAAATCAGACCCATAAAATGCACTTTAAGGCCAAGTCCACACTATACCTGGAAGGTCAGCTTAAAGTATGCGACTCCAACTATGTAAAATGTGTAGCTGGAGTCAGCTTACCTTAAGCCGACCCTTGGTGCTGTCCACGCTGTGGGAGACCAATGGGAGCAAACGCTCCCATCAGCTTCCCTTACTCCTCACAAAGGCCATGTCTACACTAGGAGATTATTTCAAATTTACTAAGTTCGACTTTTTTTTTTTAACACATTCAAAGTTCCGTGTCCTCACTATGGGGAAGTATCAAATGTAGTCCGAGGCAGGCTCCATTAAGGTGGATGCTCTACCTCAGACTCAGAGCCCTAAGAAGCACTCTGGGGATCTGCGGGAGGCCTCCCGGAGGCCAGTTAGTTCAAATTAGCGGCACCGGAGCATCCACACTAACTTTATTTTGGACTTAAAAGATTGGGAATAGTGTTATTTCTCATGAAAAACAGGACTACAGAGTTTGAATTTCATGATCCTTTATTCCGGAATAATGGGTTTGGTAGTGTGGATTCATTGCTTACAAAATTGACATTCAATGGCTAATTTCAGACTAAAGTTATTGTGTAAACCAGGCTAAAAGGAGGAGTATAGGAGTAAAGGATGCTGGTGGAAGCTGTCCTCAGCATTCAATTTACAGGTCTATAATAGACCCGTTAAACCACACACCAGAAGATTGACCTCCGGAATGTTGACCTTTTGGTAAGTATAGACGTACCCTTAGTATTTACCTGTATTTTATCCTTAGCTCTTCAAGGCATATTGCTTATAGCTACTGTCAATGCTAAACTGCTTATGCTGCTATAACATTGATCAGTCATGGATGCTGAGGAGAAATGTTCTTAGTAGTTGGCATCTAGAGATATTCTAGACAGACCATTTTTTATTCCCTTCATTAATCCCTAACCAATCAAACAGCATGTGTGGAAGAAAAAATTAGAGGACTTGAGGCCCAAGTATCGACCCTACGTTCTATCAGAGAGGATGAAGACTTCCTCAATAGAAGGCAGCGTTTAAGCCTGCAGGCACAGCAGGCTGAAGAGCCAGTCAGGGCAGTACAGGATAAGGAAGAGAACTGGCAGCATGTAACCTCTAGAAGGAGAAGGTGGCCAACTAAGGTATCCCCCATCCCTGTAGAGGTAAGTAACCACTATCAGGCTTTCTCCACAGGCACTGTGGTGGAGAATGCTTTGGCAGGGACCTCTCAAGGAAGAAATCAGAAGGGAACACCATCTACCTGAAGGCATGGGATGCATAGTCCTAGGGATGGGAGTTCCATGACCACCACCCCCAAAAGAAGAAGATGGGTGGTGGTGGTCAGGGACTCCCTTCTAAGAGGGACTGAGTCATCCATCTGCCGTCCAGACCTGCAATCTCAAGAAGTGTGCTGCTTACCGGGAGCTCGCATTCAGGATGTGACCGAGAGTCTTCCGAAGCGATTAAACCTTTGGATTGTTACCGCTTCCTGCTTCTCCAAGTAGGAACTAATGATACGGCCAAGAATGACCTTGAGCGGGTCACAGCAGATTATGTAGCGCTGGGAAGAAGGATCAAGAAAATTGAAGCACAAGTGGGGTTCTCGTCTATCCTTCTGGTTGAAGGAAAAGGTCTGGGTAGGGATCGTTGAATTGAGAAAGTAAATGCGTGGTTACGCAGGTGGTGTCAGAGAGAGGGCTTTGGTTTCTTCAACCATGGGACTCTGTTCCAGGCACAAGGATTGTTAGGAAGAGATGGGATCCACCTAACCAAGAGAGGAAAGAGCATCTTTGCAGGCAGGCTTGCAAACCTAGTGAGGAGGGCTTTAAACTAGGTTCGTTGGGGCATGGTGACCAAAGCCTTGAGGTAAGTGAGGAAGCCGTACACTGGGAAGAATCACAAGGATAAATGAGCAACAAAGGAGGACCCCTGATTCAGATGGAGAAGGTAGGGCGATCAACTGGTTATCTAAGGTGTTTGTACACAAATGCGAGAAGCCTAGTAAACAAACAGGAAGAATTAGAAGCCCTGGCCCAGTTGAAGAACTATGATTTGATTGGAATAACAGAGACTTGGTGGGCTGACTCGCATGACTGGAGCACTGTCATGGAAGGGTATAAACTGTTCAGGAAGAACAGGTGCAGGAGAAAAGGAGGAGTTGCATTGTATGTAAGAGAGCAGTATGATTGCTCGGAGCTCCAGTATTTAGAGGGAGAAAAGACTGTTGAGAGTCTATGGGTTAAGTTTAGCAGTGGAAGCAACAGGGGTGATGTTGTGATTGGGGTCTGCTATAGACCACCAGATCAGGTGGATGAGGTAGACGAGGCTTTCTTTGGACAACTGAGAGAAGCTTCCAGATCGCAGGCCCTGGTTCTCCTGGGCGACTTTAATTACCCTGACATCTATTGGGAGACCAATACAGCAGTACACAGACAATCCAGGAAGTTTTTGGAGAATGTTGGGGATAACTTCTTGGTACAAGTGCTGAAGGAACCAACCAGCGGCCATGCACAGCTTGACCTGCTGCTCACAAACAGGGAGGAACAAGTAGGGGAAGTAGAGGTGGGTGACAACCTGGGAAGCAGTGATCATGAGATGGTAGATTTCAGGATCCTGAACAAAGGAAGAAAGGAGAGTAGCAAAATACACACCCTGGACTTCAGAAAAGCAGACTTTGACTCCCTCAGAGAACTGATGGGCAGGATTCCCTGGGATGCTTACATGAAGGGGAAAGGAGGCCAGGAGAGCTGGCAGTATTTTGAAGAAGCATTATTAAAGGCACAGGAAGAAACCATCCCGATGAGCAGCAAGAAAAGCAAACATGGCAGGCGACCAGATTGGCTTACCGGGGACATCCTTGGTGAGCTTAAACACAAAAAGGAAGCTTACAAGAAGTGGAAACTTGGACAGATGACTAGAGAGGAATATAAATATATTGCTTGAGAATGCAGGGGAGTTATCAGGAAGGTGAAAGTGCAACTGGAATTGCAACTAACAAGGGATGTGAAGGATAACAAGAAAGGTTTCTACAGGCATGTTAGCAATAAGAGGGTGATCAGAGAGGGTGTGGGGCCCTTACTAGATGAGGGAGGTAACCTAGTGACAGATGATGTGGGAAAACCTGAAGTTCTCAATGCTTTCTTTGCCTCTGTCTTCACGGACAAGGTCAGCTCCCAGACAAAATCACTAGGCAACGCAGTATGGGAAGGAGGTGGACAGCCCTTGTTGGGGAAAGAACAAGTTAGGAACTATTTAGAAAAGCTAAACATACCCAAATCCATGGGCACAGATTTAATGCATCCGAGGGTACTGAGGGAGTGGGCAAGTGTCATTGCAGAGCCTTTGGCCATTATCTTTGAAAACTCATGGAGATCGGGAGAGATCCCGGATGACTAAAAAAAGGCAATTGTAGTGCCCATCTTTAAAAAAGGGAAGGAGGACAATCCAAGGAACCACAGACCAGTCAGCCTTATCTCAGTCCCTGGAAAAATCATGGAGGGGATCTTCAAGGAGTCCATGTAGAAGCACTTGGAAGAGGAGAAAGTGATCAGGAATAGTCAACATGGATTCACGAAGGGCAAGTCATGCCTGACCAATCTGATTAGCTTCTATGATGAGGCAACTGGCTCTGTAGATATGGGGAAGTCAGTGGATGTGATATACCTTGACTTTAGCAAAGCTTTTGATACGGTCTCCCACAATATTCTTGCCAGCAAGTTAAGAGTCCATATGGACTGGACTGTAAGATGGATAGAAAGCTGGCTAGACTGTTGGGTCCAACAGGTAGTGATCAACAGCATGATGTCAGGTTGGCGGTCGGTTTCTAGCGGAGTGCCCCAAGGATCTGATCTTGGACCGGTTTTGTTCAACATCTTTATTAATGACCTGGATGAGGGGATGGATTGCACCCTCAGCAAGTTCACAGATGACACTAAGCTAGGGGGAGAGGTAGATATGCTGGAGGGCAGGGATAGGGTACAGAGTGACCTGGACAGATTAGAGGATTGGGCCAAAAGAAATCTGATGAGGTTCGACAAGTGTAGAGTCCTGCACTTGGGACGGAAGAATCCCAAGCATTGTTACAGGCTGTGGACTGAATGGCTAAGTAGCAGTTCTACAGAAAAGGACCTAGGGGTTACAGTGGATGAGAAGCTGGATATGAGTCAACAGTGTATCCTTGTAGCCAAGAAGGCTAATGGCATATTGGGGTGCATTAGGAGGAGCATTGCCAGCAGATCCAGAGAAGTGATTATTCCCCTTTATTCGGCTCTGGTGATGCAACATCTAGAATATTGTGTCCAGTTCTGGGTCCCCCACTATAGAAAGGAGGTGGACGCATTAGAGAGGGTCCAGCGGAGGGCGACCAAAATGATTAGGGGGCTGGAGCGCATGACCTATGAGGAGAGACTGAAGGATTTGGGTTTGTTTAGTCTGCAGAAGAGAAGAGTCGGGAGAGGCATTTGTTAGCAGCCTTCAACTTCCTGAAGGGAGGTTCCAGAGAGGATGAAGAGAGGTTGTTCTCAGTAGTGAGGGGTGGCAGAGCAAGGAGCAATGGTCTCAAGTTACTGTGGAAGAGGTCTAGGTTGGATATTAGGAAAAACTATTTCACTAGAAGGGTGGTGAAGCACTGGAATGGGTTACCTAGGGAGGTGGTGGAATCTCCATCCCTAGAGGTTTTTACGTCTCGGCTTGACAAAGCCCTGGCTGGGTTGATTTAGTTGGGGTTGGTCCTGCCTTGGGCAGGGGGCTGGACTTGATGACCTCCTAAGGTCTCTTCCAGCTCTATGATTCTATGTCTGTATCCATTTCATAAGGGGGAAAAAACAATTTAAAAAAAAAATCCAAGCTAATCTTCAAATATCTTGCTTTGTCTCCACTTCTTTTTGCCTCTTTAAGATGGGGCAGTTACATCAGCAGTGTCACATACACTAAAATAGCCTAATTCTGCCTGATTTATACCCCCATTAAATCCTACTGCCCTCAGCGGGATAGTATGGAGTGTACGTAAGGCTAGAGTTTGACCCATGTTAAATATTAGAGTATCATCGTTATAGGCTTATTGCCATTAGTATTGCTCCCTGTGGTTATTTACTTATTTTGTGTCTCAGAGTTCTGTACTTAAACTGTGTGCTTCTAGTGGCATAGGAGGAAATAAAAGTACAAATAGAAAGAAAATTGATTGAGCTGGAAAGTGTCTGGGCCTGGTTCCATGCCATAAGTTTTTACAAACTCTAGAAATAGAGGAGGGGACCTTCGGAGTTATTTCCTGAGTTATTTAGGAGCACAAGTTGCCTTGATTTTCAATGGGATTTGTGCTCTTAAGTAACTTACGCCTGGTAGGATTTAGACTCTTGACAATGAGATTTTAGATGCTTAAAAGGATGAATAAGCAATAAGTGGCTTGTGGGCTAGACGCGTTTTAGCAGGGTTAGCTCCTGATGGACCGCTGGATGCTTTGTTTACCTATGTGTCCACAGGTACAGCTGCTTGCAGCTCCTGTTGGCCATGGTTCACTGTTCGCAGCCAATTGGAGCTGCAGGAAGCGGTGGCCCAGCTCACAATGCTTTACTGGTAAATAAAGCATCTGGCAACCTACCAGGGACCAACCCTGATGAACCGCATCCAGCCCATGGGCCACTTATTGCCCACCCTGCTTAAGAGTCATAAGTGCCTAAATCCCTTTTGAAAATGAGGGTTAGACTCCTAATTCACAGCAGTATCTAAATGCCACAGGTCCTTGAAAATCCACCCAGAATCTTTTGAATCTCTCCATATCTATTTGAAATATGTTTGAAAGCTCAGGAGTAAAATCTTTGTCCCACTGCCAGGGCCAGGGCAAGTAGGCCTGAGCATTAGCATCCGGTGCAGGTCAAGCATCCAGAATCCAATGACCAGGAATCAAGCTGGGTTAGAAAAATTAGGAGATCAGAAATAAAGAAACAAACCAGGGGGCAGAGATCTAGAATCAGTTACCAAGAGTCAGGGTAACAGGAGGTCAGGAACAAAAGGCAGAAACAGGTAAAGATCAGGCCAGACAGACAGTCATGGCTGGCTGAAGCCCAGTGGAACTGACAACCTGTTCAACCTCTTGTTTGACTAGGGGTTGAGACTCAAAGGCTACGTCTACACTGCCAGCTTTGCCGACAGTGCCTATGGAAATGAAGCACAGATTAGCATTTTGCCACACTTCATTTGCATAATTTATTCACGCTGGTTGTGCGCAAGGGGTTTTTGTGCAAAAACAAGCAGTGTGGACATCCTTTAGGCATAAGGATCTTGAGCAAAATGGGGGTTTTGCACAAAAAACCCCACATCCACACTGCTTGCTTTTCTGCTAAAATGGCTTGATTAAATTATGCAAATGAAGCATGGCAAAATGCTAATCTGTACTTCATTTGCATAGGCACTGCCAGCAAAGCCGTCAGTGTAGACAAAGCCAAAGGGAAGCCTTGTAGCTATCTCAACCAGTAAGAGTGTAAGGCCGGGCTTGCATCTCAGCTATGCATCATGGAATCGACTCCCAGCTGCTGGGTGGAGTTTTGACGTGAGAGGCCTCCCTGAGTTCAAGTGCAGTAGGTCCCAATACCTATTGAAGTCAATGGTAGAACTCCCAATGATTTCAATGAAATCAAGATTTTACCCCAGATTAACTTCTAGCCATGAATTTTAACTTATAATCAACATCAAAGTTTAACCCTGTGGGAGTGGGAAATGTCTAAGGAGAGGGAGGGTGTCAGTGCTCTCCTGCAGACTGATGTATAGTGTAGAGTACCTCTGAATAAAATGGAACTGTTAGTAGAAAAACATTGTGCACCATTAAGACTAATTCTGTTACTGATTTTTTTTCTCAATATGATGTGATGATGTTTGATGAAAGACAATGATCCCATTTTTGAAACTTAAGAGCTGAACCAGATATCTGAGATTTGGTAACCAGTTTCACATCTTTGCGCACAGTTGAATAGGTAGTAGAGATAGACTCACACTGAAAAAATTCCAAAGTTGTTTAAATTTCAACCATCCTCAAAGCTCGGGAAAGCTCAGGTCTGGATTTTTAGGCTTTCCTGTTTTGTAGTATTTGTCGGAGAGTACCTGAGTTTGAAAATTGGAGTACCAGGGAAAAAATCAGAAAAGTCAATTAAATGGTGTAACTTAGCCCATCTTCAGCTAGACTACTCTAGATCTATTTAAAAGTACAGACACCCTATCCACATGTGATGGGATCTACAGGAGTTTAATTTATGGGCTGAAGAAGTGAAAGAATGTGTGAGAATGTGCAAGTTATAATAGAATGCATAATACAGTGAGTTATGCCTTCTTCAGGATCCTCAGCATATAAATTAGATTGACTTGGTGTCACAGAGTACATCTATACTGCAATGTAAGCCCGGGGTTCAAACACAGGCTCAAGCCTAATCCTCTTTCCGTCTACCCACAAATCATGTTGAACCAGAGTTCCAGGGGGGTAAAGGGTCCTAGCATAGGTCAAGCTGGGACTCAGGATGCAAGCACTACTGCTTTCCAGTATAGATGCAGGCCCCCTGAACTCATGCTTTGAGACTCCACGAACAGTATCTCATGATCCCAGAAGCCACCTTTCTTTTATCTGCAGCCACATTTTGGGAGGACACTAACAAATCTGGAATATGGTTGTCTGGACACAGGTTTGTGTACAGCAAGTTTGGGCCCAATTAAAAAAATTCTTAACCCAGGTTTGACAATTAGAATAGCCGCTCAAACCTCAGGTTCTAGCCCTAAGCTTATACTGCAGTGTAGACAGACCCAGTGAGTCATAAAGCTTAGTGTCAGAAGAAACCACCACATCATCTAATCCTTCCTGCATATGACAAGCCACTAAACACCACCCAGCCACCCTTATAACAAGTCAACAATCAAAATTAGAGCAAAGTATTACAACCCACAGAAGATTAAACTACTGTGTGCTAGGGATGTGAATCGGTAACTGGTTACCCAGTAAGCATCACTCTTATGAGCTGATGCTTACAAGGTACAGGTTAACCAGTGCCTGGGAGCAGCCCCCCACCCACTGCCTGCTGTTGCCGACCCCAGGGCTAGATTCCGCTTAATCAGTTAACCGGTTAAATGGTAGGTTAACCTAATGTTTTAACCAGTTAACCGATTAATCAGGATTTTACATTCCTACTGTGTGTCACAGCAGAGAACAGGAGGGACCAAAGTTCATTAACATCCAAAGCCCCTCCAATGGGCAGGAAAATGATTCAGTGGTATATCCTGATGATCCTAGCAAATAATGCACAGCCTAGAGTGTAGATTAAGGCAAAACTTCCCTACGTGTAAGTATAAATGGCATAAATTACAGCTGGCCAAAACTTTTCCAACAAAACAATTTTTTTTACAGAAAATTGGTTTGTCAGCTAATTTATTTGGTCAGCAAATTTATTATGCAGAAAGTATTTGCTTTTCATTGGAAACTTGATAGCCTTAGATCAAAACTTTTAAACATTGTTTTCTAATGAAAAGTTGAAGCTTACAACTGTTTAAAATGCATTTTCCAATCAGCTCTAGAGTAAACAGCTTTAGGGTTTCTGGCAAAATGTTAGGGAATCTAAGTTCACAGATTCCAAAGCCAGAAGGGACCAATGTAATAATTTAATCTCACCTTCCATACAGTCCACAAAACTTCCCCAAAATAATTCCTAGATCATATCTGTTTTTAAAAGTCCACTTTATCTATCATTTTTCAATTTGGCCAACCATGCCTAGAAATGATCCTTCCCTATAATTACTCTCTAAATTTATTTTAAAGGGTTTCAGTTTCTCTTAGCCAAAAGTAAGTGGGCAACAGAATTACATGGAAAATATTTCTCCTACTAAGTGTAGCTAATTCAGCGTCTTAAAAACTAATTTGTAGGTTCAAAAAAGAAAGCCTGCTCTTTCTTTTTGTGACATCCACTAATCTGCCTCACAACACAGGAAAAATTATAATTCTTCTTAAGCATTCCGTGGAAACAAATTTGTGTATCAGGGGCAGGGGGAGGAGGAGATGGAGGGTGGGAGCTGAATAACCTTGGAAAAACGTCAATTACAAACAGCTGCAGCATGAATTAAATGTAATTATGATTGATTCCTATAAATAATTCTTTGTGTACATTTCCATTTAAGCTGGATTTGCTGTTCAGGTGCAATGGACAAGCCTGCATTAAGTGATTACCTCTTTTCAGTATTATTAAAAATACTGATTCTTTACATGAGTGGAGAGATGAAGAAAGAAAACTTATTGCACCAGCATGAACTGATGAAAATCATGCTCTCTCACAACGAGTGACTCCTCACTCTGGCCTCAGTGTAAGTGTGTCTAAAAGGAAGATTAAAATGAAGGGTGTAAACAATTCAGGAAAAAGGGGATGCCATGCAATAGTACTCACAGCAAAACCTCATAATTCTATTTCTACAACACAGTAAGCATAAAACAACAGATAACACCTGATGAGTCTCTATGGTGCAGTTGACTATATTAGGGCTAGACTTTTGTTCTGTTGAGTGGAGGAAGTGCTGAGCACTGAACAGTTTTTCTTGAGCTAATGCTAAGAAGTTAAATGTCTTTTTTTTTTAAAGAATCAATATAAAATACCTCCTGTGACTCTGGCAAACTAGGTCAGGCCAGGGCCACAGGCCAATTCACTTGTGTTAGCTTAGAACAGATCAAAGTGGTTGTTGATGTACAGGTGTGTATTTAGATTTAAACTTCAGGAAAATGAATGGGTTGTTGCTTGTATTGTTCTCATTTATTTAATCCTGTTATAATGTAACAGCAAACATTATTTATTTATTTTATTTATTTATTTAAATATTTTTACCCCGCTTTTCTATTTAAAATATTCAAGGTGGCTTACAAGAACAAACAAACAAAAAAAACCCAACAAATATATATAAAAATTTAAAACATGAGAATTTAAAATTATGTATACCCTGTACCTAATTACACATGAAAGAAAACTTGTGAAATGCTAAGGAAGAGCTTATGGACTTTAACAGAAAATGCTCATTTCAAAGCAAAAACAAAAGGAAAAACGATGTAGCACTTTAAAGACTAACAAGATGGTTTAATAGGTGATGAGCTTTCGTGGGCCAGACCCACTTCCTTAGATCATATTCTGGAAGAGAATTGGCATGATCATATTCTTTTCCAGAATATGATCTGAGGAAGTGAGTCTGGCCCACGAAAGCTCATCACCTATTAAACCGTCTTGTTAGTCTTTAAAGTGCTACATCGTTTTTCCTTTTGTTTTAGCAAGATCGGACTAACACAGCTACCTCTCTATTACATTTCAAAGCAAGTGGCCATTATGTATATGGCAAGAGGTCAAAAGTGTGCCTGCATTCCTCAAACCTTCAAAGGGAAAAACTGCCAGCTTTTATCTAGTGTTAGAAGAAGATATAAATAAATATGGATTCAAAGAAAGATCTTGTATCTCTGATCTGTTTGGATTCGAACAGGGCAGAATAAGTGAAGAAGAAAACACAGGTCCAGAGTTATTCTGGGTTACAGGCAGATTATTACATCACTGCCAGCATTTAGAGTTACCAACTGTGATTTACCTGTTAGTATATTTTACCCATTTTTACCTCTCAATAACTTTCATTATTTTTTCTTAGGTAATAAACTATAGTTAGTTTACTATAGCATTAATTGCCAGCATTGTCTTTGGAGTACAAATTGATCTGCAGCGGGTACTCTCTTGGGATAGGGAGAAAACTGGCGTGGTGTGATTTTAGGTTTTAGTAACCTTTTATCACAAATTTCAGTTTGTCTGGATGGTAAAATAGTTTGGAGACTCTCAGGGGACTTATTGTGACTCCATAAAGACTGATATAGTGATCCAGGAGTTTGCATTTGTTATTAATTTGGTAAAATCTAATGATAGAACATTCCACCATCTTGGACTGTCTGCCCTGTTTTCTGCTGTGAGGTAAGCACTCACAGTTGTGAGCTATTCCAGACAGCAAGACAACCCCTTACATTATTTAAAAAAAAAAAAGAAATTACTTTTCATGCTCATTCTGTTTTACCTTTTAGCAAAATTATCAGTAAGTAAATGATCAAGTTCATTAATTCACTTGACTAATTCAGCATCTCAGCTTTCATTTTACTGCTGCTTTAAGGCTTTATTTCTGCTGACTTTGTTTAACATGCAGCAGTAATGATGGTAGGTTGCTGATACTCGTCTCTGTAGATTTAAAGAATGCCCAACTATACAAGCCAATCCTGCTTCCATTGAAGTCAATTGGAGTTTGGTTGCTCACCAAAATGAGAGAAAGATAGGGCTATAGACTAGTATATGGATTGATACTACAAGGTACTACTGAGGACTCTTCACTCCCATTGGCTTGGCTGTGGGAGGATCAGACATTCAGCTGCACTTTGCATGGGCCTACACATCAGGAGGGTTAAAGTCATCTGTGTATATTACAGCTTAAAAACTGAGTGTCGTTAGTTCAATCCTTCATAGTAAATGTTATGTCCAGCCCAATGTTCGGGCCCTAGTTCAGCAAAACTCTTGAACACGTGTCTAGTTGTGTGCTTCAACGCAGCTGAAATCAATGGCACATACTCATGCCTGCCAATGGGCAGGGGCAAAAGGGGCAGTGGCCCCAGCGATTCAAAAGTTCAAGAATATACGTTTCCCTTCAAAAGCACTAGAAATATTTTATCTTCAATAAACCTGAAAGCTTATATAACATGCTTTATCTCTAGATCTCAGAGAGTTTCACAAAGAGGAATAAAGATTATCATTAGAATTGTGTGAATTAACAATTCAGAAAAATTAAAAAATAATACCCTCAGAGGGGTAGCCGTGTTAGTCTATAACTTGAAAAACGATGAGTAGTCCTGTGGCATCTCTACAAGCACATCTACACTAAAGTATTATTTGATATAACATGGTGAGCGTCCACACAGCAAGCCCCAAAATTCAAAATTATTTTGGAATGACAGACTTCTTATTCCAGAATAATAAACCTTCATTTCACAAAGAAAAATGCCTATTTCAAAATTGTTATTTCAAAATAGCAGTAGTATGGATGTTCCAATGCTGCTATTTTGAAGTAACTTTACTCCTCAGTGCTGCCTGGGGTTCTAAATCTAGATAGCATGTCCACATTAGGGGATTATGCTTTGGACTAATTTTGCATGTAGTGTGGTCATGATATTTCAAAATAGTTATTTTGGGAGTTATTATTCCAAAATAATTTATTTTGAAATAGGCATAACCAGGGCTCAACAAACCACTGTTTCTACTCGCCCATGGCGAGTAGATTTCAGCCAGTCACTCCGTGCTCCCCATTCACCGGCACTACGCGCATGCAGAGTGCCGGTCTGGTGCATGTGCGGTGTGGGGCTGGCGAGTAGCTCTCACTGCAGTTTGTCGAGCCCTGGGCATAACCTTGGGGTACATCTACACAGCAGCATTATTTTGGCCCAGGGGAGAGCGTCACATGGGTCCTTGTGAGAAACTCTCCGTCAGGGCCTCCCAGACGCACATGGCCCCTTGATGGGCCTGCCAAATGGCAGCTGTGTGCAGCTGCTTGAAGGCACTACCAATGCAGTCAACCTCTCCCCCCCACCCTGGCAAGAATGCCTCCCCCTTCCTCTCTCAAATATTGTGAAGGACATAGCACGTGGTCACCACTTGTGGGATGTTCCACTCCCCAACATCCAGCCAGGTGAGATGGCAATGGAACCTCACCTTCAGATGCCTGAAGACACACTTCACCACCATGCAGGCCCTGATGAGCTTGGCATTGTAGCGTTCCTTGGAGTGGTCAAGGTGACCAGTATAGGGCTTCATTAACCAGGGCAACAGAGGGTAGGCCACTTCCCCTACCATACACATGGGCATGTCCACATCCTTGACCCTGATGGTGTGGTCGGGGAAAAAAGTGCTGGTATGCAGCTTCTGGAAGATGTTGGAGTTGCAGAAGACATGGGCATCGTGTGTCTTCCCCAACCACCCTACGTAGATGTCCGCGAATTGGCTGTGGTGGTTCATGATGGCTTGCAGAACCATCAAAAGGTATCCCTTCAGGTTGATGTACACAGCTGCCCAGTGGGTGGGGGCCCAGATGGGGATGTGGGCACCGTCAACAGCCCTCCTCCCCGCAGTTGGGGAAGCCCTTATTGGCAAAGCCAACAATGATGGCGTCCTCGTCGCAGTGGTTGATGACCCTGAGCAGCAGGACTGTGTTGATGGCCCTCACCATCTGTCAAAGGAGACCAACAAACAAACAGAGAATTGCAGGATTTCCAGAGCCCTTGGGAGGTACCTGTATCCTTCCTCTTCCCTCCCCCCCCCCAGCAGGAGCAACCTCCCAATTACCCCATCCCCTGGCAGGGCTTTGTGAGGAGGGCACTGAAAAAACATCCAAGGGAGGGGGCTTCCACCACCACTAACAACAACAAACCCCCTGTTCCCTAGAGAACCCCATTCCAGCAGTCCACCCCCTCTCCTGGGACAACAGGACAAGAGCCATAGCTGCATGACCAGGGCCCCGACTGGCTATCTTCCCACGCTGAACTAGTTCCTGATGGATCAGTAGCTGTCCGACATGGCGAGCTTCCACAGGGTGATGGTGACCCATTTCTGGAGGGGGATGGTGGGTCGATTGTGAGTGTCCTGTTGCCTGAGGGCAGGAGCGAGCTGCTTACAGAGCTCCAGAAAGGTATCCTTCCTCATCTGGAAATTCTGGAGCCTCTGCTGGTCACCGCACCACTCCAGGATGAGTTGGTTCCCAGCAGTTCAGACACCAGAAGCGGTGGTGCACAGTGTGCAGGGGAGGACAGGTGGAATCCAGCAGCATGAGCCGCGCCCACAGAGAACCGATGAGGATCTCCAAGATGAGCAGGGATTTGAATTCCTGCAGGACCTGGGAGGCAGCCTGCAAAAACTGCTGCATGAGGTGCAGCACAAGCTGCAATAGACAAAAACTTCCCAGAAGCAGCTCCAGCTTGCTGAGGGGTCCGCAAGGGAACCACAGCAGGCAAAGGAATGGGTTGTTGCCCCTCAATGAGGTAGGCAAATGAGAAGAGCCTGAGACACTGCTGTACTGGAGGGTCCCTTTAAGAACGAGCCTCAGATAGCCTCAGGAAGCAGCCACAGGAAATGAGTGCAGTCCTGATGTCCTGCCTGAAAAGGTTCCGGGTGGCCTTAAATGCAATTCAGCATCCAAAGAGTGTGGACACTCTATTTTGAAATAGCCCAATACTATTTCGATGGGCATTTGTTGTGTTGACGTGCGATTTCGAAATAAGCTATTTTGGTGTATTTCTTCCGGAATAGCTTATTCCGAAATAATCGTGCAGTGTGAGCGTTTGTGGGCAAAACCCACTTCTTCAGATGAGCTTGAGGGGAGAAAAATGGGGTTAACATAATCAGAGAAAGTTGAAACATTGCTCAGTCTTTTAGCGTTAGGTGTATTCACATTTTCTTCCTAGTTTGTGTGCCTATACCATTAACCTAATTCAGGATTAAATGTTGCTCACTTTACTTGTATAGCCTCAGTGAAATTGCTTATATGCACAAGCTGATCATCATCTTACCTCCTCCCCACCCCCGATGTGTATTATTTTCACAGAATGCAAGATGGATAATTAGTATTTCAGAATTTAAAAGCTCTTTGATGAAGAAGAAAAATGTTATTTATTCCCAACAAAGTAAGTTATATAATAGCTCTTCTGCTGCTCTGTCTAGATACAATACAAAACTTAGGGCACTGCTGTTTGGGCTCCACACAATACTGACTGATTTGATTGTATGCCTTTCAAACCAAAGCACATAGCTAAAGCAAATTTAACTCCTAAGGCAACATTTCTAAACCAGCCTCTAAAACTTCACTATAGTACTGTATGAACACATTTTTGCATACATTACTAATATTTAGGTATGGAAATCACATACAGATACACAGGTCATGTAGAAAGAGAAACAATGTCACAAATACAGATTCAGAAGTTGTTTCCATCATTCTGACCATAAAGGACATTGCTTTCCCACCTCCACCCCCACCCCACCCATTACTAGATTTCTGGGGCTTTTTTAAAGTAGTCAACACATTTTGTAAATGAATATGCAATCAATCAATAATCTGTATTTTTTTCTGCAAAAACATCTTTACATCAAGCCAGTGAATAAACATTAGCAAGAGAAAAACATATTCAGAGTGATTTTCCCCTTGTTCTATACTGGGTTGCCTCTTTCACACTATATATCTGGAAGAAAGTAATTCACCTTTCAAAACAAAATATTAAACAACAAAATACGACGATGATGTACTTCTGCACAATACAGTCTAATTTCCATAAAATGTCTGCAGGGTTTTGCACATTCCAATTTCTCTTACTAAAAAATGTTTATGGAAATAGGTCATTATGCACATTACTAATAGAGAGCAATTTGTTGCTTTTAAAGGAGCTTTTACACTAATAGTTGTGAATAAACACATATTTATCTAGTATCCTAAATATAAACAATGTTCATGCTGGTGTGCATGGTATCCCATCATACACATAGCAAAGGGGATTAAAGAAGGTAATTATACAGGGCCCAATCCTGCTCCCACTGAAGCCACAGGAAATTTTTACCATTGCTGTCAAAGGGACTAACACTGGGCTCTGGTCCTGGAAATGTATCTAACTCTATGCCCATGAACAGACCCATTAGAACTACTCACATGTCGAAGGGTTGCCAGGGTTAGCACTGTGGTTTCTGTTGCTTGTCTTCTCACCCATAGAAGGTGGTCCAATATATGATATTACCTCATCCAGTAGGTCTCTCAGGAAAAAGATCAGATAAGGTCTGAACCTGAGCTGCCCTATTTGGCAGAGGCAGGGGCTTATGCAGAACTGTCCCATCCATAGGATGGTTTGGGGAGGCCGCCCCAGGCCGCGTGGGGGCCGCCTAAACCATCCTAAGGACAGATCCCAGGGATTCCTGGGGGATTATGAGTAGGGACTCTCATGCAAGGCAGCAGCAAATATCAGCCCCCCTGCACTCCCCAACCCGGCAGCCTGCTCTACCCTGCCCCACAGAGAACCCCAGCCCCAAGGCACTCTGCTTGCCATTACCACAGGGAAGCAGAGCACAACAGGCTGGGAGAGAGGGCAGTGGGATGGAATGGAGCAGGCTCACTCTGATTCCTGCTGCCGCAGTGAATGTGGGGCGGGGGGGAGATGACTTGTACTGCTGCTCCACACCAGGCCCCGGCCATCCCCCAGCTCGCATTGCTGGGAGGAAGAGGCTTCAGCAAGGGGGTGGGCGGGGGCAAGGGTAGAGCTTGAGGGAAGGGGGTGAAGTGATGGAGGGCCGGAATGGAGCAGAGGTGGGGGAGAGCGGAGCCTGCAGCAGGGGGGACACCATTTGCCCCATGTCTGGGGCAGTAGGGGAGGGAATGCCCTGGGCCCCATGGCCCCTAGAGACGACCCTGTGCGTACGCATGGAGAACTGCTTGCATTATCCCAGCTTTGGAGTTCAATCCAGCAAACCCTTACTCTATAAGCTCTAAAGCAGCCTTCATGGAAGCAGAGAACTACTTGTGTGAGTAAGGTTGACTCTTAGGGCTCGTCTAGACTACATCCCTCTTTCGAAAGAGGGATGTAAATGAGCCCAAAAGAAAGTGCAAATGAAGCACGGGATTTAAATATCCCATGCTTCATTTGCATAATCGTATCCCAACGATCTTTTGAAAAGGACGTCTTGAAAGTGAAGCCACAGTCAGATGCTGTTCTTTCGGAAAAAAAACACCCTTTTTCGAAAGACCGCATACTCCTGAAAAAATGAGGAGTACAGGATCTTTTGAAAAAAGGGTTGTTGTTTTTCCCGAAAGAACTGTGTCTAGACAGTGTTTTCACTTTCGAAAAACCCTTTTTCAAAAAAGCTCTTGGACGCCATTATGCAAATGACGTGTGGGATATTTAAATCCCCGCTTCATTTGCACTTTCAATTTGCCTAATTTATATCCCTCTGTCGACAGAGGGATGGAGTTTAGACATACCCTTAGATTGTAACTTCCCGTTTCTTTTCTGTTAACAATGCAGAGCCTGCCATCAGCACTTAGTAATAAATAATGATTATAATAAAATAAATAATAATGATGATACTTTACCTTGTATTCCAAGGAACTATTGTAAAAGGGTGCAGAGTGACGGTTATTCTGAATACTGCATGGCAGTTATTTGAAGCAGTAAAATGCCAGATTTAAAATGTTAGGCTTACTTTCACCACGAAGTACGTTTACACAATAGCCAGAATCAATTCTCCTAAAAGCCACACTTAACCACCACATTAGATCACCTAGAATGTGCACATAAAATGAACTAGTTTAGAAAGATGTGTATTTGTGCAGTCCCTCGCTCAGTTGTCAGTAAAACTGAAGAAAATGTAAAACATCTATCCAATTATTTCAGTTAATATACAAGCATTAGGCATTCAAATTCCTAATTAAGAGACAACATGCCCTGTCAGGCATCTGCATGGGCTATTGAACATTGCCTAGATTGTTCCATAATTATCCCAGCTTAATAGCTCTAAAAATGTAAGCAATGTGCATCCATTGAGGAAATGCACTGCTTACCACATGAGAAGGAACACTACACAGAACATGCTCTGCTAACATGTATTTGCACTGCGGGTTTTTAGTGGAACATGGTTTAATTAACAAAGAGCAGCTGCAGCCTGACTTTCTACTGGAATAAAGGAAACATAGCCTAGATATCAAAATATATTTCTGTCATACAAAGTCAAACACACAACTCAGTTGTTGGTAGTGTTCTATTTCAGACTACAGTATGAGTTGAGTATTGAAGATAGGAGAAAACATGTATAAATATGTTTTGGACCTATTTCAACATGGTATGTTTCAAAACTCATTGGTTTGTGGGTTTTGGTTTTTTTCCAACACCCTACAGCCTTATCACGTTGTCACGGAAACTGATTTTTGCATCATCTATGATGATTGCTGTACTTTAAATATCAGTTCTTTCTTTCCTGAGCTGGCTATGTCTAGACTGCAGGCTTCTTTCGGAAGAAGCTTTTCTGGAAGAGAACTTCTGAAAAAATTTCTTCCAAAAGACAGCATCCACACTGACAAAGCATCCACAATGAATGGATGCATCCACAAAGATAGCATCCACAACGAATGGATGCAATCTCACATGTAAACTGGGATTACTATGGATGGAGTAGCCACTAGGGCAGCTGTGCTTTTTCCTCTTTCCTCTTCTTTCGAAAGAACTCCCTCTTCCTCATCCACACATGCCTTTTTCCGAAAGAGCTCTTTCGGAAAAGGCTTCTTCCTCATAGCAAGAGGTTTACCTATGTTGGAAAAACCCCTCTGTTCTTTCGATTTTTTTCCAAAGAATGCGATTGCAGTGTGGACGTGAGGTTTTTTTGGAAAACGGTCGTTTTTCTGAAAAAAAAGTCTGTAGTGTAGACATAACTCTGTGTGTGTGTGAGTGTAAGCTGAATAAAACTGTCCATGAGTACTGATGACATGGAATCCAGATGTTTACTTCATAAGCTTTATCCGGTAAAATCTGGTAAAAAATAAAAAGTATTTTCTGCTCAGAATTTTGAAACCAAAAATACTTACTTTGTTGTGAATTTTCTCATTGTATTTTTCCTTTTTCGATAAAAATGAATTTTGTTCATTTTAAAACATGAAATATTGTAAACGTTGAGGGTTTTCCGACACTTCCACTCTCCTCCATCCCATTCAGAGGAGCAGAATAAAGGACGAGAAGGGAGAGGTAGAGAAACAAAACTCCTGACACTGTAAAACTGACAATTGTTATTTAAATGAATAACTAACATTTTGACAAAAAATTCTCTGCAAACATTTGAGTTTTGCATTTCTCATTGCAAAAGTATTTGGTTTTTTTTAAAGGCCATTTTTCCTTGCAATTTTATTTATTTATTTACTTATTTACTAGTTCTATTGCCTGGTGCTCAGATGAAATATCTTTGTAGAAATGGTGGTTGTGGGAGAATTGATAGGAGAACAAAGAACTGAATTCTTATTCTGTACCTGTAGATGAGACAAAGAAACAGGCCAGAGGATCTGAGATCCTTTGAAAAGATTTGAGATTTTTTTGGGCTGCTGTGTCATCAGCACATGTGGCTGGGAAATAAGGAGAAAAAATTACAAAAAAAATCTTTGAATTTTCCCTCCTTATTTTTCTGCTAAATAAAGTGTTGAAAGTTTTGTGACCAGTTCTGGTCATGAAGGTGGGGAGGATATTTGCATTTGCCCTTTTTATGAAGCCAAATTCCTCAAATTCATGTCCCTCCTTGCTGGGATTTAGAGTCTGGGGTCCAGCTGAAATTATTAGCCCTGTTGTGAAAGCCCCATGAGCCTGAAACAGTTGATCTGGGCTCTGAGACACTGTCACAGGTCTTTTTTTTTTTGCCTTTTAGACGTGCTCAGATTGACTTAGGAATACCTGCCCAATAGAAAGATGTGTGCTCTGAAGTCACTTGGGAACTTAATTCTCCCATCCCTCCAAATAACACTAGTAGATGATTAGACTTTGGCTCCCATGGACTTCCTTCTCTTAAGAAATTCTGAGAGATATGTCGTATCACAGCAAGTCTGCTTGCTATGGTTCTGACACAGACATAGAGCAGTCCTGGGATACAGTAGCAGTAACCGCAACAGTCCTGAGGCTTTCCCACTTAGGCAAGTAGTTAAACTCGTAATGGTAAAGCCACAGGACTGTCATTGTTTGAGCTGCAGGATCAGCGGACTGCTTCATGGACAGTGCTCTAATTGCTCATTAATATTGAAGACCAGGGTAATTGCTCTAGTGAAATCCCATGGCACTTGCTTTTTTGCCAATTTTTCTCTTCTGGTTTGTAATAGAGAGGTGTCCTCTGAGCCACAAGAGAGCACAACATGAACCACTAAAGCATGCACTCTGCCTGGCAGAAGAAGCAGTCCACAATTCCTCTCAAGCACACCAGTGAAAGAAAGAGGGGCTGGGGGGAGGGGGAGGAGAAGCACACTGGATAGAACAGGCAACTTTCCCAGTGAATCTATTAAACCCTGCCTACCCCAGTAAATTGAAATTGAGCCAAAACTGAACTCAATGAGCAAAGGCAACAGAGTGCTGGACTTGTAATTTTCACATGAAATATACATGTTTTCATCCCCTCACTTTCCAATGACACGTATCTAGTTTTTGTAATAATTTGTCAACTGACATGCTATTTAGACTGCCAGTTGCATAAAAAAAAAAAACTAACCTCCCCTACCTACTTAATAATAATATGGGAATCCTCCAAATTGTCTGTAAGAGAGAGCAACAATTCCAGAGGTAAGAAAAAAGTGTTTCAGCAAGAAATTAAGAGTATTTTTTTCATCTCAGAGCTAGGCCCCGATCCAGCAAAGCAGTTAAGTATGTGAAGAGCCCCATTAATTTGTATGGGGAACACACATGGTTAAGTGTTTGGGTAAATCAGCACCCTAGACTTCATAATACAATGATTTGCACTTTACAAATACCATAGCTAGGGAGATGTTATAGGCCTCAATTTTGTAAAGACTTAGGCATGTAAGTAGTCCAACAGATTCAGTGGAACTACTCATGTATACATTTAGTTCTGTGTAAATCTTTACAAGTTTGAAGCCATAACAAAAGACCCTACAGGACAAAGTCACATCTACCACAATCTTGTGTTACCCACATTCTGCAAATTTTGTTAAAATGTAGGTAAAATACACTCTTTATTTTAAATAGGTACGCTTATATAAACAGTACATTTGTTCATATGTCAATTTGCCAAGACCCAAATGTGGGATGCAACATATAACAAAGTTACTAAGTGAAGAACTCAGAAAAAAACATTTATGCAGGAATTTGAACATGCTGTCACATTCATTCTCTTAGCACAAGTAACTTCCCATAATCTCTGTTCCACAAGTCTTAATTTCAACTACAAATTGTTTTAAAGAAACACAAGTGAAAGAGCAAGAGTTTTGTGTGGAATGCTGGTAATCTCGGAACTAAAATAAGTAACATAGCTCAAAATGAGAGTCATCTGTAAGAAATGAAAATGATGCTGCAAAATATCACAGTTGATATGTAAGTATTTAGTTTTACTGTATTGTTAATTGAGTACATAGTCCAAAGAGGAAGAGATTTAAAAAAACACACACAAGATTAGATTCTTATCTGTATCCAAATAAATCCCAATTTTATGATCTCAGGAGACACACCAAACTTTAATAAAATCTGGCACTCACAAGACAAAGGGAAATAATAAAATAGTTCATCATCAAACAAGCAGATTCAGATTCTTTTGAGGTTAAAAAGAGTTTTGTAAATCAGATTTCATCAAAAGATGTGTTTACCTATGCTGCTGTTTTGAAACACAAGTCTTTGGCTTTTAAACACTCACATTTACTGACTTCACATTTACGAAACCCTGTACCCTTAAGTGGAGTGAGAGGAATTTCTTATAATGAGTAATTCTGTCATGAAACAGAGGAGTATAAATCAATTTATTAGAGATCATCTGCATGTATAACTGTGAAAAGGACCTCAGGGCAAAAATACAAGGCTGCTGTAATTTGTACTTTGGGAAACCATATATAAAATATCTTCAGGCATCATAAATTTAGATGGCTTACTGGAAAACATTGATAATTTTCCCAGCACATGGGTTGGGGGTGGGTTGTAAAAAAAAAAAAAAAAAAATCCCACTTGGCAATTTTCATCTATTTCCAAAAATGTGTCTGTTTCTGGTAAACATAATGACTGTTAAGTTTGGTAAAAAAATAAGAGAAATATGTCATTTTTTTTCTCAACCGATGTTCCATTTATATAGTACCAATCACTGTTCTATATGTATGCAAATTTATTTTAAAATATTTAGCTTGACTAAAAATATAAAGGAGCCACACAATAGGGAGTTAATTCTCCAGCTTCGTCTTTTACAAACCCTAATATGTCTCAGGGTATGTCTACTTGCATCCACACTGCAATAGCATTATTTCGACAAAAAGCTGAAATAACAAAGGGCTTTTTCCAACAGTGGTAAACCTCATTTTACGAGAAATTATGCTTTTTCCAAAAAAGCTTTTTCAGAAAAAGGCATGTGTGGACACGGACGAGGGAATTATTTCGAAAAAAGAGGCCTTCAGGAAATAACACAGGTGCCCTGCTAGCCACTCTGGGTATGTCTACACTATAGCGTTATTTTGAAATATCTTAATTCAAAATAGTTCATTCGAAATAAGATATTTCGAAATAACGTGTCTATACACAAAATGCAGTTCGAAATAGTGTTTTGCTATTTCGAAATACCGCATCCACACTGAGTGGACACTGATTCACATTTAAGGCCGTCCAGAACCAGGTCAGGCAGGGCATCAGGTCAGGACTTACTGTGTGGGGCTGCTGCCTGAGGCTATCAGAGGCCTGTGCTTAAAGGGACACCACCCCTCCCCTCGGGCAGCCAGTTCTCAGGTGTCCCTGCTTGCTTGTGTACGTCGATGAGGGACAGCAAAGTATTTGTGTCTCTGAGTGCTCTGGTTACCCTCACTCGGGACACCACAGCACTCTGCAACATGGAGCCAGAGCTGCCCCTTGGCACTCTGGTGCTTCTTGTGGACGCATTGTTACCAGCCTGGCTGCACTTTCTGCAGGCTGCCATCTGGGAGGTCCATTGTGGGGTTGTCAGTATCCAGGAGGCCCTGCGGGAGAGCTTCCACCCTGAGGAGCACTAAGAGCCTCCCTGGTCTGCCCCACTGGGGGCCTGTGCCTCATTCCTCCCTCACATCCTTCCACTTACCCACCATCCTCCAACCCCCCTTCCTGATGTCAAATAAAAAACATGTTTTTTTCATAAATACAAACTCTCTTTATTTAACAAAACTGGAGGGGGGGGGATGAAACTCTGGTGAGACTGGGGAAAGGAGGCAGGAGAGGGGAGGAGAGAAGGTGGGAGAGGGGAGGGGGAAACCTGGGAGGAGGGAGCTGGAAGGGGGAATCAAGGGGAAGAAGGGGGAGGGGAAGCTCTGGGCTTAGGGGTAGGGGTCTCGCTGGGCTAACTGTCTCCCAGCACAGCGGGTGTGGGGGCCTCGGTGTCCCCGGGGGGATGGGGAGGAGGGTGTGGAGGTTGAGGAGGGTGTGGAGGGAGAAGCAGGATGGGGAGAAGGAGTGGGAGGAGCAGCGGTAGCTGGGGAGGCAGCAGGCGCTGAAGCGGCAGGAGGCAGCACGCTCTACACCAGGGTCTGCAGGCGTTGGCAGATGGCGCGACCCTGGGCAAGCAACTCCCATTGGAACTCCCGATCTTCTTGCATCCAGCGCTCCACAGTGCAGTGCAAGGCTCGCAGGGCCCCCAGGTGCTGCTGTCGGTACCCCTGCAGTGTTCGGGTGGTCCTGCAGAGCCCTCGGGTGTGGGAGCATGTCCTGGGTGGCGTGGTGCGCCCTGCATGTGCAGCTGGTGGGGCTGTGGAGAAACAAGAGAAGTGGTCAGTTCTCCCTGGGGACACAGTGGGTGAAGCCCAGCCCCCCTCTGCGAGGTGAGGATGACCATGCCCTGCACCGTCAGAGCCGATGTGCTTGCACAGAGGCCATGGTCAGAATGTCCGTCTATCCCCGGGAGTGGGAGCTGCCCCGATACCGCACCCATGCCCCTGTGCTGTGTATAGTGTGGCTGAGATGGGGGGGAGATGTCCCCTGCCTATGTGTAGAGGGGGCTTGTGAAGGGAGGGTGTCCTGCTGTGTCCTGCCCCGGGGTCAGGAGCATGTCATGTTCTTCACACACGTGTGTGGCTATCAGGCCAAGGCCCCGGTGTGGCAGCCAGCTGGAGCCACCTGCCCAGGGGTGGCACGGCACGTGCTCACACGTGCACAGGTTGCTGCATGATCCGTGCAAGGCCCATGCGCATGGTCCCTGGTCTCCCTCCTCGTCCCCCCCCCCAGTAGGGAGACAGTGATGGCACTCACATGTTGTGGCCTCCCCAGATGACCCTAGTGACTCTGCTGCTGGGATGGCTCGGAGGTCCTGGTGGCGTGGCACCCTCCGTCTCAGCTCCTGCGGTTCCTCCGCCACGCCCTAGTCAGGGCCCTCTGCTCCCGGATCGGTGCCCCCCGGGCTGGCATAGACCGTCCAGCCCCCCAGGATGCAGTCCAGGTCACCAAAATAGGGGCAGGTGTCTGCCCCTGTTGGGGAGCTGCCCCGTGTGGCCCTGGCGTATGCCTGCCATAAATCTTTAATTTTCATGCGCACCTGCACCTGGGTGCACATGTGCCCTTTTGTGGCCATGGTGGCAGCTATCCGGCCATAGATGGCTGCGTTCCTCCGTCTAGTGGAGATCATGGACGTTGGAGGCCTCCCCCCCAAACGTCAAAGAGGTCCATGATCTCCACACTAGTCCAGGAAGGCACCCGCTGTCTCCGGCCCCTGGCTGGCTCCTGGGAGCTGGGGGACTGGGTGGTGGACAGCTGGCTGGCACTGGCTGCCTGGCTCATTGTGGGGCCACTGGGTCAGGGGCAGTGACTGTCAGCAGGCCTGGATCTGGCACGTGCAGTGTGGTCAGAGTCTACCCCTTTAAGGGCTCCGGGGCTGGGGGAGAGGAGAGGAGTTTTACTCTTTGGCCCAGAGTGGTCACCAGGGGAAACTGGGAAGGGCTGGAGGCCCCCTATTTCGAAATAAGCGTCTACACAGTGCTTATTTCGAATTAGCTATTTCAAATTTGGAGTTATTCCTCGTAGAATGAGGTTTACCAAATTCAAAATAAGAGCTCCGCTATTTCGAATTAATTTCAAAATAGCGGTTTGGCTGTGTAGACACTAGGAAAGTGAATTCAAAATAACGGCTGTTATTTCGAATTAACTTTGATGTGTAGACATACCCTCTGTCCACACTTATCACAACTCTATAGTTCCTGTCTACGGGCAGCTCTTAAAGTCACAGACCCCCAGGACAGGGCTTGTGCCAGAAAGCCGTCCCTAGGAGCTGCAACTCACTGAATGGCTGCCAGTTCCTGACTTGCGGGCATCCATGTTCCAGCCACAAGCCCACTGGCCCTCCCAGGGAGCATACACAGGGCTCCCAGGAGCTTGGCAGGGGCAAGAAAAGGCATGCGCCATCATGGTCTGGGTGGAGATCCTGGCCCTCCTGGAGGTGTGGGGTGAAGAAGAGACCCTCCAGGATCTCCACTCCAGATGGTGCAATGCCGATATCTATGGCTGGATGGCTGAGAGCCTGGCTACAAGGGGCCACAACAGGAACCTTCAGCAAGTGAGGAGCAAATTGAAGGAGTTGCAGCAGGGCTACGCCAGGGCGAGGGAGCACAGTTCTCACTCCAGGGCAGGACCCCACTACTGCCCCTACTATGTAGAACTGCACTACATCCTGGGAGGCGGTGCAGACGCTTCCCCACCCCTGGAGGTGGACTCAGGGCTGGAGACTCCTGTCGTCGCCTGGCTGGGGGTCCCAGCACAGGAGGAGGAGGTGGACAAGGAACTGGAGGAGGAGGAAGAGACGGCAAGAACCATCACCAACATCACTCTGGAGCTGGTACCCCAGGACCTGGACGTCTCCCAAGCAACCTCCAAGGCCGGGGAGGGATCATCAGGTGAGTGCTCTTAGTTTTTCACACACACAGGGCGGGGGTGGTGGACACTGAGGAGTTGTGATCGTCGCTCGGCCTTCTTGGCCTGGCCCTCACACTGCACTCCATGCATGTGGATGCATGTGCAGCACCAGTGTGCACCACGCAGCCCCAGAAGGTATCCTCGGAGCAGCAATAGGCTCCTGCTCACAGGCTCTGGGGAGGCCACACACCCTTCTGACCCCTGGTGGAGGACATCGCTGGAAGGAGGCTGGGGACAAGGACACACGCAGGCCCACACACAGACTCTGGAGTGCCGCACCCGGCACACAGGCATGCCTGCACGCTCGAGGCACCACCCGCTCCCAGGGATAGCGCTGCCAGGTGCAGGTGTATGTACAGCCCCAATGGAAGCTCAGGCTGCTTGAGGCCTCTCTCCTGGCTATGGGATCCCAGCGTGTCTGGACACTTTCCTTGCTTGCTTGTCCATGGGATGGGCATGGGAAGAGGAAGCCTGGACCCCTGTAAGACAGGGCCTGCTGTCCAGGCCATGCATGGCCTTGCTCCTGGGACATCACTATCCTTTGGCCTGGGAACTGTTGCTCTCAACTCGCTGATGAGGGCAAGGCCTCAGGGACAGTGTCTCCATGGATGACTGAAGACCTCTCTTTATACTCCTGGCCAGCCCAGCCATGACTGTGGGGCAATCACCACCAGCAAAGCCAGCTGCCCAACCCCGGGGGAGCCACAGGTGTTGGAAGGTCCAGGAGGACGTAATGAGGGAGCACATGTCCGTCCTCCAGGCAGATGCTGGCCCAGAAGGTCTGGGATGTTGCACAATGGCGGGCCCAGATGTGGACTGAGCTGCTGCAGCAGGGCCTCGACATGTGTGCCATCATCCAGGAGATGATGGCCTTCCCTACTCCTGTCTCTGCTCCTAGCCCTGCCATGACTGCCCCGCTCCCCCTGCTATGCCTGACCCCACTCCTCATGCCATGCCTGCCCCTGCCCCCCTCGCCATGTCTGACCCCACTCCAGCCCCCCCCCCCGTGCTCCCTGGACCCTCCACCCCACTGAGGTCCCTGGACCTGAGGTGGAACTTCCACCCACACTATGTGCCACTCTCAGTCCCAGCTCTAAGCCTCTCCTTCCCCGTCCAAGGTACTCAGCCCCCCTCTTCCCTCCCCATATCCAGGTTCTCAGCCCCCCCTTCTGCCCCCTCCAGAGTTCTCAGCTCCCTCCTCCCAAGTTACTTTTATTTTTTTTAAAGACTTTTTTAAACAGAAAACTGGTGTTTGTATTGACTGTACAGGGAAGTGGGGAAGGCCCATTTGATGGGCCTGGTGGATGGCAACTGTGCATGGCTGGTCAAAGCCCCTTCCCTCCCGGCTGACCTCTGTCTCCTCACCCCAGAAGGAAGGCCTCCCCCTTTCTCTCCATGATGTTGTAGAGAACACAACACATGGAGACTGCCTGGGGTATGTTGAGCTCCCCCACATCGAGGAGGGTCAGGAGGCACCTGAACCGTGCCTTCAAGAGCCCAAAGGCGCATTCCACCTGGATGCAGGCCCTGCCCAGGAGGGCATTGAAATGGTCCCTGCTTGGGTCCGGGTGGCTGGTGTATGGCTTCATCAGCCATGGCATGAGGGATTAGGCCATGTCCCCTATGATACACAGTGGCATCTCCACATCCCCAACCTGGACGTTGCAGTAGGGGAAGAATGTGCCAGCCTCCAGCTTGTGGTACAGGCTGGAGTTTCTGAAAATGCAGGCGTCGTGCACCCGCCCCAATCAGCCAGTGAGAATGTCACTGAACTATCCACGGTGGTCGACCAGGGCCTGCAGGACCATGGAAGAATAGCCCTTTCGGTTGATGTAGTGGGTGGCTTGATGTTTGGAGGCCCGGATGAGGTTGTTGGTTCCATCTATTGTCCCCTCACAGTTGGGGAAGCCCAGGGCGGCAAATCCAGTGATGATGGGGTCTGGGTCTCCTAGGCAGATTACTCTGAGCAGCAGGACAGAGTTTATGGCCTTCACCACCTGCGGAAGGAGACAAACAAAGACACAAAATGGAGAATTAAAGGGGTTCCTGAGCCCTTGGGAGGTCCCTGAACCCACCCTCTCTTTTCCCCCCACAAACACCCCAGGACCCACGCCCTATGAGGCCACCCTCTCCCCCCCCCCCCCCCGCAGGGCTGTGTGAGGGTGGGACTGCAGAACTCTCTGTGGATGGTATTCCACCCCACCCCCAGCCTACCCCAATCCCCCCTTTCTCTAGGGTCCCCCTTTCCAGTAATTCCCTCCCTCCCCCTCCAGGGACTGCAGCCCGAGAGTTCCTTACCTCCATGAGGAGGGCCCTGACAGTGGACTTTCCCACGCCGAACTGGTTGCCCACCGACCGGTAACTGTCTGGAGTGGTGAGCTTCCAGACGGCGATGGCAACCCGCTTCTCCAGGGGGATGGCAGGTCGCATCTGGGTATCACATTGATGGAGGGCAGGGGCGAGCCAGGCACACAGTACCATGAAGGTCTCCTTCCTCATCCTGAAGTTGTGGAGCCATCTCTGGTTGTCCCACTGCTCCATTACCAGCTGCTCCCACCAGTCAGAACTGGTGTCCAGCTTTCAGAACTGTCTCTCTACCGTGGGGTGTGGTTGCAAGGGCATTGCTCCTGAACACAGGCAGAGGTTCTCAAGGATGAGCTCTGAGTTGTGCTCATGTAGGACCATGAATGCAGCCTGTACAAACTGCTGCAGAAACTTCAGCATGGCAGTGTGGGGCCATCGCATGCCCAGAGGCAGCTCCGGCTCCATGTCAAGGAGTGCTGTGGTGTCCTGAAGCAGGGCAACCAGAGCACACACTGCGACTGCTTTGCTGTCCCTCAGAAAGGTAGGCAAGCAAGCAGAAGAAGTTGAGAAATGGCTGTCCAGGGGGGTCCTTTAAGCACGTGTGTCAGATAGCCTTAGGCAATAGCACCTGGAAGCAACTGCTGACTTAATGCCCTGCCTGAACTGGTTTTGGGTGGCCTTAAATGTGAGATAGTGTCCAATCAGTGTGGACAATCATTGCTATTTTATTGCGCTTTTTGTGTGTGGATGCTCTCTTTCGAAAGAAGCTTTTCCGGAAGATCTCTTCCGGAGAAGCTTCTTCCGAAAGAAGCCTGCAGTCTAGACATAGCCTCAGTATTGCAGAGGTCTGTGAACAATCAACAAGTACCCTGGGACATGTGAAGAATCATATTTTAGCCTTAAGTCTGAATTTTCTCTGCTTTTCTTAGGGTAAAGAGATATCCTAAAGGTATCCCGGAAAAGCTCTGCCGCGTCAAAGGAAGGCGTCTGTTTTTTCTGAAAAAATGTCAGGAAAGCAGACGAGTTTTGTCAGCATCCCTGTAAACTTCATTTTATGAGGAAGAAGGGATGTTCTGAAAGAGAGATTTTTTTCCGACATTCGGCCTCATGTTGTCGGAAAAGTCTCTTTCAGAAGAAAAGTGAAAAAAGATACACAAATTGCGGTTTGCAATTTGCGTATCTTTTTCCGACTTTTCTTTGTAGTGTAGACACAGCCTAAGTCGAATACTATTTTAACATACGAAATTTTAATGGGGAACTATTTCCTTTTATTTTTAATTTTGTGTTTATATAGCTGCCTGCTAGAACTACATCATTATAGTAAAGGTTGACATTGGATCTTCTAAATACATAATGAGAGAGTTTTGATCACACTTCTTCTTTACTGGAACCAGTGAGAGAGATTTTTTGGGGGGAATTCTCCCCAAAACAGATCTTGTTACCAGCAAACTAAGACCTCAATATTATAAGGAATTCCATGCAGGCAGATCCTTGTGCCTGCTGGAGCTCATTGTGAATCAGGGTCCACATATAGAGGGGACCACTATTCTACCATCAATAGCTCCTAAAAGGATTGCTCCCAAAACAAAATTTGTGAGAGTGATAGAAAAATATCAGTTCAATCAGCCCTATTGGTTTCCTTCAATGCCACACAGCTATATTACTAGCTAGAAGATAGATAGAATGGAGTCACACATTGTTAAGAACCTTACCATTGTGATGTGAAAAAAAAAGTGGTTAAAGTACAGATCTAGGAATCCCTAGGTGAAATCTTGGAACTATTAAAGTCAGTGGAAGGATCAGCATAGGGGTCTATTTCTGGCCCTGTCACAGATTTCTGTGTGACCACGAACTATTTAAAATCTGTGTCCCATTTTCTCCATCTGAAAATTAGGGAGACTACTTTGTTAATTAATTATCTCAGAAGACCTATACTGAGATCTACATCTTTAATTAGTTTACTTCTGTATAGATTCGTAGACTTAAAATCTTTAATGTTGGTAAAGTGCTTTGAAGTCACAGAATGGAAAGAGCTCTAGGAAAAAGAAAAAAAAATATTTCTCAGCCTTACTGACAAAGTTGATGAAGTTTATTTATATGCAAATTCTGATGCCGAGTATATAGTCATTAGTTTGAATAGCATTTTCCCTGACCAAAGACTAGTGCACTGTAGGGGTGCATCTACACTGCACCCATAGCTCGAAATAAGCTACACAATTTGAGCTACGAAAATTGTATAGATTATTTTGAGTTAATTTTGAAATAGCTTATTTACTAATTTGGTGCTGTCTACACAGTGCCAAGTTTTGAAATAAACCGCTATACTGAAACATCTCTTAATCCTTGTGGAATTAAGTTTACAGGGATGCAGGAATAGGGAGCCTATTATATTTTGAAGTAACAGGCACACTCAAAAGACATGGAATAGCTATTTTGGGATACCTCTGGTAACCCGAAATAGCACTGCAGTTTAGACATAGCCTAGATAAACAGTATTACTAGTTGAATTTTATTTTGCTTTTTTATGTCACTGAAGGACCTGTGCTTTCCTCTATTACAGCATATGTTATTTAAATAGAAGTGTTAATTGCATAAGACTCTTTCTCTTTTAGTTTATGGTGTGATGTTTAATATATTCTAGGATCAGGTCAGTATGAAAGAAGCTAAACAATGAAAATGCTCGATGGATATTTTTGAATAGATCTATGAGAGCTGAACCCCCACCCTTCATAAAACAAACCGAAGAACATTATTTATATTTTCTCTTCTATTTTTAAGCAATGTTTTAGAATTTAAAGTCATGTTTGCATAAATCAGTGGAGAAATTTAAGCAGGTCAATCCAGCGAGCCATAGGAAAACAAAAGAAAAACACACAACCAAGTATTGAGCACTTCATTGGGGAAAATGTGCTCATGCTGGGTACAATAGCACAAAGGTCTCTGTTTATAATTAAGGTGAAGCTACCCTCTTGATTCCTCAAGCAGTTCTATTTGTTGAGCTATGTACTGCACATGTACAGAACTTTTGGTAACATCAACGTAAGACATTACATGACTGAACATGGAGCAAGAGCTAAATATCAGTCAATTCCATGAGAAGTTACCTACATGCAGGACATAGGAGGGAGTAAAGGATGTTTTTTTATCCCCTCCTCACCAATTCAGAGGACAGGATATTTTTCCTTTCCCCAGAGGCCTGGGAAAGGGTGCTTGTAAAGCTATAGAAGAATGTGTTCTTCTTGTGCTTTCCCTCTGCTTAACTGAAAGGAAGATCACATGGTGCATCCCAGTCGTGTAAGTAGGACACAAAAAGAAGAAGCTGGGGGAGAGGTAGGTCACAAATCACGGTTACTCCCTGGTCCCTTTTCACAATCATATGACCATCCCTGAAATTAATAGCTCCCTTTACCTCCCTTTCCAGACGCGGAGCCAGCTCTGCACTACCTCTGCAGAAGCCTTTCCCTATGCAGCAGGAGTTGTTCCAGGAAGGCAGGGTGTCACGGGGTCGACTCACTGCTGCGGCACCTCCTGCTGGGAATTAGTCCTTTCATCAACAGGGCGCCTTGCTTCAGGGAATTAGTCCTTTCATCAGCAGGGCGCCTCCTTCAGGCAGGTGTTTCCCCCGTCCGTGCTCCACAGTCTTGCTCTGGACCCGCATCACTCCCAGACCACGACGTCCTCCTCTGGACACTGCCCTCTAGCAGTGCCCCCTACACTGGTCTCTCGTTCCCCTTCCAGGGGTTGTATTGACAGTCCTTGATAAAGTGCCTGCCACGGTGGTCAAATGCAGCCTCAGTCTAGCCCCTCACTTCAGGGGCAAGCCACAATCCTTCCAGGGCACACATCCAATATGGCTAGATGCAATGCAAGGGAGAAAGGGGGGACTCAGGCCCACCCACTACTCTGGGTCCTGACCCAGGGATTCTCTGATGGCAGCCTTGTCCTGCCTTCCGGCACTTTCCCTCCACTGCCTCTTGCTCCCTGGGCCACTTCCCCTTTGCACCTTCCTGGCCCTTGTAGCAAGGCCTGCAGCCTGGCAGGTATCACGCTGGAGTCTCCCGCTCTAGCCCCCTGAGCTTGCCCAGCGCTGCTCTCCCAAAAGTGCGTCTCTGAGAACCAGGTCCTGCACCTTCCCTAGTCAGGACCCATCTCCCTACTCTCTGCTAGGTAGCTCCTTATAATACGGGACTGCCCCGGCAACCTGCCCTCTGGTTGGCTTCTTAAAAGCCTCTCTCTGATTGGCTAGGGCTCTGCACCAGTGCCCTCCTTCCCACTTTAATGCCTTCCAGCCATTGTGAAGCAGTCATCCCACCACAGAAGGAATATATCAAGGGAGCAGTCCCCTGTCTGTGGTAGGCCCATAGAAACAATGGCAGCTGAGATGCAATTTGTGAACTGTCCCCTGATGGCTGTGAAACTGAGGCAAACCACCTCTCTTCTGCTCCAGTGCTTGCCCTAGCATAGGCATAGGATGAATCGGGCCTATTGTGCCTATTGCATGGGCTCCTAGCTCAGAGCTGCTGCTGTCAGCAGCAACAGTCCATAAGTGACATTTTACCAGGAGCTTCAATGGAATGTGACACTTAGATTGGGGGAAAGTGTTCCTAATGCCAAGCTAAGATGCTCGGGGGTAGTGGTGTTAAAATTAGGCAAAACTCATCTGCCCATCTGTAGTTATTGTTAAGTTATTAAATTTCTCTGCACTAATCCACAGTTTTGTATGTATGTGAGAGGCTGGAAATATTCATTAAAATAGGATAATGTTTAAAATTCCAGTACATTACCATTGGCATTTTGCCTTCCAAACAATCTCAGGTAATGAAGGTCAATACAAGCAAACATTCTGTCTCTGGACCTTTGTTAGAGGTTTACTGTGCTTGGACTTCACAGCAGGGGACTGTCAGACAGAGTGTTTTCCTCTGTGCTGTTTCTCTCTGAATACTAGCTGCAGCTGGCTCCAGCATATGGTAGAATATGAAGATATTTTCTGGGGTCCACTGCCTCAATTGGTATTTAATGATTAATTACTGCAGGCTGGTGTCAGGGTGAGATAGTCAAGGCTTCGGCAAAAGCCTTAACTATAAAAAATGACAGCAGGCAGCGTTTTGCCAAAAGAATAACTTTCCACCACTTGTTCTGATGATTCATTCTGCTTTTTGATCCATTTGTAAACAATAAGATGGGAAAAGAGAAAACTGATCATGTAGTAAATGCTAACGATGCGAACAAGGATGGTGCTGAGACCACGGATCATGGTAATAAGGAGATCCATAGGAGCCCAGTAGTGACTTCTTTGCTACCTTCCATCTGAGACTCTCAAAATTCAACAGGCATTAATGAATTACACCTTCTAATGGGTGAGGAAGGTAAATATCATCCCTGTATCACAGAGGGGAACAAAGGCTCAGGGAGGCTGTGACTCACCCAAGGTAACATGGGAAGGCTGCTTCAGAGTGAGGAATAGAATTTAGAAGTCCTCTGTCCTTAGGCCCATTCCTGATGTCCACCCTATATACTTCTCCAGGGCCAGCTCCTTCAGCATTCCTGCTGCTCAGGGTGAATCCCTGAGTTGTATATAGTCATTCCCCTGGCAGCCTCTGATTAGAGGATGTCAGGGAACAGAAGACAGTCAAGACATCATTATGCCCTATTTAACAAAGCAGCCCTTTGGACACATTGGCAGCTTGGCATATGTTAAAGCAGCCTATGGCTTTAACTACGGCTTACACTGCCTATGGCACACTATGGTTTATACTCTTGGCAAGACTCGTGCAATGAGGAGTAACAGTTAATTCGAGGGAAGGGTTTTGGATCGGACTACCGCGTCTACACGCGGCAAGTTAAATCAGGTGACCGGCATTTTAAAATGGTGACCGGCCGCGAATATGCTAAGCAAGCGCGGGATATTTAAATCCCGCTTCATTAGCAACTTCGGTATACTTTGTTTGCCTACCTAGTCTGAGCTAGGGGGCAAGTGTAGACATATCCAGAGGAATTTAAAGATGTTACAAAGTTATTGTTACTTCCCTGTGACTGAATGCAGCTCAGCCAGAGAACAGAATGTGGGTCTCGGCACTTTTAAGATCATGACCATCCATCCTCCCTCCCTCCCTACAGGATATCTGCTTGAAGGCAGGGTGGGCAAGAGGCTGCCGGGGGCTGGATCCAGCCCACCAAGCTACCAGATCTGGCCCACAGCCCCCTCACTGGAACCCTTAGGCGGAGATCAGTTCACGTTTTAGAAAGCCAGATGTTCTCCACTCCAGCCGGCTGGGGTGGGAGGAGGGAGACTTCTCATGCCGCTCTCGTCCCCCAGTAAAATCTCTTAGCTGCCATTGGGCAATCTCTCAGTTTCTGGCCAATAGGAGCCAAGAATTTTTGCTGGGAGCAGGGGCAGTGTAGGAAGCCTTCTCCCTCCCTCCTTGTTCCCCCTCCCTCTCATGCCCGGAGTGGAGCCACATGGAGCAGCAAGCTACTTTCAGTCAGGGCCTGCCTCTGGCACCCCAGCCCCTCTCTTCCCCAAACTTCTGCCCCCCACACTCATACCCAAACCTTCTGCCCCCTCCTGCACCCATACCCTCTCCCAGATCTGGCACCCCAATCTCCTGCCCCGGATCACAAGCCCCTCCTAGCCTAGGTCACAACTGCCTTCTTCACCCAAAATCCCCAAATCCTGCATCCCAGTCCCCTGCCTCCTTCACCCAAACTCCCTCCCAGACCCCATTCTCCCTCCTGCACCGCAATCCCTTACCCCAAGCTCTCTTCCGCACCCAACCGCCACCCCAGACCCTGCACCTCCTCCATTAATATCCTGAAATAATGCGGCCCTCAACCACTTTCCAAAATCTTGGAGTGGCCCCTTCCCCATCAAAAATTATTGCCCACCCTTTACTTTAAGGTGACATTCCTAGGGCACAATGGATCAAAGCTGTTAATAAAGACTTGTGTTTGCACGTTTGTCTTTTTAGAAACACACCTTAAGAAGTCGATTTCAGTATTATCTCTGTGTCACAACTGCAAATAATCAATGTAACAAAACAATTGTTAGCTTCCACCAACACAAGGAAGAATTCATATATGCAGAGGGTTTGTGGGGTGATCTGGGACAGGAAGGCAGAGGTTTAAAGGGAGGGTGGGGCGGGGGTGCCAGAGGCAGGCTCTGACTGGGAGAAGCTTACCTGAATGGCTCCTAGCCAGCAGCCCAGTGAGACCCTAAGGCAGGTGGTCTGCAGGCTGCAGTCCCAGGGTTCAGAACCACTGGCTGTTCTATGTATCTCTGTATCCAGCTGACTGCCCCCGCCCCCAACACAATCTCTCAGATCTCATTGGCCAGAACCAGCCAATGGGAGTTGAGAGACTGTGTTGAGGGTGGAGGTAGCCAATGGGAACCAGCCAATAGAAGCTGAGAGATTATGCTGGGGCTGGCGGTAATATGCATAGCCTCCCCTCCGCACTATGTTCAGCACAAAGAGCTACATAGAGAAGCTAGCCGCGCTGAGCCTTGGGGGCCAGGCCACAGGCTGGAGTCAAAGACTTGGTGAGCTGGATCCAGCCCATGGGATGTATCTTGCCTGTCCCTGCTTTAGCCCCTAACATTGCAGGTTTAAACTGGGTCTATCGCTTTACACAAACCTAGCCTGTACAATCCAAGCATAGCTTGTCCCCAATCTACAAAAGGACCTAAACAGCCTCTCTGATCTCATTTGGTTGATCTGGCATATTTATATCCGAAATTTTATGAGGCTTGAATATTCAAAGTAGTAGTGTTATGAGGAGTTAACACCACTGCTTAGATTGTTCACCAGCCCAATAGCAAAATTTCCTAATGTCATTTTTATGGGACTGATAAGACATTAAACTAAATATGATTGCTGCTCCATAAAACGGCAGAACAGTTTTCCCTATGTATGCAAGTACAATATCCCATCTCAGCCTCCAGTGCCCATAGTAAGTTAGCTTTACAGTTTGGATTGAGTAACTATTATTAGTTTACATGCTCCTAAATCTTTGCATTTCGTGTAACTAAGATAGACTGAGGCTTTCGAAAGAGAATGATGCAAGACTGTCTCATTTAAAAGCCTTTTTTCTCCTTTTGCATAAAGTAGGATGCTGGTCCAGTTGAAATATATTTTCTATGTGAGGCAGTGCCAAGCACATTGTTTTCAGAACTGAGGAAGAGTGTGGACCCTTTTCTCTGAATGTCAAAGGAGTTTCAGAAGCATCTCTTCTAAAACTAAAACAAACAATCAGACACATTGGGTGTGTCTAGACATGGCTCTGTCGACGGAGCCATGTAGATGAGTTTACTAGACATCGCAAAATGAAGTGGTGATTTAAATAATCGCGCTTCATTTACATCAAAATGGCCGCCACGCTGTGCCGACTATAAGCTGATCCAGCACAGCAGGGCAGTCTAGATGTGCTGCGGTCGACAAGGGAAGACTTTGTCGACCGCTCCGATAAACCTTGTTTTGATTATTTAAATCACCGCTTCATTTTGCTATGTCTAGTAAATTCATCTACATGGCTCCGTCGACAGAGCCATGTAGTCTAGACACACACATTGGGATCCCAATTCACAGCCTAGGAGCAATCTGCAGCTACAATCACGTCTACACTAAAAACTTTTGTCAAAGCATGAAATGTTGGCAAGCCATCGCAGTCAATATATTGCTTGTGGATATGCAGACCTGGCTGCTTGCATGGGCACAGCATGTACTCCCCAGAAATGCTTGTGTTGATGCACAGTGCAGTACACAATGAGTAGTTATCCCAGTGTTCAGCTTGCCATCATCGGGCACACTATCTTGTGGGAAATTTTTGCAACACACGGTGGGCAGCGTTGCCGATAGCCTCTGAAGGTCCCTGGGCAAGGTGTTGGGGGCAGCCGGGTCTGTGCTCCCAAAAGGGGTGGGGCCTTGGGTGGAAGGGGTGGAGATCATGGACATTGGAGGCATCCCCCCCAAACCTGAATTAGGTCCCAGATCTCTGCACTGGACCAGGCAGGCACCTGCCTTTTCCAGCCCCTGGCAGGCTCCTGGGAACTGGCAGACTGCTCCTGGGGAGTGGTGGAGGGCTGGCTGGCACTGGCTGCCTGGCTCATGCTGGGGCCACTGGGTCAGATGTAGCGACTGCTGGCTCTGGGCTGGCGGGCTTGGAGCTGGCACAGGCACTGTGGCCAGAGTCTACCCCTTTATGGGCTCTGGGGAGGGGGGGAGGGAGAGGAGTTTTCTTGGTTGTGCCCAGAGTGGCCACCAGGGCACCCTGGGAAGGGCTGGAGGCCCCCCTATTTCGAAATAAGTCTACACAGCGCTTATTTCGAAATAGCAATTTCAAAATTGGCGCTAGTCCTTATGGAATGAGGTTTACCAATTTCGAAATAAGCCCTCCGTTTGGCTGTGTAGACTCTGTGAATGAAACACTGGTTCCCCGGCATGCTGGGGTTTGTTCAGAGGCAATGAGTAACTTGTACCAGAGAAGAGAAATAAGCTAAAAAGGAGTGTAAAGCCTAAGGTTGTGTCTTTATGTTTAATTTCTGTATAACTTGTGTTTCCTTTTTCTTACTATTTTATCCTTGATTCTGGGATTTTTCTATTACATAAACTTTGTTTATTTTTACCCTAATTGGGGATCTGTTGTACAATTTGGAGTGGGTGTCTGGCCCTGAATGGACTATTAGCTGAGGGGCAGGTTCCACTCAACTGGGGGGGTGACAAGCCAGAAGGGAAAAATTCAAGGGTCTGGTAGTTAAGAACTTGAGGGAATGGATCTGGGGAGACATGGGACCAGAAGGGCTTTGGCGGTCATGGTGCAAAAAGGCAGAGGGACATCAGGGGAAGACCTTTATGCTTATGGGCTGAGTACTGTCAGGGCTTTTTGTCATAGCAGCTGAGTATTAAAGTTACAAGGCAGGCAGTGGGAGAACCCCTTACTGGTGGGTGACAACATCACACCATTAATTGTCTCCTACTTTTCAGGACTGTGAATTTCATTAGTGTGCAGGACATCGTGGTTGCATTTGTAGCAAAGGGGTTCCCAAAGCATGGTGCTGGAATAGAGAGTGGTGCTCCCATTTTGGCATCAGACAATCTTAACATAGAATCCATCAACAGAAAGGGCTACTTTCCTATCATTATGTAAGAAGTGGTGGATCACCAGGGACACTTAACCAATATCAATGTCGGCTGGTCAGGAAAAATCCATGGTGCTCACATTTTTAAGAGCACAGGACTGTTCAGAAATATGCAACTGAGGACTTTCTTTCCTCATTGGTGGATTACCATTGTTGATGTCTAACTCCAACAGCGATCCTGTGGAAAGAAAGAGTGGACAGAAGAAAGTCCAAGCAGTAAAAGGAGAGCGGGGGATGTACCAGGACATAAAGGGATTTCTCCAGAAGCTAACACAGATGCTCCAAAGCCGCCAGGAGCAGTATGCTTCTAGCCAGTTCACAGTAATGATGCTCATTGAAGTCATTGCAGCTTGGCATGATAAAGTGTTTTATTGTAGGGGAAGAAATGAGACTAGAATCCCTAGAAACCTTAAGGGGAGCATTGCAGAGGACGTCCCTGGAACTTTTATTAAGATTTTTCAGGATGAGTCAAAGGACGTCCCCATGTTCCCAAACAAACTGCTCTACATGCCCAGGGGAATGAAAAGCAAACAACTCTACTTGTCATAGTTGTACCACTAGCTCTTCTAGTATGAATAAATTAATGGGAAGTCAATAGCTGTGTCCTTCTCAGTACAGGGTCAAGTGCCGTCTGCATATTTCAATGTTGTAATGCAAAAGGCATTCACACACTTACCTAAGGTTCCTTCCTGATACGCAGCTATGGGACTGGCTAGACTGCAGTGGCGTCTTAAATAGGTCCTGGCTGGTGGCATAGCTGGATTTCCCAGTCTCATGTCTCCCCATCCTCCTCTTTGCTATTTGTGGCATCTCAGACTTCTTGAAAGTATCTACACTGCTGTTCAGGGTGCTGGTGCAGTCTCCTCCAAGTATGGCAAACAGCTCATTATAAAAGGAGCAAGTCTCTGGCTCCGCACTAGATGGCTATTGACCCTTCCAGCTCTCTGATAAGCCTACTGCTATTCTTTCACTTTCACACTGCATCCCCCAGGCAATCTGTTTGTAGATGTCTACATTTTTATGACTGCTCTGTAGCTATGCCTGTACAGCTTCCTCTCTCCATAGGCACAAGAGACCCAATACTTCCTGTCTGCTCCAGAAAAGAAAGTGTCTGGAATGTGTAACTGGCATGATCAGCTGGGCAGTTTTACGCAACAAGAGAGTGCTGTTAGGTGGACTCTCTGGGGCTATGTCTATGCTACGGGGCTTTATTGGAAAAAGGTACACAAATTGTACTCCGCAATTTGCGTACCTTTTTCTGATAGTTTTTTCAGAAGAGGCTTTTCTGAAATTTGGCCCATCTACACTGGGCCAAATTTCAGGAAAAAACCTCTTTCAGAAGAGCCCTTCTTCCTCATGGGAGGAGGAAGACAGGGCTTCTGAAAGAGTGCTTCTGCTCTTTAAAAAAAAAAAAAAAAAAAGCAGAAGAGCAAATATCCTTCCTGGATGCAGCAGAGTTTTTCTGGGATACCGAGGTATCCCGGAAAAACCCTATAGTCTAGACATAGCCCAAGGTGGACAATCAGAAAAAGGTATTCTAAAAATTTGGGGTATTTCAGAGTGGGGAAAGAATGATTTCAATGATTCCTGGGCAGTGGAATTCACAACTGTGACCAAAGTGGTCAGAAATGGGCATTGAAGGACTACTGTTGGAGGACTGTTAGGATCAAGATAGATCAGGCAGCATTTACACTTGCACTGCTTTGAGCACAGTAAGTTGACTGTGGCTGAATGCTGTTCAAGTAGCTGATGTTACTTTGTTACCATGCCAGGATGCTTACATAGGCACGAGACAAATTTGAGTGGAGACACATGCACAGCTAGGTTGATGGAAGGTGACTTACCTCGATCAAACTTTCTAGTGTAGACCAGAACTAATGAGGAGTGCAAAGTGGCTTTCAGACACCTTGGCTAGTACCAGCCCCCATATCTACATCCCAGGATCTTCTAACTGGGCCAGTCCATCAGAGCAAGTCTGAAGAGCCTTAAGGCAGCTCTTATTGCAGTGGGTGCCAATGGCCCCAAGGAGATATACTGGAAGTTGGGAATCATCACAGTGCAAGGATGTCATGGCCATATCCTTTTCCTTTAGTCATGACTCCTAAACAATCCAAAAGGAGGGTGACTGTGTAAGAGCCACTATGGCAGCTGTATGCAACTAGACACAAATGCCTGCACACTGCATCATCCTTATTGTCAAATAAGTCAGCTTTAGGGTAGCTTTGCACCAGCAGAGCAGTGCAAAAGTGCCCTCATGCACCAGAGGATCTGGATGTGAAATTATAAATTACAGTAAAGAGGTGCTACAAGGAATTACTGCTAAAAGGGGAAAGATATAAACCTACTCATCAGCTTCCAGCTTTTCCAAATTCTCCAAAGCCTTCTTATTTCAGTTCAAACTATTGTCTTGTTCAGCTTCCCATCGTGAAGTTAATTTTGCTCTAAGTGACTCTATTCCCTCTCACCATAAGCGGTCTTTCATTGAAAACAGTTACATATAGAAAAGACGACATCTAAAATAATAAATGAATGATATCAGATTATCACTTTTTTACTTTGCCTTCTTTCTGATAATGGTGGCAAAATGATTCACCTTTGGTGTATGCTTCTTCTTTCACTAAAATGATGTTACAGAATTAGAGAGGGTTCCCAGGAAGTGGAAGAGGGGCATAGAAAAAAAATTGTGCACAGAGAATTTGAAGTGAACAGGATTATTTCCTTAGAAAAGGGAAAAATAAGAAGGAACATGCTAACAGGATATAATCATATATATAGTAGCCCAATGTCTGTGAGTCTGTAACGCTGAAATGCTGGCTGTTCCCTCTGGGCGGCGCTGTTGCTGAAATGCTGGCTGTTCCCTCTGGGTGGCCCGAGCTGCATGGGGAGTGCAGGGCCCAAATGGCCGCTTGCGCCACTTGCTCCCGTGCAACGGCCTGGCTGAGTGGCGCAGAAGTCAGCCAAGCGCCACGGCGGGAGGGGAAGGGGGAGGGGCAGTGACGTATATGGCCAGGGGGCAGGGCCTGGCCATGTATGTAACTGCCCTGTCCCCCTTTGCCTCCCGCCGTGGCGCTTGGCTGACTTCTGCGCCACTCAGCCGGGCCGCCGAGCAGGAGCCCAAACAGCTGCTTGCTCCGTTTGGGCTCTGCAGGGGGGGGGGGGGGGGAGGGGAGAGAGAGAGAGAGGAAAAAAAGAAAAAGAAGGCGGAGGAGAGCTGAGAGAGAGAGATCGGAGGCTCAGGAGAGAAGACTGATGTGGAGGAGAGACCTGAAAATCCCGTCTTATGACTGGCTAATTGGCTAGTATAAATATAGTAGCCCAATGTCTGAGAGTCTGTAACGCTGAAGTGCTGGCTGTTCCCTCTGGGCGGCGCTGTTGCTGAAATGCTGGCTGTTCCCTCTGGGCAGCCCATGCTGCATGGGGAGTGTGGGGCCGAAACGGCTGCTTGCGCCGCTTGCTCCCCCGTGGCGGCCCGGCTGAGCGGTGCAGAAGTCAGCCAAGCACCACGGAGGAGGGAAAGGGAGGCGGGGCAGTGACGTACATGGCCAGGGGGTGGGGCCTGGCCATGTATGTCACCACCCCGCCCCCTTCGCCTCCCACCATGGCGCTCGGCTGACTTCTGCGCCGCTCAGCCAGGCCGCCGCAGGGGAGTCCAAACAGCTGCTTGCTCCCCCGTGGTGGCCCGGCTGAGTGGCGCAGAAGTCAGCCAAGCGCCACGGCGGGAGGCGAAGGGGGGTGGGGCGGTGACGTGCAGCGTGACAGCGGCTCCAGGCCCTGCCCCCTCGCCGTGAATGTCACCGCCCTGCCCCCCTTCGCCTCCCACCGTGGCGCTTGGCTGACTTCTGCACCGCTCAGCCAGGCTGCAGCGTGGGAGCAAGTGGTGCAAGTGACTGTTTGGGCTCCGCGCTCCCTATGAAGCATGGGGAGTGCGGAGCCCAAACAGCCGTTTGGGCTCCGCGGTCCCCCGAGTGAAAGGCAGGAGGGGGAGGAGAAGAGAAAGAGAGACACAGAGAGAGAGGCAGGAGGCGAAGGAGAGCTGAGAGAGAGAGAGGGGGAGGCAATAGGAGAAGGAGAGAGAGAGAGATGGAGCGAGAGACGGGAGGCTCAGGAGAGAAGATCAACATGGAGGAGAGACCTGAAAATCCCGTCTTATGACGGGCTAATTGGCTAGTAATATAATGAATGGCAAAGAGAAAGGAGATCAGGATTTCTATTCTCTCTGTGTCATGATGCAAAACAAGTTGGCGTTCAATTAAATGTAAAGGTCAAAAGTTCAAGCCAAAGCAAAATAAATACTTTCCCCCACAATGTAGAACTGAACCATGGAACAAACTTCCATAGACTGTTATTGTGGTCCTGAACTAAGCAAGGTTCCAAGAGGGATTGGATGTTACAAGAATATCTAGAGTTATAGAGCTGACAAAAAGAGTACCAAAAGGCAAAATAAACCTCTCTCTTAAATCTTATGACAACTCTAACTTTTAGGGGCTAGAATAAGACCTTAATGGGGTGGAGGGGAGAGAGGATATTTCCCTATACCTGTCTACTGCCAAATGTCTTGCATTTTCTCTTAAGCATCTGATGTTGGCCATTGTTGCAGTCAGAAAAATGATCTAGATGGACCATGGGTATAACCCAGCAAATCTTAATTCTTAGATCATGCAGGAGTTGACTTATTATGGAGCCACGACTACAGTTCTATAGCTGAGTTGCAACCTAGCTTTCCTTATAGTTGCCACTTTCCAATATCTCCTTCACCCTTCTTATGCTTGATCTCAGGCCAAGCGTTAATTATTTTTGAGGAAGGGGAGACAGAGGAGGGTAGAACTCTGAAACAAACTGGCCATGCATTTTCTGAACACTCAAAATAAAATGATAGTTATTTTTCAATCGGCTCTATTTAGGTATGTATGTAGGTCCTTTTAGATTTCTTTATTGCAATAAGTGCTTTGTCCTTTTAGAAAAAGTGTCAATGAAAGTCTCTCCCCTTTTCTTCTTCGTTTCATCTACAGTTCCCATCCATGCTGTTCCTAACAACACATTTGTTTGCCACATGGTTACCTGCTTTTCTGCTTCCATGGCCACAGTTATTGACTCATTCACTTATCTCCTGTACCTCACTGCTGAGAAAGATCTGTTGGTGGTCTGCTCATTCCCTTGTTTTGCCACTTCAGCCTATGTGGCAGCATCCCTTATAGAATCAGCTAAGCTGCTCTTCTTTCTAGTTTCCCTCTGTCTTTTTAAGGCCCTCCTATTGTTCTTTGTAGTGAAAGAATCTGTTGGCCTATTAAAGATAATGAAAGTAACAGGGGCCAGTATGAAATGACCTGAGAGCTTTCCATGGTCCACCAGCATGCAGTTCATGGAACACCTTTTGGGAATGGCTGTTTTAAGGTTAGCATAACTACCACTCATTTCATTTTCCTTGTAATGTATACTCAACAAGACAGATAATAAGTATTTACCAGACAATGGGAGAGCTCAATGCTATGTGGTTGAGGGCAGAAGAATGCACAAGTTTTTAATAAGTGGGAGTTGGAGTGAAAAGGGAACAGCTCAGCATATGAAAATCACCAATTAATGAATCACAAGTTAGATAATTTCTGAAAAAGTCATGTGTGCAAGTCAAAGTAATAATTCATACAGCCACTTATCTTGGCAGCATTACAGAGGTAACATTTTTACAAGGTTAAGCTGTCTTTGAACTTTTCTATAATATATTAGGTGCAAATAGCCTTTTATTCCATATCAGGCATACATGTCTTTTTGTTCTTGCTATCTGTTTTTTTTATTTAAATGCATTAAGTTATGACCACTGCAAGAAAAAAATCCTTCTCCATGTATATTTGACTTCCCCTGTATCTCAGCTAGACTATCTCAAGGTATTAATACAACTGGGCATTGTTACTTAATACCTGCAGCCTTTTGTTGAACCCTTCTCTGAAATAAGATGGCTTTAGAGCAACCAGTACTGTTTAGTGATTGTATGCAGCTCTTTCTTTGGGGCATAGAAATTAGTTATTTGCAGCATGTCATGTGAAAATTGAGCCTTGGAGACACTTCTTGTATCAGCCCCATAGGCTTGTCGAAGTGTTGTTGATCTGACAAGAATCTCAATAAAACGTATTTGAAAATAAAATAAGCTGTCATTGATTGCTTTCTGTGGGCAGCCTCAGAGCTGTTTATAGAGGCTAATGCCTAGTGATAATATAAGAGTAGAGAGAGCCTGTCAAACATGATGGGGGAAGCATAATGGCAATAGGATACGGTGCAGTTTATCGTGGGGCTTCTGTTTCAAATGCAGTCCAGGACTGAAAGTCATTACTTAAAGGTTGTTCGGTGCCCTATGTGCAATGAACTAGTGGTCTCAGTATAGACCACAATGAACCACCATCCCCATCACACCATCACACATAGCAACACCACCCTTAACACTGAATGGCAGAGCAACTTGGTTGACAGTCCCAATGGAAAGGCCAAGAATGAAATGAACATGTGCTATGTAAGTGCCATTTTCTTTATATCACACATGCAGGAGACACACACGCACACACTGTGCTCTCACACAGTAACTTGAATTTTGCTTTTTCCTTTAATCTAAAACAAAAGTATATGGCTGCTCACTGCATATGAAAAAAGCACAGCAATATAGAGACTAAACTGCTCTGACACCGAGAGATGACTGTCCAAACTATGGGCTTGTCTCCACTATGCCAGGGATTGACGCTGCAGCGATCGATCCACCATCCATCAGTGTATTTTGTCTGCTTAGACATGATGAATCAATCTCTGAGTTCTCTCCCATGAATGTCGATACTCCACCAGGATGAGAAGAGTAGCTGGCATTCATGGGAGAGCAGCCCCCACTGATCTTACCGAGATGCTGCAGTGAGTACGTTGACTTCAACAACACCATTTGCGTAGCTGAAATCACATGCATTAGATAGTATCAGAGGGGTAGCTGTGTTAGTCTGAATCTGCAAAAGCGATGAGGAGTCCTGTGGCACCTTATACACTAACACATTTATTGGAGCATCAGCTTTCGTGGGCAAAGACCCACTTTGTCAGATGCAACATGCATCTGACGAAGTGGGTCTTTGCCCACGAAAGCTGATGCTCCAATAAATCTGTTAGTGTATGTCTACACTGCAAAGTTAATTCGAAATAACAGCCGTTATTTCAAATTAACTTTAATAGCGTCTATACATGCAAACTGCTATTTCGAAATTAATTCGAAATAGCGGAGTGCTTAATTCAAATTTGGTAAACCTCATTCTGCGAGGAGTAATGCCAAATTCGAAATAGCTATTTTGAAGTATGTGCTGTGTAGACACTTAATTCGAAATAGGGGGCCTCCAGCCCTTCCCAGGGAGCCCTGGTGGCCACTCTGGGCACAACCAGGAAAACTTACTTTCCTCTCCCCCAGCCCCGGAGCCATTAAAGGGGTAGACCCTGGCCACAGTGCCTGTGCCAACTCTAAGCCTGCCAGCCCAGAGCCAGCAGTGGCCACCGGGGCCCCTGACCCAGTGGCCCCAAAACATGAGCCAGCAAGCCACTGGCAGCCAGCCTCCACCGCTCGCCAGGAGCAGTGTGCCAGCTCCCAGGAGCCTGACAGGGGCTGGAGAAGGCGGGAGCCTTCCTGGTCCAGGGTGGAGATCATGGACCTTATTTAGGTTTGGGGGGGATGCCCCCAGCATCCATGATCTCTGCACTAGACAGAGGAATGCGGCCATCTATGGCAGGATAGCTTCCAGCCTGGCCACCAAAGGCCACATGCAAACCCAAGAGCAGGTCTGTGTGAAAATCAAGTTGGTCCGGCGAGACCCCCAACCCTGGGCCCTGAGCTTCCCCTCCCCCTTCTTCCCCTTGATTCCCCTTACCAGCTCCCTCCTCCCAGGTTTCCCCCTCCCCTCTCTCACCCTCTCTCTTCCCCTCTCCCACCTCCTTTTCCCAGTCTCTCCAGAGGTTCATCCTCCACCCCCCCAGTTTTGTTCAATAAACCCAGTTTCTATTTTTGAACATACGTGTCTTTTATTTGACATCAGGAAGGGGGGCTAGGGAGGGGTAAGTGGAAAGACGTGAGGGAGGAATGGGGCACGAGCCCCCAGTGGGGAGGACTGGGCTGGCTCTGAGGGCTCCTCGGGGTGGACTCTCTCCTGTAGGGCCTTCTGGATTCTGACAGCCCCTCAATGGACCCCCCGGATGGCAGCCTGCAGCAAGTGCAGCCGGGTTGATGGCAACGACCCCATGAGACGCACCGGCATGCCCAGGGGCAGCTCGGGCTCCATGTGGCAAAGTGCTGTGGTGTCCCCAGTGCGGGCACTCAGGGCACTCCAAGACAGGACTGCTTTGCTGTCCCTCATCGAGGTAGACAAGCAAGTGGGGAACCCTGAGAACTGTCTGTCCGGGCTGGGGGTAGGGTCCCTTTAAGCACGGAGCTCAGTTAGTCTCAGGCAGCAGTCCCACACACTAAGTCCTAACCTGATGCCCTGCCAGCACTGGTTCTGGCCAGCCTTAACTTCAGTTCACGGTCCACTCAGTGTGGACGCACTATTTCAAAATAGCAAAACGCTATTTCGAAATAGATTTTGTGTGTAGATGCGTTAATTCGAATTAGCTTAATTTGAATTAACTATTCCGAATTAAGAGTATTCGAAATAGCGCTGTAGTGTAGACATACCCTTAGTCTATAAGGTGCCACGGGACTCCTCTTCGCTTATACATTAGATCGGTTATAGAGCACCTTTCATCAACACTAAGGCCTAAATCCTCAAAAGGTTTTTAGGCCTCTAACGCTCAATGAATATTTAATTCTGCCACAGTTGAATCAATGGCAGTTTTACCATTGACTTCAGTGGGCACAATCAATCCCTAAACATACTTAATATTAATACTGAGCAAAAACACAAGTGTCGCTGTTGCCAGCAAACTCCTGATATTTTTTGCACAGCTTTTTGAGAAATACCAACTCATGATACAGCTGCTACTGAAGTCAATGGGGATTTTACCATTGATGTAAAAAGAAGTCATACTGAACCACAAAGTTACTGCATCCTCAGCATCCTCTAGAAAATCCTGCATTTGTATCATCACACACATCTGTCACATTGCTTAATGACTTCCTGTGAGGTAGACTTTGGGCATGATCCAAAGCCCACTGAAATGCAAGCGCATCTTTCCATTTACTCTATTGGGCTTTGTATGAGGCCACTTGAAAGTAACTGCCTCTTCATTGGCAAACTCTATGTGAAGGGTGCTGTCTATGTTCAGACTTATACAGGACCTTCTGTAGAACTACCAAAGGAAAGGAATCCCATTCGACTGTTGAAATTTACAGTGGATGTGGAGCTGGTCAGACCCTCAGTGGATACATGAACAATATTCAGGCAACCCATTTGCCCTATGGCACTATGAAGTCACATAAAAATAAAAAAAAGCAATGAAAATCAATTACATAGACATTGAGCCCTCAAAGTAGAATTATTAACACTCTGAATTAAATGCAGTTTAAGTGAATATTAATGATGTCCTTCAATTAGTAGTTAGATGTGAGTAGGACATGAGTCTCATGTGCTTTCTATAGCTAACTGATTCACTTAAAAAGAAACCTACTCAATTGCTTTCCATTTTATAAAATATTCAACCCCCTTTGTTGTATGAGTAAATATTTTGCTTTGTAATTCTACTTTTTTAACTAAATAAAAGTTGAAGCATCAAGTTTTAATATCATTTTAAAATATGTCCTTGTAGAAGTTGCCATAAATGTCAACATTTTCAGCAGCATGGATTTATGGTGACACTGAATTTTTATGGCACTATAAAAGTCCATAGTCATGATGACATCTACAGCTGAATTTTCACCAAAATATAAGAAACTGTGTGTCAGACCTGCAGGGATCTGAAGGAAGAAAACACTCATATCAATAAATGTTTACAACACCCCAAAATTAGGAGAGAGAACAACTTCTGGTTATTTAGCATCTTTATATTTAAAATACAGTCATCTGAAAGGACAAATATTTTTCTTTTGGATTCTTTGCAAATATGGGGGTAAATATGGGCTCACTGGATTCTATAACAAGCATTCCTAGACCCTGACAATACTGTCTTAATTGAACCATTATACTGACTAGCAGAACTCCCACATAAAGTACCCACACATAGATTGTTATTCATAAGAGAACAAATAATTGACATATGTGTGAGAGATGGGGAACTTGTTGGATGAGAGCATATGGCCCTGATTCTGCTTCAATGAAGACAATAGAAAGACTCCCATTGTTGACTTTTATGGGAGTTGTATTTGGCCCCAAATATAGGAACAAAGAGACCATGAATTACTATGTCTGCCTTGGATAATGTTGAAGTATCTACTCTGCTGAGTCTGAGGGAAGCCAGGATTAGGACAATCTGCTTTTACATTACAGTGTCTCTATGGTTTTCCTTTCAAAAGCTTGTTAGTGCTTCATCATCAGAATTTAGCTCACAGTGCTCATATTTTTTAAACAGACTATATTTACACAGAAGAGCCCTATGAATAATAGCTATGATGGGAAATTAAAAAGATCCAAAAGCATATTTTAAACTGCTCTGAATTCCTGGATACATGGGCTCTGATTCAAATATCATTCCTACCAATAGAAGTTTTTCAATAGGCACCAGTGACATTAGGATCATGCCCACAGGGCCAAGTCTCAACCTCAGTGGGAGTTTTGCCTGCATGGGCTGATAAAGGGCTTCAGAAGTTGGCCCATGAATATTAATACAACATTTAATGAAAACTTTCTAAAGACTCTCTATTAAAGCTGTGGGGGAAAAAAGTAAACAACTCAATAAGACTGGTCCTGAATGTCACAACAGCAAAAATATCCAGCTTAATGCAAACATTGGGCTCAATCCAGCAGTTGATACACACTCAACATTTCCATTGAATTAAATATGAGTTACATGTACATAGGGACTGCAGCAGTCTGTTCTAATTAGTATGAAAATGTCAACTCCCACTATACTGTGCCAGCTTCCAGACAACAAGCCAGTTAACCCTTTCACTGGAAAAGGTTCTGGTAAATGTTCCAGATGTGTCCAGGCAGCAAACCTCTGCAGCTCTACTCACATGGAACAAAGGCCAAGGGCATCTTAACAGTCCACTGTTCTCACTGAACTATTATTGGAATAACAGGCACACAACCAACCCAACAAAAGGCCACCAGCAAAAGGATTACATTATAAGGCAAATCTAAATGCATTTTAAAACCAAGGAGAGATTTTCCTAGATGGGTACCTAAAGTTAGGCTTCCAAATCTAGTTAGGCATTTAAACAAGAGGCCTAATTCTGAAAGCAGCTGCCATTGGCTCTGACGGGTGCTCGGTAATTTGGCAACGAAGCCACTTAATTTAAGCCCCCCAGTTCAACAGTCCATACCTATAAAACAAAGCACTGATTTAGATAATGGCACAAAGAGTACAGTTATAAATTTTGCAGATAACATCAACCCGGGAGGGATTGCAAGTGGGATTAAAATACAAAATGACCTGGACAAACTAGAGAAATGGTCTAAAGTAAAGAGGATGAAATTCAGCAAAGACAAATGCCAAGTTCTCCACTTAGAAAGGACCAATCACTTGCACACCTAGAAAATGGGAAATGACTATGTAGGAAGGAGTACTGCAGAAAGGCATTTGGGGGGTCATAGTGGATAACAAAGAAAATAAGAGTGAACATTGAAAATTTGTTGCAAAAAACCAAAAAGCTATTATCATTCTTGGATGCATTAGCTGCTGCATTATAAGCAAAACATAGAGAAATCTTTTACTCTACTTCATGCTGGATTATTTTGTCCAGTTCTGGGTGCCACATTTCAGGAAAGACATAGACAAATTGAAAAAAGAGTCCAGAGAAGAGCAACAGCAAATGATTATGGGTCTAGAAAACATAATATATGAGGGAAGACTAAAAAAGTTAAGTTTGTTCAGTCTTGAGAAGAAAAGACTGAGAAGAGACACGATAACAGTTTTCATGTATATAAAAAGTTGGTACAAGAAGAAAGGAGAAATATTGTTCTCCTTAACCTGTGTTGATAGAACAAGAAACAATGGGTTTAAATTGTAGCAATGGCGGTTTAGGCTGTACCTTAGAAAAAGCTTCCTGTCAGGTTGGTGAAGCACTTGAATAATTGTCTAGGGAGGTTGTAGAATCTCCATCACTGGAGACTTTTAAGAACAGATTAGACAAACACCTGTCAAGGATGGACTACTTAGTCCTGCCATAACTACAGGGGACTGGGCTAGATGACCGCTGATCTCTACCCAGGTTGTTATACCACTTAGCCCATTACAGAGCTATCTACTTACCTTCCAATGTTCAGGTTTGGGCTTCTTTCTTTTCCCTTCAGGAACTGATTGTTTAAAGATGTTAGTAGGGCCATGAGTGCACTTCCCTGTTGCATTCCAGATGTTAGAAAAATTGTCAGCTACTAAAGGGAAAAAAGCCTCAGAACTCAGGTCTCATATTATAAAAAGCAGTTAAATTTATATTTGGCAATTTAATTCCATGAAGAATGTTTCATAATATATTTCCATTAATAGTATTTTAAGATATGAAATCCCATAGAGAAAGGGACACAAATAGCGACTTCGTAAAGTACAGTAGTACATTGAAAAATTAGTGTTAAAATTATAGGGTGAACTTCTATAACGAGGACAGCAACATCAAATTCTTGTAAACAGCACTCTTAAAATTGAAAAGATATTTTCCCCCAACCACTTTTAGAAAATATGCTTTCTATCTGCAGGAAACTTTTAAACCACATAACAAACTTAAAAAAACTCTTCTTTTTATGCAGACTGTGGGTCCAATCCTGAAATCCCTTTCTTAAGAGACTAGAACTACAGATTTTGAGAGTATCATTTACATCAGACTAGGATTGCAGGACTGTGTCCTATTGATAAAGGTTTCAGTACATTTTTATGAGTTCAAAATCCAGATGTTCATCTTACCATGAGAAATTAGAAATTCTTGAAAAAAATAAGCTAGAAATAGCCATTTAAAACAAACACATGAAAGTATTATGTAAAATAAACATGTCTAAAAGAGGTATCTGCTAAATATATGGCTTGTACTGACTACAACAGCATTTGGCTGCTCTTGGTTCGGGTGATTAACCCATGGGTAATGAAGTCTTGCATGAATAAAGAAACCATTCCAAAACTATGGTAACAAAAGGGTTGTTTAGTTATTCTCTGAGGGCTTGATTGTGTGATGTCATCCCTCCTAGCTGAGTGCACTCAGCATCTTGCAGGATGCATACAACCTTTCCCAGGATTAGGATCTATATTTCTAAAGAATTTGGGGGCCGAGGAGAGGGGTGCAGAAATAGCTCTCTTTTTTACCAACTCCACAGTAGTCCAGAGAGCTCACACTAACGGCTCCTGTTTTACAGAGATTTTCCAGCAGGAGGTCCACTTTAGGAATGCAGGTTAGAACTCCAGAAATAGAACACAGCTCCAATCTGAGTGCAGGACAAAAGGGGGGATTCTGAATTACCTTTTCCTTTTTTCATATTTATGCTTATGTGTAGTGTTTTAAATTGAAGCTCTAGTAGTGCACACATCCAGGATCTGAGAAAACAATAAGCTGTGCTATTCTGTTAACTTATTACTAAATTTGTGAAAAACATTTCCATCACAGAATAACTTTGCAGATATCACAACAAAGGTGGATGTTTTCAAAGGCTCCTATGTAATTTAGGAGCATACACGCAGTGGAATATAAGCTCCTAAATCCCTTAAGTACTTTTAAAAATCTTCCCCTTGTATTGCAAGTTCTTTATTTCAGGGACTGTATTCTGAATACGTATTTGCAAAATGTCTAAGACAAGGGAACCCACAGCACTCCAGGGCTGTCAGGGTGGTGGGATGGTGCTTGCTTCATGTCTCTTGTAGTCATTCTGGGGCATAACTGTCCCTGTTATCACAGAGCTCCTTTTTCTTTGATGAGTAGCAAGCCCATTAATCCCATTCCATGCACATCCCATTGTCCTGGCACAACCAAACCCTGAACTTGCTTTATAAGAAAAATCCACACACCAAATGTGGTGGTTCTAGCTCTTACCGATAAGAAGGAGTTCTTGAACAAACAAACTCACAGACAGAGGGATGTGATAAACTGTGTGATAAACTGACTTTACTAAAAAAAAACCTTACATTTATACAACACAGTGCACTGCAGAGCCAATATAACTTAAAGAGAGAGAGAGATGGAGATGCTAACTCTGCACTGTCAGCAGAAATGTTAATTTAATTCCAACTGCATGATCAAATTCTGCCCTCCGTAACAGCTGTACATTGTCACTGAAGAGAATGTGGTTGCACAATTGTAACTGGATGGAATTTAGCTTCTGGAATCTTTATTACTTATGATGATCCACAAATCAGAACACAGCTTGACTCTCAGATCTCTGCTTGAGTTTTCAGGCTTCTCAAATAGCAAAACCTTCCTCACATATGTAATATGAGCAAATTCAAAAAGGAGTCACTTAAATTTAATATGTAGCCCTATAATGCTATTTTATGCAGTAATTTTGCAGACTACAACCATATGTAAAGGTTGTTTTGTGGTTTTATTTTTGTTTTAAAGCCGCTGAGATAGATTTGTCATGTATGCTGTCATCAGGGAGTTATTCAGGGAAGCTCATCTGAACCCACACACAATATGCTCATTGGCAGGGGAGTGCAACAGGGTCACCCTTGAAATATGACGGTACAAGGGTTTGGTTCTCTCTTACAAAAATAATTATAAAATTCTCTTGGTCTAAGAGGGTTGAGCCTGGTGAAATGCATTCAGGTTAAGAAAGAAAATATTCATTACTTTCACCTTAAACTTCACCCAGAAAGAAGCTCATTTGTGGACCGGAAACAGTTTGGATAATTTTTTAAAATTTTCATTGTCCTCTGATCTTCCAGTTCTAGGCATGGGCTGGCAAGGTATTTTCCAAAGTGCAGTTGCTGTGTTTGAGTTTATCAGAAGGAAGAAGTAATGTACAGCTCAAGAAAAACAGTTTTCCCAAGATTTCCTGAACCAGACTTAAAAGAAAAGCCGAGCAGCCAGAATGCAATTCCTACCCATGGTTTAAAGACAGGGGTTGGGTTAGCTCCCCAAAAGCTTGTGATGAATTCATCTTCAGATCTGGTCCACAGGCATTGCCATAATTCATGTATTATACTATAATAATGGCACATTGCATGTCAGGATATGAAGACTGGGACCTGAATGTGTACAATAGGAGCAACTAGCCACAAACTCTTATGCAGTTTGTCCGTCTACAACCCCCTCATAGAATAATCAGTGTCACACACAGTCTGGCTCTCTGTAAAGAGAACTCTAGCAGAACAGTTTCAGTTCATTTTCAGGTGTATGTCACTCCACTTCAGCTGAATTGAATTGACCCTCTAGACCTTTAGCGGTCTGCTCATTACTAAGAACCTAAGAAAGATATCGAATTCTAGAAGAGCTCCGGGTCACATTTTGTTCCAAGTTTATTGCAGGAGTTGGCCTCTGTGGGATTGCATGTTTATAACCAAAACCTCTCTTTTTAAACCTGAAAGTCTAATTTTTTAAATTCATAATTTAAGTTTAATTACAGATGTTGAGTCACAAATACAAATATTTTAACCAGAGAATCTTTAAAGCAGTGCAATCTGTTACCTGCCAACCAGTAACAGATATTATATACATATATAATAAAGATAAAAAGATTTGTTTGGCAAAAAAAAGTGTTCGTGTCCAGTATTATCTTTGTCCTGAAATCAAACAACTGTCTCCAGATACCATAATTAAAATTTAAAAGCTTCTTAATCACAGCACAAGTTAGTACGATATGGACAGACATAATTACATAGTAAAATTGTCTAAGCTCTGCTAACTCCAATATTAAGATATTTCATAGGAACATGGCAAAAACAATGTCACATTATTTCTCCAATTCATTAATAAGCATGTTTTTTGCACATTGTTCTTCATGGTGTATTAACTTGTGACAGGGGTCAGGGCTATATTAAATTATAGAATAAATTACTATAGTTAACAGTGCTATTTGACAGTATTTTAGGTACCTGCTGCTCTTAAACTTGTTCTGCATAGATTTTATTTTAAACAGTGCAATATGTTTTTTAAAAAGGCTTCTTCTTAGATCTAAATCCTTTCTATCTTAATTCCCACCAGCTCCCCATCTTATTCCATAAAGCAGGTTGTGACGTAGGATAAATACAATGAACTATAATCAAATGTTAAATTTACCAATTAACAAGCTCTGAAGTGAAGAACATGCAAGTCAAGGTTGAATGCACACCCTTTACTTTGTCCCCTCATGTGTATCTATTTCAGACAGCATCTGATCTCAATTTCTTTGGATAAAAATGGTGTTAAATGATATCAGAATCTGGCCCAGAGTCTTCAATTACAGGATCATTTACTATTTCTTAAATAAAATACTATGCAATTGTTTTCCCCTGGGGTAGGACTCAATGCCCGAAATTCCCCCATTGGCTTAAATGGGAGTTGAGACCCTTCAGCACTTAACAAGACTAGGCTCTTTAGATGCATATGCATAACATCTTGGGCAATCTTTTTGGTCAAGGTCTCCTCTCCACCATAATCAAACTAAGATGTCATGGGCCAGAGGGCATGCACTCCATCTTAATTTTATATCTCACCCTCTCCCTACTTACGTTCTTAATGTATCACTACGGGTATGTCTAGACTACATGGCTTGCCGACGGAGCCATAAATTTACCCGCATAGTAAGAAGCGGATTTAAATAATCCTCGCTTCATTAAATAAAACAGCGCCGCAGTCGACGATCAGCTGATCCGCACAGCGCCGTAGTCTAGATGTGGATCGCCGTCGGCTGGGAAGCCTTTGCCGACCGATCCTCATGACCCTCGTGAAACGAGGCTTTCCAGGATCGGTCGGCAAAGCTTCCCAGCCAACCGATCCACGTTTGACTACCGCGCTGTGCTGGATCAGTTGATCGCCGCACAGCGCGCGCCATGTTTATTTTAATGAAGCGGGATTATTTAAATCCTCGCTTGCCTATGCCGGTAAACTAGTTTACATGGTCTGGCCAATAGAGCCAATGAGTTCAGACATACCCTACACCAGGCCCTTCACTCTTCCAAGGAATGTAGGGCTAAGTCTACATTGGCACTTTACAGCGCTGTAACTTTCTGGCTCAGAGGTGTGAAAAAAAATTCCTCCCCTGAGTGCAGCAAGTTACAGTGCTGTAAAGCACCAATGTGAACCAGGATACAGCACTTGGAGAGAGATCAATCAAGTCTAGCAGGAAAACTAAGAGGTGATAAGATGGTAAAATATAACATTGGAGCAAGATACAAAGAAAATTTGTTAAACCATGGGCTCCTGGAACAGTTAGTTTTAGAGAATGCAGAAAGCTATTTTTGACTTAATCTCAAGTGACACAGAGAAAATATTTCAAAATGTAATTTGTGGCACTCATCACTATGTCACTAAGTAAGAAACAATGATACAATTAAGTTCAACATCAGGGGAACAATCATGTGCAAAACTTAGCACTATGACAGTAAACTCAAGAAAGTGAGCTTTTTTTTAAAGACATTGTTAGTCAAAAAGAGTCTAAAGCCACAAGTAAGGAAATTAAAATCCTTGGGCTCACTATAATGATTACTTAAGTAATAACATTACCATTAAAGAAGGCATGCGTGCCCCTAAACTAAAAAGTAAGCAAATGGAGGGGCGCAGAGAAAGTCAGGGACTGTGAAGTAGTGAAGTTTTAGAGAATATTTGATCCAGGAAGACATCCTTCAGGGAAAATGAGACCAATTCTTTTCCAGTGCACATGAATGGGCTGCACTAAATCTCATCATCCTCTCTGAATGTAATTCATATACAAGATTTTAAAAACAGAGGAGGACTTTTGAAGGTTTGACTGCCCTGGTGATAGAATGGAAATCCAGCGATTTTAAACAGTACAAGCATAGGGACCGTGCAGACTTCTCCACTCCAATGCACCAACATGCCTCAAACCTGCCTTGGCGATAAAGCAGTTTAGCCTCAATAGCCAATTCAATCCATGACATTCCTCTAGAGGCAGTCACCAGTGGGTAAGCCAATGCCATTTGTAAGTATCTTTTATTATGTTGACACCAGTCCATGAAGAACTAAATTAATACAACCAAGCTCACTTCATGTAGGCCACTGAGCAGAATGCATACAGTGGTAGCTACTGACTGAGTCTGGTTTTGGGGAAAATATGAAACATACCTCAATTAAAAGTTTTTCTAGTTATATTGTAAGGACTGTTCCTGCACACAAAACAAGTCCTTCTTTCTAATTTCTTACTAACACTGTGAGGATTCTGAGTTGTATTTCCAATAGGATACAATGAAGTCAATTGCTGTCCTGCCAAGACAGGAGAAACATTCAATTTATGGTCTTAGTTCTGCCCATGTGAGTCACTGAATTCCAATGTACTCTATTCTAATATCCACTTCTGCCTATATTCATCACATTTGATTTGCGGGCTATCTGAAATACCTTTAATCAATAGTTATATTACTGAGGACAAAGGGATCTAAATGGTAGTTACTAGCTTTTTGCATATTTAGAGCAAAACATAAATGCTGGGTGACCTTTAATTGAGTATCTTCTATATATATATTTTTTACACATAGGGGGCTGAGTCCAGACACTGGTTTGATAGCAAGCCCTTTTGAACTTTACAAAATTTTAGGTCCAGATCTTAATTTCTTAATTTTGTTTTCTCACTGTAATATGTATTTGAATAAGAATACAAAGAACTATGATTCTACCTCATAGAATTTCACTAATTCAAGATACTTTGGGGTGAAATCTTACTCATATTGAAGTCAATAGAAATTTTGCTATTAACTTCTATGGGACCAGGATTTCACCCTGTGTTTTTAGGGAAACCAGGTGGCATGCTGGTAATTTAATGCAGTTCACCATTGACCAGATAAAAAATACAAAGTATCAGATCTTCAGCTGGTATAAATTGGTGTAGTCAGTGGAGCTATATTGATTAACACCAACTGAGGTTTGGATGGAGGTCTTTCTCAATATAACCTTGAGCACTGCACTGTACTATAAAAGCATGTAACTCCCCCCAACTTTCCTGCCCCATCACCATGACATCAGCTAGTCAATATAAATATAGTTCACTGAGATGCTGACTCAGCTTCCTGTGTAGACAGTTGTAGATAGATGGGAATTCTTTAACACAGGATACAGCGGGTCGATGTAACTATGCAAAAGTCACCTTGCCAGATCTATTCTGCCAAAGGAAATAAGTATCTGGGACATCCATAGATTACATTTAAATCTAACAAAGACTTTGTTTTGTAAGAAACACAACATTAGGAAACCTAGGTACATTTGGAATTGTCAGAAGTGGGGGGGAGGGCTGTCGATACAGTCATTGTGCCTTGTAGTATTTTTACTTTTACTGTATGTACCGCACACTGCTGTTCCCTTCAAATATCAGTGCCCTAATCAACACTCGCTATGATTACAGTCCCACGAGTTGCCATGTCTCTGCAAATGTGTCATATTGTCTTTGATATTTTCTATTCGTTGTGGGAAAAAATCAGCTCCTGTGAATTCTATTTGATGATCTGTGATGCAGAGGCTTCTATGATTTTGATCTATGATTTTGATTGCTAATCCCATGTAGTCAGATGAAGGTTACAGTTTAGCCTTTGATTCATTATGCAGGTTAACCTGCTAGACACTAGTGCCTAAAACCCCTTTGCCATATGGGAGGTCTGAGGACAAATTGGTAACTGTACATGTTAAAGTGCATGAAGAAATTCAATAGTTGTCAGTGTAACAAAATCTTTACTTTTACTATTACTATACTGTTTTACCATAGAAATAGAGAGCTTAGCTGTCAAGCCACAGCAGGCTAACATTTTTTAAACAGATGGCCACGCTTGTTCCAATACCTCTCTGAGAAAGGACAGCCCAAGGTCTGGAGCTTGCCACTCTATAGGTCAGGTCTGGGTGGTGTGAAGGAAGATGTCTCAGAGGTTTTGGTTTTGTCAAGCAGATTAAAATTAAGTGTTTAAATTTTACACTCCACCAAAATTTAGGATCCAGAGTTTTGGCCCAGATTTGTCTCTAATCTCAAATAAAGGCCTTGTGAGCCAGTGATTAAAGAGGAGTAGGAGTAAGGAGATCTATGAATTATTTCTGGCTTTCCTGTGTACTTGCTATAGGACCTTGGGTGGCCCACTTTATCTTTTCTATGCTTCAGTTTGTCCATTTGTTGAATGGAGATGATAATAGACTGTCTTCTTTTATAGAGCCTTGATAGATATGAATGAAAGCTGTTATGTACACAAGTGCAAAATATTGTTATTAGAACATGTTAGCTGTTATTATCTGTACTGCAGTAGTGGCAGGAGTTCCCAGGCAGGGATCAGAGTCATATTGTAGAATAGTGCTGCTCCAGTCCTTGCTCCAAAGAGTTTCCAATCTAATTCATAAAACAACTTACAACACATGGATTCAACAAACAGAAAGAGACAGCATCACATAACAGTGAGACAATTATAATCAGCACTGTAACCAGTGCTCACAGCCCCCCTGCTACCTAATCGTGGTTGAGTATGCTGCAGGCTCAGTCAGGTGTGGATAAGAACTAAAGACAGCCTGGATCCATCAAAATACCATGAGCCCAAAGGAAAAATTCTTCCTGACCTGCATGACAGATTTTCTCAACACATTCCTTGCTTATAAATAAAACTGGTTGAAATACAGAATTTCTCTTTTGCAGGAAATTTTGACATTGCAAAATTTGTTTTTATTCTAAATCAGAATAAAGCCCTTTTTAAATATATATATTTCCCATGAAACAGAAATTCCAACATTCCCTCTAGAACATTCTGTTTGGGGAATATTTCATAATATTGTTTCAAAACCAAATTTTTTGTTTTCAATTTTATTTTTTAAATGATCATTGATACGAGAGCTGGATGAAAAATGGAAAATCTTCCTTAAAATATTTGCATTCCAAACGGGGATGAAATGTCAATTTCTGTAAAATGTTTTATGGGAGAATGTGACATGTTTTACTCTCCTGTCCTGGCTCCTCTCTTTGGCTGAGTGTTTGCACCTGCACCCCCTCTCTTGCAGTTTCTTCCTGCTCCCAGGTAGAGCAGTGTCCCAGGGCTCCCTCCCTGGAGACAAGGCCTTTAACTTTTGGGAGTACATCTCTCAAGTTGGGCCACTATGCTTCAGTTCCCCTCTGGGGTGTGACTCAATATCCAAGCCACTTCCCCCAGAGGCTAATAGGGGCTGGGGGATCCCAGTTTGCCCATTATTCTTGTTCCTGGCCCAGGAACCATCTCAGGGCTCATTCTCATTCCCTTCCGCTCCTAGCAGCGCCACCCTGTCCAGGGTGCTGCAGCTCTGCTAGCCAGCCACACCTTCCACATTCCTGCAGCTCCCAAAAGCCTGCACTGGCTCTTTATACTAGCTTGCTGGGTTCTGATTGGCTGTGTCTCACATAGCCACTCCAGGGAGCTTGGAGGACTTCTGTATTGCTCTTTTATAGGGCTGGGAGTAACAGGGCCTCCAGCAGAAGGCCTTGGGGTCTAGTCCACCCTATCACAGAAAGGATTTAAAAAAAAATTATGTTTCAAAAGAATGGAAACAGAATTTTCCAGTGTGCAGGCTGCCCACCTAGAAGCTTTCCTGACCAGCTGCCGAAGAGCAGGAGAGCTCACATTTTCAGGCTACAGAGTAGGCAGAGACTCTGTTCTCAGATCTCTGCCTGTCTAACCCAGAGCAGGGGTCAACCCTAAGAGTCAGCGGATCAGGGTCTTTCCATAAAGCAGCCAGAAAGGTGGTTTTCCATCCAGAAAGGTGATTTTTTTGCGGGGGCAAAACTGAAATGTTTAGGTTTTTTCAAAACATTTTTTATCGGAAAAAAACCCTTCCAATGAGAATTCTATGTCCAGTGCTAGTCTAATATATAAAGGAGAATGTTTGTATGTTTGTGCTCTAATAACTTGGACACTATAAGAGCTACTGCAACCAAACTTTGCATGGGATAACCTTTCCTCCAGGAGAAGGTTTTAAGGTACTGTGGGAGGGTGTGACAGGGGCCCCACTCCTCTCCCTCCCCCCCCACTAGCTCCACTGGTGGCAATGCACTCCCAGGCCGCCGCTGTTCTGGGCTTGTGGCGCTTGCGCAGAGACAGTGTGCAGAGGACTACCTTCATGGTGCAGGTGCGCCTCAGCCAGCGTGCAAACCGGAGGGCAGGTGGACCCAGGGAGAGCAGGGGCACTGGCAGGGACGCCGGCGTGGAAAAGGGCGCTGACGGTTAAAACCGGCGCCAGGCCAGACACAAGCGGGGGAGAGAGAGAAGGAGGAAGAGGGAGCGGGATTGGCTCTTTTGCATGCTACCATGCCAACTTCCCCGCCACCTTCCTAACTGCCGGCCTGTGCCCCACACAGACAGCGCCCCTCTCCTCCCCACCCCTCTCCTGCCACCTCCCAAACTGCCACCCTGTGCCCCACACAGACAGCGCCCCTCTCCTCCCCACCCCTCTCCTGCCACCTCCCAAACTGACGGCCTGTGCCCCACGCAGACAGAGAATCTGATTTTCTTCCACCACATCTGTCCAAGTACCATGCTATCTAATATATAAAGGATAATGTAAGTTTGTGCGCTAATAACTTGGACACTATAAGAGCTACTGCAACCAAACTTTGCATGGGATAACCTTTCCTCCAGGAGAAGGTTTTAAGGCACTCTTGGACTCGATTGAGGTCCCACCCTGCCCCCTGCAGCACCTGCAGCCCTGGGTGCGAGCTGGGGTGCCCCTCCTGCGTGTAACCTCCCCTCCACCCGGGTTACCCACCTGCAGAAACCAAAACCAAAGCCAGGTCAGCCTTTCTGCTCAGCTCGCTGGGCTTATCTGAGTAGAAGGAATCCGTGTGCCTGCTGCAGCGCAGGGCGGAGGGGCCGGGTTAAACCCTCAATGCGTTACACTGCTGTGAAGCCAGCTGGCTGCTGTTCGTACTGTGAGTGGGGCTCTTCTGTGTCTGGTTTCAGCCGTTGGGGTTAGATGTGAGCTCTGAGCTTTTGCTTGCCAAGGCAGGGGAGGTGGATCCCTGAGCCAACCTTGCAAAGAGAAGTCCCCTTGCTTCTGGCCACATGACTGTGTACTGTTCTCCTGGGGGCTGGCTGCTCGGTCCTGGGGGGAGGAGGAGTCAGATGTGAGCCAGGAGCCATCAGCCCCCAGGGTCTGTGGCTCTGGGGGTCCCCTGGCTCAGGGTCCCCTCCTTTCCAAAATTTCCTAAATTTTGTTCCTCCGGTTTCCCGAGCAACGCCGGGTAAGTCCAGCTAGTTTTAAAATAATGTTTACATTATTTCATGACATGTCAGTAGTGGGAGTGCATAATAGGACAGATCATAGTCTGTCAAGGCATGCCAAAGTACAATATATGGCAACAGTCCAAATATTCTATTACTGCGTTTTCTTTCATTTTAAAAATTACTAAAGGGAGCTGCTGTTACTTACTGAATATTGAAACATCTTATCTTATTATCAAATTACCTATGGAGGTTGTGGGATCTCTGTCACTGGATGTTTTTAAGATCAGGTTAGACAAATACCTGTCAGAGACGGTCAAGATAAAACTTAGTCTTGACTTAGTGCAGGAGACTGGACTAAAACACCTATTAAGATCTCTTCCATTCCCACATTTCTATGATTCTATCTAGATCAAAGTGTCTCCTACTTATGTTGCAATGAAACAGTTTGTCATTGTGATTTAGAAACAGACGTTAGGGCAATATTGTGTGCTTCACAAAATCCCCATCCAGATTTCAGAAATATTAAAAATATATAGAGTATCAGTTTTGAGATGGGATGTTGCAAAATATTACAAACTACAAAACAAACAAAAATCACTTAAAGAACTTCTCGGAGAAGAAGTTTTCTTATTGACATCAAACTTTCCCCAAAAGATTTCAAATTTCACACGGAGAGAATTTTTATTTTGACAATGAGAAGCGTATATCTAACTATCTATCTATCTGCTGCATGGAATGTATATGCTCTGTACATTCTTTCATATTGCTTGTAACTTTAGCACGTCCTTTCAGAAGCTATAATGTTCAGGTACCTTCACACAGTTCCCAGCCATTACATTTTCATATCTAATACATCCAGAATTTCCCAACCAACCTTAATAAAAATCTTCCTATGAACTCTTTCTGCTGAAAAACAAGATGAAATATATTTGTCGTTTTTGTTAAAAAAGGTTTTTGAAATATACTTTGAAAGAAAAATTTGAAGACTTTTCAAAAAGAGTTACCATTTTTTCAAAGTTACATTATCCCAATTAATAGCCTAGTAACCTATGCAAGTTACACTTTCGCCCTTAATTGTTCTTTGTTCTAAAGATAAGCAAGAAGATTTTTCAGGAAAAAAGAGTGTTTTTACATAAAGTTAAGGGTAGAAGGATCAAACTATAGCATTTAAAGACAACTGTAATGATAACTTTAATTATGGAGTCAACACCAAAATTCATTAAGAGGGAGGATTGTTTCCTGCTTGGAAGATCTAGCAATTCAGGCACAGACTAAACATTTTCAGACATATATTACACTAGCTCATACTAAAAGCTAAAGGTAGTGCAGACATCATTTAAATAAGTTTGAGTTTTAATAAAATAATGAATTATTCAGATTTTTAAAAAATTAACACAAGCTTTAAGTTGGCAATCTTAATTAACCAACATGTCTACTAAAAATAATAATATACTGTTCTACAAATCCATAAATCATCCCTGGGTTGGAAATATTATGAATATTGAATCATCATCACAGACCCCTCACAATCTTATTTCCAGCTTTTTCCACATGCTAGAGCCTATGGCTTGTGGGACATGGCTGAAGACTGGAGTTATTCTTAGGGTTGATGCACAGAACTGTAAACTGTTAGAAGAAATTCACACTTAAAAGACAGAACTCAAACTAGGAATAAATTTGTTTGCCTTTGATTTCAGTGGGAGCAGAGTTACACCAACTCTGAGCACTACCCCAAATCCCACCCTAGGGATTCAAATGGAATTTCTGGATCCATACATGTATGTCCCTGCTTCATAGGGATGAGGATAGTTGGGAAAAAGTGAGGCTTGGATCCATGGTTGAAAACTGACTTTAATTCTTACTCCTTTTGCCTGCTGTTATAAAGAGTTCCTCTAAGCTATTCAAGAAGCAGCTATCCCTCCGTTCCTTGCATCACACAGTGACATGACCAGGCTCATGACATAATGTCAGGTCACACAGTGTAGCAAAGTCAGTGATGTTCCAATCTACTGGTCACAGAAGGGCCAGACTCAGAAAGGAACTGTGTCAAGCCCTGTATTTTTGAAGGGAAGGTCATGTGACTCAAGATACTTACAGGGAGGGACAAGGAAGTAAATAGGGTACAACAGGAAAAAAACATAGAACTCTAAGGCTGGGCTGCTAGATTTGAGCAATATAGCTATGTGAAAACCAAATCCTAACAGCAGAGAAATCAAGCTTCTTAACCAATCTGAATAATTACTTCAGAAGAACTGAATATTTCATGATTGGTTGTGGCAAAGCAAAGGGAGGAGAGGTTTGAGTGAAATTTACCTAACTTTTTCCTGGAAGTAGGTTTTACAGGTGCAGTTATAACAATTAGAAATTAAAATGGTCACAAAAAAAGTTGTTATTTCTATATTGCTCATCATTCGTTTAACCTCTGGCAAATTCCCATTTTATCAAAAGGACCAACTATCACTGGTGCTATCTGGAAGATGACAACAACTTTCAGGTTTCAACAGCATTTGAGTTTTCAGAATTAGCTTTCATGCCATATTGAACAAGATTTTGGTCACTCTTCTGCTGGTAGCAGTTGGCAGCCAGGAGGGCCGGGTTCAGCATCTTTCAACAAGGTAACCAAACTGGCTCAAGCCCCCACCCAATAAACTGGGAAAATTCCAACCTACCCACTGGGCACCTTTAGAGACGATTCTTCCCCTCTCACAAGCACTGAGTCGGAGATAGAAACAGTCTGTTTACTAACAGTAATCTAGCATCAACCTACAGGAACACACACAAACAAAGAAAACCCGTAAGCAAGGTACCATCCCTGGAGTCCGCAGGACAGAGTCTTTTGCTTAAAGATCTTTAGTACAACCCCCAACTCATATAGTGTGGTTTCCTCCACTTCAAACACCCCACTCACGGCTCTGTTCAGTCAGTGCAGACCCAGAGTACGTAGGTATATCATCCTGATGTCTCACTCATTGAGCATGTGGTAATGCCATCTATGTGCTGCTCCCACTGGCTGCCCTGACAGCTGCCCCACCAGCTGCCTATCGCTACTCCCGCCAGCTGCTCACACCGGCCACCTGCTTGCTCCTACCAGCTGCCCCACTGCCGCTTGCCACTGCTCCTGCTGGCCGCTCCCACCAGCTGCCTGCAGGCTACTTGCTCCTGCCAGCCACCGTGCTGGCTGCCTTCTGTTCCTCCCACCAGCCACTGCTCCTGCCGGCCAGCCTTGTGATAGATTTGGCTCTAGGCCAAACCTACTGATTTCAGCTCACTGTGATGTCAGCTTCTCAGTGATTTCAGCTCTTGGCCTGCAGTACAGTCCAGCTGCTGGTTTAGAACTCTGCCCTTCCCCCCAATTCACTTCCCAGTGTTTGGAAGAGAAAGCCTTGTCCATCTGAGATTCTTTACAGTGACAGTGTCTCTCCTTTGAACTGCGTTAAACACAGTCTGACTTTTCTGCATTCCCAATAACTGCAAGCATTGGTTGGTCATATTTTACAATTTTTACAGTTAGGGATAACATAGTTTGTGACCCCACACCAGCCAAATTGGTTACAATAGGCAAAATACCATTCTAACAATTGAATATCTAGCAGGCCTAAGCCTAGCAGGCCTAAGCCTGAATGAACTGCATTTACATAACCACACCCAGGATTCCTTTCCCATTCCAGCTGCCTGTAATGGAAGCATTGGTTCAAACCCTCCTTACATTTCAAATGTTTTAAAGAAAATGGAAATGTGCTGAAATATCTATTTTCTGACTGAAACAGGGGCTTCTTCATTTTGTGAGTGAGTGGATTAATGGTTAAGGCAATGGCCTGAAAAGTGAGATACTCAGGTTCACATCCTTGTTTCAGCACATTTAGAAAAGCATTTTTCATCCTAGATCACATAAAGCAGGGATTTGAACCTCAATCTCCCACATCTAACAAGTGTCCTAAGCATCAAGCCACAGAGCACATCAAAGTTGTGCCTACAGCCCAAACCTTTGTCAAAACCAACACATCTCCATGAAATTTCATTTAGTTGAAAATGTTCTGACCAACTCTCAACACCCTCTTTGTTTTTCTATTAGAAAAGGCAGATAGACATGCCACATACTTTGCTCCCTGAGGCCCTGTCATACTACAGATAAGATAGAAGCAGCCGTGGTCCATCTTCCAGGGTTCAAATTAGCAGGTCTAGAAAAGATGAAAGGGAACAAATTAGCACATTGTGATTCTTCCAGAAATGAGGTATGAATAACTTAGAGCGTCTTAGAGTGTGATATGTCTTTGGCTCAAATCTAAGCCCATTGTAGTCAATGGGAGGGCTTTGGATCCAGCCATTAGGAGGAGTGCCAGAATTAACTCAAGTTGTGGAGCAATCTCAGCTTTAAACTCATTCACTTTGAAATGTGCCAGCATGAAAAGTGTGGTCCCCTCTTTTCTGTGTACCTTTTGTCTTTCTGTAGCTGAGTGACCTGTACCCCAAAGAGGTAGGCCTGCTGAGCAATCAGCATCAACCTTCCCTAACTTACATGCCTCAAAAAGCTGTAAAAACATACTGTAGTAGACAGAAAATGTAGTTGTATGGTTTTTTATTTGCCATTGTTTTTTTGCATGAACACTGTTGTGGCACACAGGAATCAACACTAATCTTTGACTAATTCTGTAAGCTATTTTGCTCAGTCTGCTTGATGAAATGCTCTCTTATGAATATGCAATAATGCAGCAAGAGCATTTCTATAGGTTTTAAGCCTGTTTGGCCTTTACTCTTCAAGCTTTTTAAATCTAGGCTATGATTTTCTGTGTGTAGGCATCTGTATGTGAGGCAGCTCATGCCCCCGTGTCACCTCACTTTACTTGTGCACATACTAAAATGCTAAAGTGTGCATATTCTCATTTGGTTGTATTGTGTATCATGCATATACAGAAACCCATCTGCCCTGGGACCAATTTTACTTCTTCTAACAGCATGAAAGATTATCTCCCGAAGGGGTATATCCCATTACAACTATTAGGAACATCTGCTGTTACCCACTGTTGAAAATGTAAAAGAAACTTTTGTGAATTGCAACCAACCACTTTACAACCACCAAGATTATCAAGGGTGACTAGCAAATTTGAGTATCCCAGTCTTTTGAGTGTCTAATTCAAAGGTGGGCAAGATGCAGCCCACAGGCTGGATCCAGAGCACAAGGCCACTGGATCCAGCCTTTGGGACACCCCAGTGGAACACTCAGGCACAGAGCAGCCCCACGCTGCTACTGGCTGCTCACTGTGGCTCTCCTCAGGATGCTGAGTGAGAGGCTTTGTGCAGTGCTCCCAACCCCAGCACAAAATCTCACTCCTATAGGCCAGTTGACACCCAGCATGATTTCTCAGCTCCTGTGGGCCAGTTTTTGGCCAATAGGAGCTGGGAAATTGTAGTGGGGTGGCAGTGCGCAAAGCCACCTCTTTCCCTCAGCACCCAGAGTAGAGAAGCACAGGGAGTAGCCAGCCACACAGAGCAGCATGGGGCTGCAGCAGGCAGTAAGCCTGCCTTGTGGTCCTGAAGGGCTGCTGGCTGGCAGCCACCTAGGGAAGCACATCTCGCCCAGAGCCTGCCTCTGGTAAGCCACCCCCTCCCACACCTCAATTCCCTGCCCCAGATCACCACCAAAATCCTTTGTACTTCCCCTTCCCCAGGTCACAACTCCCTCCCAGACCCTGCACCCTCTTTTATATCCCTTCCCAGGCCAGAATCCTTTCTTGCACCCAAATGCCCTCTCAGACCCCACACCCACTCCTGCATCCCATTTTCCATACCCTGGGCTCCCTTCTGTACCCTACCTCCATCAAAGACCCCACATCCCCACGGTAGAAAAGTGCGGCCTTTGACCACTTACAAAAATCTTAGAGTGGCCCCTCATTAAAAAATATTGCCCACCCCTGACCTAACACAGGCTACGTCTATACTGCAGCCTTCTTCTGCAATAGCTTATGCAAATGAAGCGCAGAGTAGAATATCGCCGCGCTTCATTTGCATAATTAATTAGCAGCCGTTTTTGCAGAAGAGGCTTTTGCACAAAAAGGAGCTTGTAGATGGTTCCTTTTTGCACAAAAACTCCCTCTTGAACAAGAGCCGTTCTTCCTCATTTTTTTCAGGAAGAACAGCTCTTGTGCAAGAAGGGGGTTTTGTGCAAAAAGGAGCCGGCTACACGGCTCCTTTCTGCGCAAAAGCCTCTTGCGCGCAAAAACGGCTACTAATTAATTATGCAAATGAGGTGTGGCGATATTCTACTCCACGCTTCATTTGCATAAGCTTTTGCAGAAGAAGGCTGCAGTTATAGACATGGCCTCAGTGAGGGGTATCATAGGCTAGTGAGTGGGTCACATGAATGATTCTCCTCCATCTCAGTGGGTTACAAGATTATTGTAATCAAGATAGTTTTGCTAATTGCGCTTGCATACCTAGACTCTGCAGGCTGTTGCAGCACTTTGATTGGATGCGGAGGGAATACGCCGCTCTCACGGTCAATGTTGTGTGCAATCAGCACGCACCTCACACTATGTGCTCTTGCTTTACATGCATGTTGCTTTTGTTATACTGGTAGGAAAAAAAACCTATGTGGATGAAAACCAGCAGAATCTGGCAACCCTGTGTGTGGGCAATGGAAAACAGGTCACACACAGACTCCCAATGGGCTGCCTGAGGTCCTTGGGCTGCAGGTTGCCCAACACTGATCTAACTAGAGGCCCCTTAGAGCCATGTGAATTTTAGAGGGTGGCTGCTCAGCATTCTCTAAAGCCTCATGAGTTTAAGCAAGGCCCCAAGTATTCTGTGGCACAGTAGCAAGAAACTCCATTGAAAAACTTCCTGCTGCCCTCAGAAATACATCTATTGAGTTTGCTTAAACCAGCTAGGCTTAAATAAGTTTTTGGCCAATAGGAGCTGAGAAATTGTAGTGGGGCGGGAAGCACACAAAACCACCTCTTTCCCTCAGGGCCCAGAGTAGAGAACCACAGGGAGTAGCCAGCCATACAGAGCAGCGTGGGGCTGCAGTAAGCAGTAAACCTGCCTTATGGTCCTGAAGGTCCTCAAATCCATACATGGTGGGAGCTGCTAAAAATACTTTTTTTCCCATTGTATTGTGCTTATGTACTCATGTGTGACATATGTGTTCCTATGAGGACACAAAAAAGGGAAAAGACTATGGAATGAGAGAATGAAAAAGAAAGAGATGTATCTGTCTGTTACTGTTAGATTAAATTAGACTGTCATGATTACTGTGTGCCTTCACAAAAGACATTTTGTAGCATTTAAGATTTCTGCTAATTGAACGAGGTGCATTATCATGCAAAAGAATGTTAGTGAAGGTTGAAAAGGACAAACCAACTATTCTCGTACATCACCATAATTATGCAGCCCCATGTTCGAACAATTACATTTATGTAGACCCACTGTTAAAATCAATGTTACTTGTACAGCTAGTCCTTAATCAATGAAATCAGTCAATTTACCATGGTCACATCCTTCTTCTTAATTAAGACAGTGATATCTCTGGAGCGCAGGGTCTCAAAGAGATAAATAAGTACAGAGGTTGGGAAATGTCAAAGAGGTGACTCCCTGATTTTACTCTCGACGAACTTGGGAGGAAATAAGACAGTTCCTTCAGTTCAGGGAAGCAGCACAATCTTCTAAAGAGATGGCTTAGCATTCATTAAGAAAAGAGCAGGTAGCAGTGTCTGACAGAAATAGCACTAATGAGCAAAGAGCGCTTTCAACATGCATATCCTTCATAGTCATAGTCTGAATTATGAAGGTTGTGCCACCTAAGCCAATTTTAATTAGAGTGAGCATGGACCTCTTTGGACAGTTAGCCTTTCTTTCCAAAATCCATTTCAATATGGTGTCATTTTGTTGTCATAATCAAAATGGCAAAGTGATGGAGTAACCTACTTAAAATGTCTTCGGTGTTAAAGCAGATATGGCAAACATCCTCTAATGACACATGTAATAGGGGTTTTACCTAGAGGACTTTGACAGTGTGCTCTGTGTTGTCAGCATAGTTGGAATAATGATAGAGGTCTTCTTTGGAATAGGACAGAGGACTTCAAAGACCTGGCCTAAACTTCTTGTCCTACAGGTAAGCTATTAAACTCCTGTGTGTTGAAAGAAAGGGGAAAATACAGATCTACTGAACTGCCAAATGCAGATGTACTCATAACTCCAGTGATCTTTTCCCTCTGCAAAACATATTTGAACTGTCAAGCCAAGATTAGTGATTCCTTTTATACAAAAAGCACTTAACAGCCTACCAAAAAACCAACAACTCACCTTCCAAGTCACTCCCCCTAAACCCAACAACCTTGCAATTAACTTGCAGTTTGTTGTAAAGAGTTAGTTTTACTACTTCTCTCCCACACAACACAATTCTCTAATATCAATATCTTACATATAATTCAACACATTTCACCTAAAAAATTCTGATGTGTTATGAGCCCTTGGGGGCAGATTTTCAAAGGCATTTAGGCACTTAAAGATACAGATAAATGCCTAGTGGGGTTTTCAAAAGCTTATGTGCCTAATGCCTATTGATTACAATCATTCAATTAGAGTTTGGTCAATTTTGAAATCAATGGGTGTTAGGCACCTGACCTGTCCAGGTGCTTTTGTAAATTTCAATAGGCACCTATCTGCATCTTTGACACCTAAACACTTTTGAAAATCTGGCCCTAAGTGCCTAAATCACCTTGAAAACAGGACAGATTAAGTTGCTTAAACCCTTGAAAAAATAGTTGTAAATTACCATCTTCACAGCAAAGATGTGAAATCTGCCTTAATTTACACACTAATTCCTTAGCCAAGGGGAAATAATGTAGTGCCTGCTACTACACTACAATAGTCAATAGTAAAAGTCCCTTTGGCTTAGAAAAGAGCAGGGTTGCAGTATCATTCTCTTTACAGTTCAAAATGCCTGTTAAATTATGTTCTGTTTGCAACATTCCTTCAGAGGAAGAGAAATGTCAGCAGCTTTCATCTTCTCAACACGCCAAGAATGAACATAATTAGCTAAGTAAGAAGACTGTGATGACTCTTTATTCAGGTACAAAAGGTGCAATGACTGATGATATTTTAATTCAGAAGGAAAAGGATTTTAGTAATAAGATCAACAGTGAATCCACATCAGGTTATTCTGTGGGCTTCTTATATCAGTTCAGAATGGGAATCCTGATTAGAACTAAACCTGGTCAACACACACACACACACACACAAAGTTAAAAATGCCCTGAAACAAAACAAAAATCACTTTTTGGAAACATTTTTCTTTTTTTCATAAAAGCTTGAAAAAAATCCATCAAAAACTAAAATGTCTTCAGTGTGGAACAATCATTCTTAGTTTTAAAAGGTTTTCAACTTTTTTGATCAGCTCCAAGTCAAAACTGGTCAGAAAATGTTAATAAAATAAAACAATAAAATAAAAAATGCTGAGAAACTTTGAAAAACATACTTTTTCCAAATTTTCCTCAGCAAACATGTGGGTTTTTTTCACTGAAAAACTGAAATAAAAAAAACAGCTTTTAAAAACCATTTTTGGTGAACAGTTTCAAATCCTTATCTTCATTGTTCTAGAGGGTAGCAAAAAAACTGAAAGGAAAATTTAAAAAAATGATATAATTCTTCAAGCAAGACACTAGCATTTAATTGCAACACCACAAAAAATAAATTAATCGCAAAATAATCCTCATGGTAACTAAATAAGAAGGGCGCTAATTGTGACTTTTCTTCATGAGTGTCTCCTGCAGTCAATTCAGCCTAAAAACTCTGAGCTGGAAGGAAGGAAATAAATATGGTTCAGTGGGTTAAAACTAGAATTAGGAAAGAAGCTTCTAAATTTCTAACTTTGGATCTGCCATAGACTCTCTGTATGATTTTAGGCAATTCTTTTAACTTCTCAGCCTTACTTGCCATAAGTGCAAAATGGGTCTAGTTTTCCATCATCCAAGTGTTATGCAACTTAAAAAATTCATGTCTGTAAAATTATATGAAGAATTTAAAATACTATAGACTACTCAAGAAAACTAGTATTCTTATTGGAAAATTATTATCTTGAGGTTGATGAAGGAACACTTTTTAGATTGGTCTTTGGTCTGGACTGGGAATGGAATGAAAATAATGAATATAAATGTCCTTTCAACTCTGCTACAATAGGGAACATGGATAAAATGTATCAACATACAAAGAATAAACAATCTGAATCTCCTCAAGTAGGAGGATTTTATTTTTTTTATACATTATGATTTGAATCTGTATTTAACTATTCTACATTTATTTGCTTCTGCATTCAGGGTATTTTGAAAGCCACAATTATACAGTGAAATCTGAAGTGATTTACTATTTGGGGAAAATTACAATAAAAAAATCCAGAACGGTTTTCACAGTGTTTTCTGTGCAGAAAGAGAATTAAGAGAAAAAAGCCAAGAAAGCTGCAGGGATTAACAAAGATATTTCCTGAATTTGAAAGCAGCTGTTCTGCCATATGTGCTTACCTGTTCCTTTCTTCCTCAGCTAAAACACTGACTCTGGATCGCTACCAACCTGTCTTGTTTTTAATCCAGTGGTATCATCAACTGAATAATCCACACCGCCTTCTTCTTTACATTAAAATAAATGGCAATGTATTTTTACTGCAATCATATTAAATATATCTCATTTCAAACCTGCCAGTTTCCAGTAAAGAGCAGTACTAATGATACAAGTTCCCTAAAACAATTCGTTCTTTGTCAACGGGTTGGTCCATAATTATATGACACTATTGCATATGCTTAAAGCTCTCAAACCACTAAGACCCCAATTGAGCAAAGAATGTAAGCAAGTGATTACTTTTAAATATATGCTCAAGTTATTTGCTGGCTAGGGATGTACTAAAGCACATGTTTAAATATTTTGGTGAATTAGGGATTAACACAAAGCATGAGCAGGCTTTAAGATTATCTATAGATAGAGATAGAGATACACATTTTTACATAGACACAAACACACACACACCAAGGATTTAAGATGACACAGAACCCAAACCCAAATCGAAATACTTCCAAATGATAGTGAAGTCCAGGTCTCAATTTCAGTATCACTTTTCAAGGAACCCTTTTGATGTACCAGGGAACCTGGTTTTCTCTATTGTACACTGTCGTGTACACATTTTTTCTGTCCAGTATATTTGTTTCATTTATTCTGGATTGAATTTTGGAGTTGGTGGTGATCATGCTTTTGTCTTCTGGGTTCTCTATTCATAGGGAAACATGTCAAATGGGAAAAAAAATGAAGAAAACGATAGCATGCTCAGAAAAGGAGAATGAATCATTACCCATGCAACAATGGATCATTTTTAAATTGTTCTTAGCGCCGCATATTTTACATTCAATGGTCAGTCATTGCACAAACTAGTGCCTGAGCTATGGCTTCTGCATCTCATTTATCATAGCAGAACTATATCTTTCTCATTTGAAGAAAATTACAGAAAATAAAACTGCAATGAAACCAAAAAGCTGGAAACAAGAGATGACACCCATGACAACATTAAAAAAGTGGTTACTGGAGAGGTATGGCCATCCATTCAGCTTACAATTAATATAGCCCAAGATAGATGTCTGCCTTGTCCAATGCTAAATCCATGAGATAACCTGAAAGCAGAAGAAACATGATACAAGTTTCCTACAAGTTATGTTACCAATAGTACAAATCAGACCCTCAGTTTAAGTAGGGATGGGAGAACTAGTTCAGATAAAATTAGGAATGCCTCAGACATTCGCACAAGTTTTAAATATAGAGATGGGTCCAGCTAAAATTTCTCATCCAAACACACCCAAAGCTTGGCAAATTACAAAACCCACACCTAAAACTGAAAGAGCTCTTTGATGCAATCTTTTCAGTATTTTGAGCTCTTCAGAATCTGAGCTGGATTTGAATTCGATAGCTGGAGGCCATCTTTTGTAACAAATTAAAGATAAGATATTTTCCTGAAGTTTGAAAAAAGTTACATTTTTCATTTTTTTTTCCTTTTTGCTTGATTCTCCCCTCCAGCTTCCAGCATTCCCAGAAAAATATGTGCTGAAATACCATGAGAAAGCTTGTTATTGAGAGTTTTCCAGGCCAGTATTGCATCCTCAAAAGGGTGATATTATTTGACTAACATTTGCATAATCATTCATATTTTGGAATATTGACTCAAACATGGCTTTCACATATTTTAATTAATAATTTAAAAATCTTGCTGAAATTGAAAAAACATGTAGAAACGTTCTCTCCTTCACATTAGAGCAGGGGTGGGGAACTTCAGGCCCTGGGGCCTGGATCTGACCCCCGAGGCTCAGCTCCCCCCAACCTGCCAATGCTCCAGTCCCCCACTGCCCCACCACAGAGCTGCAGCACACAAAATATACTAGGCTGTCCCTGCTACGCTCTGGTGTGCGACAGGAATATAGGCAGTGTCTTCCTCCTTCCCAGTTGAGCGTCACATCAGTGAGGGGTTTTTGTGTGCGGCCCTCAACTGATTTTTCTGTGGGTCAGTGGACCCAAAAAGGTCCCCCATCCCTGCATTAGAGTATTCTCCTTCATAGTGGGAAAGAACTACATTTGGGGGTTAAAAGCATAATTTGGCTCTTCTTGTATAAAGAATTAGCTAATAAAGAAATAGTCAAACTTCAATAAATATAAAAGTCTCAATCTAGTGTTAGAGAAGTAAAATAAATAGTATTCCCACCTTGCTCACAACTTTGCGTACAACCAGGTCATAAGGCAAGTATGAACTTCAAAGAAATATACTTACCCCTGCAGACAAGACATCCATATGGTACGATGAGACTGCTAAGTCATTAAATTGATGAGATTCAGATAGATACTGGCTGAGTAATTGAATGTAGTGAGATAGGAAATGCCATGGAGTGCTACTCTTTTTACAAGGACAGTGACGTCCCAAAGCTCAACAAGGGTCTCTTTCCTCCAAGAACTTGTAATCCTGGTAGAATGAAAAGTCCTGGAAGTCTTTTCAAAAAATATTATTGGGCTAAAAGTAAAAAAAAAAATCTTTGTTTTATCATTAGAGTGCAAAACTGAAACAGTGTGTTATTTTGATGGCAGTCCTTTAAATGTCATTACCTCAAAGTGGTTCCTTATCGTGCTCCATTACAGAGTTATAACTCTGCGAAAACAAATCTCAGAGTGAACATCAAACATCAGAAAATAGAGGTGCAGGGAAGACACAAAGAAAGGCTAGTATAGTACAGTTAAGAGGGTTTTTTCCCCCCTCGCTTGTTGAATATGTATTGGCACAACTCAGGCACCATACAGAATAAAATGAAATTTGTTTTGATATATGACCTTTCATACTCAAGGTATCTCAAAGCACTTTACAGAGCAATGAGTTAGATAATGTAGTGCAGTGATTGTGTTGGCAAACTTGACTGTCATTATACATGCAGCAATAGATCATACATAGCCTAAGATATCAGAAACTGTTTAACAGAGAGGAAATGTTGGCCACGATATTGGGGATTATCCCTTAATCTTTAGAGGAGTGTCATAGGGACTCAGTTCTTTAATGGATAACAGGGCCGGGCAGAATGGACCTCTCTTTAATGTTTAATTTAAAGGATGGCACATCTAACCATGATGCAACATCATCAAATAGTGCAATATTGTTATCAGAATTAGCTGTGAAAGCAAGTTTTGATGTGGGGATTGAAGTTTTCAAGTCAGTACTGCTACTGTTGCCACCCTTATCACTATGAAGAAATGGAACAACGGGACTAATGGGCCAAATTCTCTACTGGTGAAAAGAAGGACAAAAAATGTTGACCCAACATATTAGGCTGGGAGTTTCTCAACCGGATGCCTAAACAGGGATTCTTCTTCCATTCAATCAAAGGTAGCAATTCAAATGGAACCCACTGTCAATGGCCAATATTTGTAATATGCCAACCCAGCTATGTAATGTATTTTGCATAAATAGCAGTGACTCCCATGTATGCATAGCCCCCTCCCAGTGTGGGAGAACTCCAAACCTTGCTGAGGTGTTTTGTTTAGGCCTCTCTGTACTGCTTATTGGAGTCAAAATATTCCAACTACCAACTGAATTGAGAAGTGTGAGTATCCCAGAGGCTACCCTTGTTTGGGGAGATTCTGACAGTCCTCAGGGTGATTTGGTGTTAAAGTCCATGTGCTGGCTGAGGAGACGATCGGGGACCTTCTAAGAAAAGTGGTTGCTGGCTTAAGAGCTAGTAACTACTATTCTATAGCCAGAATTATCAGCAGATAATGCTGGCTACGTTTTAACGTGCTCTATAGGAAACTGTCTCACTGAATTCCATCTGCTAATTCAGAGATGCCTAGTGCTGCCCTTGAATTCCCATTCATTAAGTCCACCATTGAGAGCCAGTCATAGGGGTGAGCAAGCCAGGTGGTAGCCCAGGGCCACCATTTTCAAGGGGTTGCCGACAGAGCGGTCACGGCCCAACCTCCTGAATCCTCCCCCGACCTTATTTTTCCTGGCCTTTTTTTTTTCCTCAGGGCCGCCAATTGGTTAGGACCAGCCCTGCCACCATTGCAAGTGTGTCTAGGATTTGAAAACTACCACATACTCAGGGACAGGGTATGTTTGCATAATGTAATGGTGTATGGCTTTGTGTAAGTTTAAAGGTTCTTTTAAACATAAGTCTCTGTCAAAGTAAGTGGTGGGTAAGTTTACTCTAATGTTTGTAAGTAGGCACTATGCACTGAACCTTTGCTGTGCCACCTATTGACTTGTCACAGTCACTGCAGTAGGTACTTTATTTTATTCTAGTACAATGTCATTGCATTTTGCTATATTACTTCTAAGTGAAGCTGTTCCTGGCTCGAGCTTTGGTATGCAGTGCTTTCCTTACAGTGATGAATATCATCTTCCTTTCTTTACTAGACCAATGTGTGGTTTAGGCCAGCTCTGTTCCTGAAAGTAACCAAGGTATCCTAACACAGGTATGTGGCCCATATCCAGATGGAGACACTGCCAACTGTCTTGTCTTCATATGAGCAGAGATCTGCTGCAGGCGGACATGAGCTCCATTATCCTGAAGAGCATCAGGCTCTCAAGCAAGAATTGAGCACATGCATGTTTCTGGGTGATGCCAGAGGGAGGAGAAACTCTCAAATTGTTGTTTGATCATGTAATGTTAGGTCCAATTGTCTGGCTTATGACAGCAAGGGCACAGTGAAGGTTGCTGTGGGAATTATAACTGATTTTCTACACATTTGGGCAATAAAAATCTCACTTATAAGGCTTGACTGTGCAAGTCTTACTCAGCTTCATGAGAACTGACACAAATAGACCCATTAGGGTCACAAGGGAAGCTCATATAAATAGGTACACCTCAAAATGCAAACTGATGTTGCCAAATGTCTTCCCACAGGTACAGAGAAGGATTGGTTGACCTGGAGATGTTTAAATAACCTCTGAACAAGAGTTAGCAGGTCAAAAGTCAATATATGGAGGTGAGGCCTTCTCAACAGCACAGACCCATGAGACTGCCTTAAAACACCAACCATGGGACATCTGTTGGTCTGTGCACCATGGGAGATCTTGTCAGGACTACCCTGGAAAAACCTGTGATTGTAGTGAGTAGACATGAGAAGACAAAGCCACAGGCATAAGCTTTGCACAACATGGCTTTATCTGTTGTATTAATGTAGACCAGATTACAATGTATTTGATAAATGAAATAGTAGAAAAATAGAAAATTATCTAAAGAATTATTTGAACATCTGATTGACACAGATAGCAGAGAGCACGACTTTACAGAGAGAGAGAGAGACAGAGAGAGAGAGAGAGAATATGCAAGAGGACCAGGCTATTAGTTATTCTGTCTGGGGAGTCTGTCTAGCTTTCTTGTTGGAACTGTTCCACTTTGTATAATGAAATATTAATTTAAGACAGAGTCTATAGCCCAGTGGTTAGAGCATGTCATTGGAATGTGTGAAAATGGATTCAAATCTCTGCTCCAAATCAAATTCAGGGATTTGACCTTGGCTTATCCTTATTCCAGGAGAGTTCCCTAATGATCTGGCTATTGCAAGATGCATTTCTCTTTCATCTTATGTGAAAGTGACAAAAGGTCTGTTTCATTCCAAAGCAGAACATGAATTTTTTTTTAAATGTCAGGAAAACTATTTCTCTTAAAGACTCGTAGCATGTGAGTAGGTGTCAAGGCCGTTTCCCCATGCTAGCACTTTGAATCCAGAAGATTGTGGCCTGCAAAGGATTTTACTATAGTTTGCCACTAAAGGCTTGCGTTAAACCACTCCAAGGTTACAGATTCCCTGGCCTCGGATTGATATGACCACTGCCACCCAAATGTAAAAACCTTTTTGAGAACCTAGGAAGGAGCACTTGAGAATTCTTTCTTGTGAAGTACCCACAGTCTCTTTTATCCCTCCCTGTGGAGAGAAATTGAAACCCAGCTGCTGAGATCAACTGAAAATGGAACTTTAATTTCTTATAGTAATTTGGCTGAGCAGTCTTAGACAAGTGAACATAGAACTTCCTGCCTTGTAGGACACAGGAATCAGATCACATTTTAAAAGGGTGATTTTTATTTTAAAAAACCCACATTTGGTGAAGCATTGCATAGTTGCTAGGTGTTACAGAGCAACTGAGAACAGGATTAAAAACATAGAGAATTGCTTCCCTGGGATTCAGCTTGGAAAGCTACAGTATAATGGGGAAGTTAGATGTTATCAGCTCAGTGAAGTCCAACAACCCAGAAATAACCTGATCATATCTGATTAAACATTCCCTATTCTACTCACACATTTGTAGTTTTAAGACTTAGCCCTCTCCTATGCATGAATGTCACTGGATTCTCCATGCCTGGCTCCCTGGCTTCTTACATGTTCTTCCTGGAGGTCTCCCTTGGCCACAGAAAACAGAGAGGGCTGCTGCTTGCAATTGAAAAGCCCATACTCTGTTTTCATCCACTCTCCTAGCATCCTGCCAACTCATTCCCTGCTTCCCTCTCTTCCTAGGGATTCTGTAGGATTCATTGTCTCTGACTTTAATGCCTTACAGGCAAGTCAATTAGAGTTAAAGAGTTAACAACTACTGAGAAAAGATTTTAGCTAACTGATTGGCTGGAACAGTCAGAGAAATGGTGCCCCACACCTCTTTTCCACCACAGTAGGCTGTATGTAAATCACTGGGTACACATGGTTCATTTCTGGGCCAACGGACTTTCTATCTTTTCTTCAATATGGGTGCATCTACACAGAACCCTAAACTCAAAATAAGATACACAATTTGCGCTACGCAAATTGTGTATCTTATTTCAGTTGTATTTTGAAATAGCTTATTTTGAAATTTGAAACATGTACAGAGTACCAAATTTTGAAATAACGTGCTTTTTCGAGACATCCCTCAACCCTCATGGGACGAGGGTTACAGGGATGCTGAAATAGTGTGCCCGTTATTTTGAAAAATATTTCAATGTAAAGGGCATGTTTAAAAGACATGGGGTAGCTATTTTGGGATACCCAGGGTATCTCTAAATAACCCTGCTGTCTAGATGTACCTTATGTCTTACGCTACATCTACACAGCTTCCCTCTTCCACAAAAGCCTATGCAAATGAAGCAACAATTAGCATATTGCCGTGCTTCATTTGCATAATTAATTAGGAGCTGTTTTTGCACAAAAAACCCATCTTGCGCAAGAGCCATTCTTCCTCATTTTTTCAGGAAGAACGGCTCTTGCACAAGAGGGGGTTTTTGGAAAAAGGCCCTGTGTACACGGCACCTTTTTGCGCAAAAACGGCTCCCAATTAATTATGCAAATGAAGCGTGGCAATATGCTAATCCGTGCTTCATTTGAATAGGCTTTTGTGGAAGAGGGAAGCTGTGTAGACGTAGCCTTAGAGTGAACTAGGACTTGCAAGCCTTCCTCTGAAAAGTATGTTTAGGAGCTTCAGGGGGTAGCCGAGTTAGTCTGTTAGGGTATGTCTACACTAGCTCATTAATTCGAGCTAGGTAGGCAAATCAGGCAACCGGAGTTGCAAATGAAGCCTCGGATTTCAATATCCTGGGCTTTATTTGCATGTTCCCATCTGGCCGCCATTTTTAATCTGTTCGACGAACTGCGTTTTACACTCGGCAGTTTAAGTTAATCCGAACTAAGTTCTTAGTTCGATTAACTGTTACACCTCATTCCACGAGGAGTAACAGTTAATCCAAACAAGGACTTAGTTCGGATTAACTTTAAACTGCCGCGTAGTGGCAGTCTGCTCAACTAAGGGGGACTTTAAAATGGTGGCGGATGGGAACATGCAAATAAAGCCCGGGATATTGAAATCCCGGGCTTCATTTGCAACTCCGGTTGCCTGATTTGCCTACCTAGCTCGAATTAACGAGCTAGTATAGACATACCCTTACAGAAAAAAACAACAAATGGGCTGGTAGCACTTTATAGACTAACAAAACATGTAGATGGTATCATGATCTTTTGTGGGCACAGCCCAATTCTTCAGATGACCGGAGTATGAGTAGGGGATATGAAAACTCGAAATAAATAGGAGAGGGAAAGGAGAGAGGGGAGAAAAAGAAAGAAAGAAAAAAAGGAAAAAGGAACAGCTCTACAATAATACAACAGATAAAGCCATGTATTAATGTAGACCTCTCCTATTTATTTCGAGTTTTCATATCCCCTACTCATATTCCAGTCATCTGAAGAAATGGGCTGTGCCCACGAAAGCTCATGATACCATCTACATGTTTTGTTAGTCTATAAAGTGCTACCAGACCGTTTGTTGTTTTTTTCTGAAAAGTATACTGAGCAAAGGAGTGGTCTAAAAGTTATGTATCATTAAGAAAACTTCCTTGAATGTACAAGCAGTTTATAATTTCTGGGAAAGGGTAAATAAATAAGATACCAATTATAAAATGAAAGTTCTGTTATACAACCCAGGGAGGGTTAATACATAATGTGGTGATTTATATATTGATAGTTTGACAGTTATATTTTTCTTTATGAAATCATAGGCTGGTAATATAGGAAAATGCTACTGACCCTGGAGTTCTTGAAGCTATGGTTCCTTCTATTGGGGTAATGAGCAGAAGTTGAGGATGCTAATTCTTGAGGGTTATGTGATCTTTGAGTCAACACCCAAGGTCCTTGGCAGATATGTTGTTAGACATTGGGAAGCCATTTTCAAAAAACATTTTTGTGTGAATGTGATTTTATTAAAGGGATTTTTGTACTAAGTATGCAAGGATATTTCCTAGTCCAATTGCAGCACATATGGGTTAATTTATTTGAGTGTGCATTATTCTACAATTAATGACCACTTTTCCAAGTCTATGTGCACTCTTTACATTCTATTGAACATACTACTACTAATGAAACAGACCCAAGTTATGACCAGATCAAATATCCTACCAACAACTTAAATATGCCAGATATTATATTGAAGTGTTTACTTTAGTTTTAAACATTTCCCTCTTTCTTATCTGGAAAAAGTTAGGACTGTAGACTTACAACAAAACTGGGTGATTAATGAAAGTTGCTTCAACCTGCTACAGATTTACTTACTGTTTCTATAAGAGAGACCATTTTGCTTCCAGTGAACTTAATAGGTAGCAGGTTTAAAACAAACAAAAGGAAAGTTTTTCTTCATGCAGCATGCAGTCAACCTATGGAACTCCTTGCCAGAGGATGTTGTAAAGACCAGGACTTTAACATGGTTCCAGAAAGAACAAGATACATTCATGGAGGTTATGTCCATCAATACTTATTAGCCAGGATGGGTAGGAGTGGTGTCCCTAGCCTTTATCAGTGGCTGGTAATGGTTGAAAGGAGAAGGATCACTTGATGATTATTTGTTCTGTTCACTTCCTCCACGGCATCTGGCATTGGCCACTGTTTGAAGACAGGATATTGGGCTAGATGGACCTTTAGTCTGACCCAGTATGGCCATTCTTATGTTCTTATTGCCATTGACTTCAGTGGTCGCCAAGTGCCTGCATGCATTTGAAGTATTTAACAAGATACAGTGGCATCAAGAGCAGATTTCAAATAGTAAGAGAAAAGATGATCTCGACCTATCATTTTTAATGACTTAGGGAGTATAGCTGAATTGCTGTGTCACTGACAAAAATTTCATCCCAGAGAGAGAGTATGTGTAAAGATGAACCAAATGATGACTTGGTACTTTGGCAGAATCACCTGGCATTTGCTGAGTCTTAGAATCACACAGAAGGAAATCATTTGCTTCTTGCTCATGTCCTGAGCCATAGCCCACTCAGTCAACCATTTCAAAAGAAGGAGCTGCTGCGGATAGAGAAACACATTCTAACTGGCAGCTGCACTTCATCTCTGGGGTGCTTAGAAATCAATACTTGTATAAAAAACACCAAGGGAATTTTTGAAAGAACTGGGCTTGGCCAAGCAGCAGCAAATAAATAATAGCTTTAAAAATGCATTTGGCAAGAGATGCCAGGAGAAAACAGCAGGAGAAAACAAAGTAGTAAAAATGTCAGAAAAAGTTGGTAAAAAGCAAAGAAAAAGCATTTGGGAGACTGAAACCCATTATTATCACAGATAGGAAAAAGGAAAAAAATAGGAAGAAGACTCCCCATTTATCAAATTTCAATGTACTGCATAAATGAGATAGCAGAACACAATCCTACAACTCTTACTCAGGTTCACACTCCTGACACATGCAGATAGTCCCATTGAACTCAGTAAGAGAATGTGCATGGGGCCAGATTCTGAAACTGTTAGCTGTGCTATTGATTTCAGTTGATACCATGACAAAGTGAGAGTGACTGAATCTGGCCCACAACCAGAAATTTCAGGATGAAATTTATGCTTTGCTTACATCTATACATTCAGGATGAATTGTCACCTAGAAAGGATAACAGCAGTGCCTTTCCTCCTATGACCCCAAAGCCCATTACTAATTATACTGCATTGGCAGTGATAATAAATGACCATTTAGTATTGCAATCACCACTCTACTGACCTTAGATACTTGAGAGACATATGACATTATGGCCTCCATAGTATCTGAACAACTCACAATCTTTAATGTATTCCTCCTTACAAGATCCCTATGAGGTTGGGCAGTGCTTTTATCACCAGGAGGAACTGACACACAAAGGCATCGTGTCCAAGGCCTTATAAGAAGTCTGTACTAGAGCAAGGAATTGAACATGTCTCCCCAGGTCCTGACCATTGGATCTAACTTAGGCTATGTGGGGTGGGGAGGACCTTAGCAGCCCCAGGCAGGGACCAGGATCCCACTGTATTTAGGTGTTTAAAAATGCACCAAAAAGACTATCCCTCCCCAAAAGCTTACAATCTAAGGGTGTGTCTAGACTACAGGGTTCTGTCGACAAAAGTGGACTTTTGTCGACAAAACTATACCTGCATCTACACTACTGCCGAGTTCTGTCGATATAACGTCGACAGAACTCGGCAGTTTTGTCGACAGCAGTAAACCTCATTCTACGAGGAATAACTCCTTTTGTCAACAGAGTTCTGTCAACAGAAGGCATTATTGCATCTACACTGTCCTTTGTGTCTACACTCTCATGTCGACAAAGCAAGCTGCTTTGTCGACAGAACTGGATGTAGTCTAGACGCTCTTTGTTGACAGAAGTTTTGTCGATAGCATCTGTCGACAAAGCCTCTGTCAACAAAAGCCTGTAGTCTAGACATACCCTAAGTGTAAAACAAAGGACTACACGTGGATACAGGCAGACAGATGGGGCAGTACAATGAAACAATCCTGATCAACATGGCAAGCAGTGGTATCAGCATACTAGCCCCCTAACCATTGTCAAGATGTGGACACAAAGCAAAGGACGGATTTGGAGGACTATAGGCAGCCTGCGGGGGAAAGCACAGATTTAAAATGTAACAAGCGGCCAAGGGAGGATGGCATTATGGGCCGACCAGAGGTGGAGATCAACATCTTGGCAGCGAATGAGAGCTAATAAATGGGGTGGGGATAGGCTGTGAAGGGGCTTGTGAGAGAAGACAAGCAGCTTATGTTTAATGTAATAGAGAACAGCAGTGTTTTCCCCAGGAATTGAAATTGGGGGGGTGTTCGAATTTACGGGGGAGGGGGGGGCGTCAGGGCCGATGAGGGGTGAGACCGTGAGGGTGAAGGTTGGCTGTATAGCACCACAGTAAAAACTGAAAAATGTTTCATCACCATTTTATTAGATTTAACTCATGTTTTAAAATCACACAAATTAAAGTTGGCTACTCAAGCCTTCTATGAAGCACTACATCTACATCCTTCTTGGTTTCTTGTTATAATTTCCACAACTCTGTTAATGAACTTCTCGAATGCAATGCGTTCATATTCGGTGGCTTCTCGTGTGTCCAGTACTTCCATTCCTTCAATTGATATGCTCATTAGTTCAGTCACATGATCAGGCAAAGGCGACTTTTTTCAGAACATAAAATTCTATTCAATGATGAAAAAGAACGCTCAACTGTAGCTGTTGTGACTGGGAGTAGCAAGAGTTGAATTCCTACTTCTTTCATCCCAGGAAACATAGCACAAAGATCCAGTCGAGCCACTAGTGATGATAAAAAAAGAAGTTGAAGTTAAATCTTCATTCACTCATCATATGATATTCCACTCTGTGTTCAAATTCTCTATTCTGTCCTGAGCACATGGCAGCCTCATTGCTGGTAGTGCCTCACTCCACTCAACTGTCGGTGTTTTATAGGACAGGCATCTGTAAAAGCTACGTAGTAGAATCTAGAAGTCGCTGTTGTAGATTTTTAAGAATCAAGTCTGTGTACTTTTTCAGTTGTCTTAACAAACACTTCTTGTCCTCTTCACTTAAGGATTCAATATAAATGCCTTCATCAGTCAACTTCTGGACTGAAATCTTTGCTTCTTCCAGTACTTTTTCAATGGATAGCTCTCTGATTGATACAAATGTAGCTTCTATTGCTGGACAAAGATCTACTACTGTTGTAGCAGATGCCTGGATGGCATTTACGAGAGAGAGAATGGCAATAGTCTTCTCTGAACATAGTAGCAAAAGTAATCCGCCAGCCTCACTACTTAGATCCATCCCATCTTGGTAGATACTTTCCAAAGCCAGTAATAACGGATGGAGTAATTTTAAGACAACAGCCAAGGATTGCTCATGAGAAAGCCAGCGGGTTTTCCTAGGTTGGACTAATTTGAACTTCAGTCCCAGTGTATCTTCCATATTTTCCAAGATATTCAGTCTTTTTGGACTCTTGCTGAAAAAAGAATATAATGAAGACATTAAAGTTTTTCATTATAAATGAAATGCTTTTTAAATATCTTTTGAAGATTCTGCATCTCATACTAGTGCTAGTTGGAGTAGATGGCCTCTGCAGTGTATATAGGAGAGATTAGGGTTACACTTTTCTCTGAGCAAAGCTTGTACTCCACCATGTCTTCCAGAGAAGTTTGCAGCTCCATCAAATGCACAAGCAACCATCTGTTTGGGGTCCAATTGACACGCATTTAACTCTTCTAAGATGTGGGTTGTCACATGTGTTTTCTATAACTTGAACATCTAGAAATGCATCTTCTGGCAAATAATGCATTTTAAAAATCTTGGCCTACTAGGAAACACATTTATATAAGTTTCCATTCCCAGTCATAAATCTAGCATTCTGGAGCAAAGTCACTAAAATATAGTCCAACAAACAAATGTTTATTTAACGTGCCCCTCATTTTTCCCTCCACGTCACCCCACTCACCGGTGTTGTCCTTGGTCAGTGGAGACACAGAGTTCAGAGGTGCTTTCACGTGAATACACCTCCCAGGTGGGGGCAAGAAGGTACCTTGCTTGTTCCTCCAGCTGCTCACTGTTCACTTTGGCCACTGTTGTTCGTTGTGCCACTGTTCACTCCACGGCCCTGCCCCGTCACCTTCTGCTGCCACCTGCCATTGTGACCTATGCGAGTTGGTCTCTTGAGGTTCCACCGAGCTCTCAGTGATTTCAGCTGAGCTCTCAGCGGTGGAACCTCACTGCTAGTGTAGTCTGGGCTGTCTCTTACACAAAAACACTGTACCCACAGGAACACTGTCTCCACAGCAGGACTAAGCACTTAGACCTGATTATCAGTGATTTCAGCTGTAGTGGTCACTTAACAAAACAAAGACTATATATGGAGCCTAATCAGTTCTGTCTTTAAACAGTGGAGAGGGGCAGGTGAAATAGTACTTGTCACTCAGACAGACCATTAAGCAAAACACCTGTCTCCACCCTCTCTCTTGATGCCCTCAATCAGTACAGTTCTACTGCCCTTTACTCATACAATAAGAACAACAACATTTCATTCCCCTGCCCCCCGCATTCAGGTATTTTGTAACCCAACCCCAGCCAAAATCTATCACTTGGGCAACACAGCTCTGTTTGCTGGATACCTAGATAGATTAGGTGTGAATGTAAATACAATCTGGTCCTGAAGCCAGCTTACAAAACTAAACATTGTGATTAATAGTTTTCCCTCTTGGGATCAACATTACAGATGAGTAATCTCTCTCTCTATATATAAAAGTTTTTCCTGATGGATGACAGAATGTTCCTGCAAGGTGACAGAATGATGTCATCATGTCATCAGCATCATCAGGCTCTCTCTCAGCAAACCAAAAGCGGCCAGAGAAAGGGGGGTAGGCAAGCGTAGTGAGTGGAGGGCGCAACCCTCTAGTATCCTTTTATTAACCATATATTATGAGCTTTGTAAGCATGGGCCAAATTCTGAATGGTGCTGAGCACCTGCAACTCCCTTTGACTTCAGTGGGCTTTATATCACAACCTATATACTCACTTCTATATTTTTTTTAAATTTATTTCACAGTATTCTCCAAGAACTTAGCCTCAAAGTATAATTTATCTTTGGGTTCAAAGAATGCTCTTGTCTGAATTTTCCTTTCTTTAATATAGGTATCTGTTTCCTCCCACCCACCCACCTAGATGTACAAAACCCCATGAACACTTCTAAAGACTACCTTCTATAGGAAAAATACATACAACTCTATTATAATGTTACTTATTATTACTCACTGTCCTAGTTATTAATATATTTATATGCCCATTTACTACTGAAATGCTAATAAAACCAAAACACAAGTCAAAATGAAAGAATGGTAAAATATCTCATTTTCATTGTTTGTTTTAAATCTTTGATATTGACATTTTTTGTAAATACAGCTAATGCTTCTAATTATATTTTAACAAGCAGTTATAAAAAGGTATGCCTCCTGTTGGATCCTAAATGACTTAAAATGACCTACTTTAATTTTATTCATTATCTCTAACTGTTATTAGAACCTGTATTTGACATATGTGGATATTATTTGATCTTTTCAAACCACATTCATTCTCATTAGGAAAGCCCCAAGACATTTTCTCTCAGAATATTTTTCAAATATTCTGAGATTTCGCTTGTTATGTGAAATGTGACAGCACTTTCAAGTTCTTTATTATAGTTCTTTTTCTACTGCAAGAACCAATTATCCCTTCCCAGTACTGGTGTCTAGTTTTGAACTCAATATTTAAGCAATTAGTATCTGTATCTGTAAATTAATACATCTATATTGCTAATGTAGTTTTAATCATACAAAATGAATAAGACCAGGGTTCCCCCCACCCACAGTTACTAAAGGTAAAGAAATGTTTATATAAAGTTAAAGTGAAATTAAACAATGGTATGGGAAGTACTGGATATAATTTTATAACACTTGCTGTTGCATGTCTTTTCCTAGTGAAGAAGGCCACTTAAAGAAACATTACCTTTATTTCAGATATGGATGTCTACTTCTGACAAATTGAACTTGTTTTCATGCTTTCATATTTTATTTTTCATATTTTTATACCCAGTAATTGCTGACTACAAAGATGTTTGCATGATGGCATCAGATCCATTAAAGTTATTTGAACATTTGGTACAAACTCCCATACTTCTAATTCAAAGTATATAGAATTTTATCCTGAAAATATTTCACGTTGTATATTTATAGTTGAACATCATCATAAAATATTGCTGCTTTGAATTCTCTTGAATACACTGTAATTGATTCAGATTTTATAGTTTGACAGAAAAGTAGCACTTTAAATGTATTTGTGATCTTTTAGCTAGATCAATGATTTGAATCTGGATCTGTCCAGAAGCACTGAACGTCAACATTTATTTCAATCGATAGCCTACACAAATACAGCTTTTCCGGCACATGAAAACTAATTTCTTCATTTTGTTTTCTTATCTTGCCTGACAAAGATGAGTAATAAAAAACCTACTACACAGTTTTGTGTTCATTATTACCTTTTTATGTTAATCACCAATTAATGATTTCTTTCTCTCATCAATAAAAGTTCTATAAATGTTTTAGGTCCACTTGTTGATGGATGGATTTAATTGACCTGCTGGTGGTTTTTGTTACATCCTAGTCACAATGATTGTCTTATAGTGTCTATCCAAAAATGGTTCAAAGAGAAATATAAAGAGAAATAAAAAATGTTATCAATATTACTTGAGTCTAAGATCTTTTAAAATTATGTACAATATTCTCATCAATGTATTTCCTTACCTTGTCTTGACTGCTAGTACAGAGATTATTCTAACAATACATTTAAATCAGAATGAACAAGTTGAAGAAAAAAATGAATTTAGACCTACCTTAATATCTGAGTGTTGTAACCTGAGTCTTTACAAATGGTCTTTCCTCACAAAAAATATAATTTCATTTTAGAATAATTCGATGGGAGAAGAGAGATAATGTGAAAGAGAGGTGAAAAAAGTTGTTTTATGAGTTGACCTTGGAAACAAGTGCTAAGACCAAAAGAAGTACCTAGCAATGAATACTTCCAAAACTTTTGTGAAGGTCAGAGCCAAAACTAAATGTTGCAGCCAGTTCTTATATCTATTGCCATAAGCCTCATTCCTGAATCCAAAATTCACTCTGGTAAAGCTGACAGTAAAGCTGTATGTTATCAAGAGACCATAAACTGCAGACATAATATAGAGAACACCTATCCTTGGGGCCATCACAGAAAATCTCTCAGAATCAAGGAGCCAAAACTGGATCCCTGATGAGGACCGACTCCTCACCTGTGCTGAGAGAATCATAGCAACCGGGGAGATTTGGCCTACAAATATGGATCTGTGTTTTAAATGTATGATTCTCACTACTGACTTGGGAATGATAGTTTTAAAGGCATCAGAGAGCTAGGCACCAAATCTCCTGCATTCAAGACGTGGAGGTATTAGAAAGTCTACATGAAAATACTGTATGAATTGAACATTTCCGTCATAATCTTGTTCTTGGAAATGGCTGAAAAATCAAATAAAAAAAAAATCAGCTGACAGCTGACTTGAAAATTTGAGACCACCCTTTTAAAATATGACAAAGATATAAGCAGTGCAAAACAGGGTCTTATAACAGAAAGTGTTAGGAAAACAATTATTGGCACCTGAACTATCTGTAATATCCACACAGCTATGTATAAGTGCATCTACACAATACCCTTACCTCAAAATAAGCTACCCAATTTGCACTACACAAATAATGTAGCTTATTACGATGTAATTTCGAATAGCTTATTTTGAAATTTGGCTCTGTCTACACAGTGCCAAATTTTAAAATAAGGTGCTACTCCAAAACATCCTTTAACCCTCGTGCAATGAGGTTTACAGGGACATCAGAATAGTGAACCCATTATATTTCAATATAACAGGCTTGCATTAAGACGCAGAATAGCTTTGGTATCCTGAAAGAGCTCCACAGTGTAGACCTAGCCTATATGCGAGAAGCCTGGGCAACAAACAGGAAGAGCTGCAGGCCCTGGCCCAGTCCAAGAAATATGATTTAATTGGGATAACAGAGACTTGGTGGGATGACTCGCATGACTGGAGCGCTGTCATGGAAGGGTATAGACTGTTCAGGAAGAACAGGCAGGGGAGAAAAGGAGGAGGAGTTGCACTATATGTAAGAGAGCACTATGATTGCTCTGAACTCCAGTATAAAGAGGGAGAAAAACCTGTTGAGAGTCTATGGGTTAAGTTTAAAGGAGCAAACAACAGCAGTGATGTTGTGGTTGGTGTCTGCTACAGGCCACCGAATCAGGTGGATGAAGTAGATGAGGCTTTCTTCGGGCAACTGAGAGAAGCTTCCAGATCGCAGGCCCTGGTTCTTGTGGGGGACTTTAATCACCCTGACATCTGTTGGGAAACCAATACAGCAGTACATAGGCAATACAGGAAGTTTTTGGAGAATGTTGGGGATAACTTCTTGACACAAGTGCTGAAGGATCCGACCAGGGGCAGTGTGCGGCTTGACCTTCTGCTCACAAACAGGGAGGAACTAATAGGGGAAGTAGAGGTGGGTGACAACCTGGGAAGCAGTGATCATGAGATGGTAGATTTCAGGATCCTGACCAAAGGAAGAAAAGAGAGTAGTAAAATACACACCTTGGACTTCAAAAAGCAGATTTTGACTCCTCAGAGATCTGATGGGCAGAATCCCTGGGATGCTAACATGAAGGGGAAGGAGTCCAGGACAGCTGGCAGTATTTTAAAGAAGCCTTATTGAAGGCACAGAAAGAAACCATCCCAACACGTAGCAAGAGAGGCAAAAATGGTAGGAGACCGGATTGGCTTACAGGGGAAATCCTTGGTGAATTAAAGCACAAAAAGGAAGCTTACAAAAGTGGAAACTTGGACAAATGACCAGGAGGAGTTTAAATGTATAGCTCGAGAATGCCGGGGGTTATCAGGAAGGCGAAACGCAAATGGAATTGCAACTGGCTAAGGATGTGAAGGATAACAAGAAAGGTTTCTACAGGCATGTTAACAAGAAGAAGGTGATCAGAGAGGGTGTGGGGCCCCTACTGGATGAAGGAGGTAACCTAGTGACAGAAGATGTGGGGAAAGCTGAAGTACTCAATGCTTTCTTTGCCTCTGTATTCACGGACAAGGTTGACTCCTGGACTTCTGTGCTAAGTGACGCAAGATGGCATAAAGATGGACAGTCCATGGTGGGTAAAGAACAGGTTAGGAACTATTTAGAAAAGCTAAACGTACACAAATCCATGGGTCCGGACTTAATGCATCCGAGGGTACTGAGGGAGTTGGCAAATGTCATTGAGGAGCCTTTGGCCATTATCTTTGAAAAGTCGTGGAGATCGGGAGAAATCCTGGATGATTGGAAAAAGGCAAATGTAGTGCCCATCTTCAAAAAAGGGAAGAAGGACGATCCAGGGAACTATAGGCCGGTCAGTCTTACCTCGGTTCCTGGAAAAATCATGGAAGGGATCCTTAAGGAATCCATTTTGAGGCACTTGGAAGAGAGGAAAGTGATTAGGAATAGTCAGCATGGATTCACAAAGGGCAAGTCGTGCCTGACCAATCTGATTAGCTTCTACGATGAGGTAACTGTCTCTGTGGACGTGGGAAAGTCAGTGCATTTGATATACCTTGACTTTAGCAAGGCTTTTGATACGGTCTCCCACAATATTCTTGCCAGCAAGTTAAGGGAATGTGGATTGGATAAATGGACAGTAAGATGGATAGAAAAATGGCTAGAAGGCCAGGCCCAGCAGGTAGTGATCAATGGCTCGATGTCAGGATGGCGGTCGGTTTCTAGAGGAGTGCCCCAAGGTTCGGTTCTAGGATCGGTTTTGTTCAATATCTTTATTAATGACCTGGATGAGGGGATGGACTGCACCCTCAGCAAGTCTGGATGACACTAAGCAAGGGGGAGAGGTAGATACGCTTGAGGGCAGAGATAGGGTCCAGAGTGACTTAGACAAATTGGAGGATTGGGCCACAAGAAATCTGATGAAGTTCAACAAGGACAAGTGCAGAGTCTTGCACTTGGGACAGAAGAATCCCAAGCATAGTTACAAGCTGGGGACTAACCAGGTAAGTAGTAGTTCTGCAGAAAAGGACCTGGGGGTTACAGTGGATGAGAAGCTGGATATGAGTCAACAGTGTGCCCTTGTAGTCAAGAAGGCTAATGGCATATTAGGTTGCATTAAGAGGAGCATTGCCAGCAGATCCAGAGATGTCATTATTCCCCTTTATTCGGCTTTGGTGAGGCCACATCTGGAGTATTGTGTCCAGTTCTGGGCCCCCCACTACAAAAAGGATGTGGACTCATTGGAGAGGGTCCAGCGGAGGGCAACCAAAATGATTAGGGGGCTGGAGCATATGACTTAAGAGGAGAGGCTGAGGGAGTTGGGTCTGTTTAGTCTGCAGAAGTGAAGAGTGAGGGGGGATTTGATAGCAGCCTTCAACTTCCTGAAGGGAGGTTCCAAAGAGGATGGAGAGAGGCTGTTCTCAGTAGTGACAGATGGCAGAAAAAGGAGCAATGGTCTCAAGTTGTGGTGGGAGAGGTCCAGGTTGGATATTAGGAAAAACTATTTCACTAGGAGGGTAGTGAAGCACTGGAATGGGTTACCTAGGAAAGTAGTGGAGTCTCCATCCCTGGAGGTGTTTAAGTCTTGGCTTGACCAAGCCCTGGCTGGGTTGATTTAGTTGGGATTGGTCCTGCCTAGAGCAGGGGTCTGGACTTGATGACCTTCTGAGGTCTCTTCCAGCTCTATAGTTCTATGATTCTATGATTCTATATGTATATGTCTGTGTTATTAGGGGTAATTAATAGGCAGCATGTTTAAAACAAACAAAATGATCTTTTTCTTCACTCAATGCATAATCAGTGCATAGGGCGGTCATCTTTTGGTGCTACCAAAGAAGTCTCCATGCTGTTCCCTGACTGGAAGCCAGACTGGAAAGCATTCAAAATATCAGCAGATGTCACATATTTTTGGAGCAGCTTTCTCAATGACTGTGACACAATATTAATAGGAGTTACTAGTACATAAACAGAAGAGACAAGACCTCACAGTGTTAATCTGTGATGAAAGGTCTTGCGTTGATATGAAAGATCATGAAAGTACAATATACATATCTTGGGGAACATGGTTTGAGTAATATTGAATTTTCTTCACCTTGCATTCAAATTAAAATGATAATATTTTTAACAATTGCATGAATATTTAAACATAATTCATCTCTACCTTATTTTAATTAAAAATGTGCTCTGCCTAGTCCATACACTTGTATTTTGCAATTTGACAGGATGATATTATTGAACAATATGTGAATTGGCTTAAAAGTAACTAGATCTGAAGCATCCATCAATCACTACCAGTGCACACATAGGTCACTAAAGCTGTCAATTTCAATCAACTCTGTAATTAAATACATCACCAATATAGATTTTGTGTAAGAATGTCACTTGTTCTTCAGATGTCTGCTACTAGGACAAATCACACTTCAGTGTCTTTGTACGTGCCTTCTAGATATGGTTTTTTAAAACAGCATAACATCTCCATCCATCTCACCCAATCTGTTGAATAGAAATCCATTTACTAATACCTAGCCTAAGCAGAGTTTTTAAAATTTATTTGTTGCCCTTTCTGTTTAAATAAATGCTACTATATTACAGCTGGCATTTTAAACTTGTCTTGTCTGAACTGGCATTTGTTATTCAACAAGTTAAGAATGAATAATATCTCTTTAAAGCCAGGATCATCTGTAAATTGAAATTATTCTATTATTTTTATTCAAAAAATAAAAGCAGCAGATTTTCAGTCATGCAAAAATAATGATTAATCCCTTTTTCACCATAAAACAAAACTAAAACCCATTAAAAAAATCCTTTTTTACTGATTTTGTGTGTCAGATTCTTCTATTACGCTTGCCACTAGCCAGGAAAAGTCTGAGACAAAGCTGAATTACTAAATATATATTGCCTGCCATTTGATTTAATCTTCAAGTAAGATCCAGAAAGCAGGTCCCTGGATAGTTAATCTTTAGTTTTGTAGCCCATGCACATTTTCAATAAGGTTACCAGGGAATTAAGCCCACTAGGGAGGGGGAAAGAGTACTGTTTTATTCCACAGGCGGCTGCCAAATGTCCAGCTAGTAAACCATAACTTTCTTAATATAAAAACTTTATTAGCCGAGTCCCCACTATCATGCAGAATTAGTGACTCAAAAGGGCAACACTCTTCTCATCTTTTCACTATAATACATACATGAGCCAGCAGTACTTTGTATATACTATAAATGTAGGGTACAATCCTTCATGGTGCTGTGCATCTATCTTCTAGGAGGTGCTAAGAATCCTCAGGAATAATGAGAATGGGTAGGTGGACTGAAAGCTTCACAAGGTGTAAGAGTGGACTTGTGAATGGCTGGTTTTGTTATCTCCTTGGGCAGCTCAATAGGTGTATTGTTGGTTAGGTTTGTAAGAACACTGTTGGTTTAATTATTGTCAAGTGCCTAGAGCCAGGGATAAGCAATAGAAGACTTGAAGTAAGCAAATAAATACAGGGTATGATGTTCAGAGAACTGAACTGAGCTACAGATGCTTCGCACTCCTGAAAATAGCCCGTTCAACAAATGGCTCTATATTTTGCAATCTTTAAAAAAAATTATTTTTACCAATATTTATTACCATGCTCCCTAACCTTCTGCAGGCACTCAGGGTTCTGGATAGCACAATAAAACCAGGCTCAATTATGTTATGGGAAAGGGTTTGTAGGTATTTTCTAAAAATGGGAATGGGGGAGAGAGAGGAGGAGCATTGCACAGTAACGTGAGCTCGATGTGGCGTGGCTCCCCACAGTCAGTTCATGATTGCTTAAGGGCTTGAGAGGAATCTGTGGCATTTTGATAACAGGTGTAATACAGAGATATCTATCAGGGTGAAGACCATATGGGCTTGGGGAATATTCAGATGACTATCGTGCACCTCCAAAAGCCTTAAAAACCATCAATCTAGCCTGCAGTCTATTTGCATTTTCTAAGCAGGCAATGTAAAAACATAGGGCAAATGTAACATGTTCATGTTCGAGAGAGAATTCCAAAATCTGAGCTTTGTGGATTAAGAAAAGCTCTATGTAACACATAAATCAATGAAACAGGCCTGGCTAATTGCTAATTTCTTTTTGCAACTAATTGTTCTATTTAACAAGCACTTAGCAAAATGTATTGCTTGCATCTTCTAAGCAGATATTTTATAAAGGAGTCAAAATGTGATATATGGTCAAAATCTACATAGAGGGAGCTTGGCTTTGTTGTTAAAGTGATGGACAAAGGACTTAGAATAGGAATCAGTTCAATTCACAACTCTGCCACAGCTGTGAAAAAACACTGCTCACTGATGATGGACTTTATTTTATAGTTATACCTATGAAAACTTTCCAACCAGAGAAATTTAAATAGAGTACATTATCCACAAGTTGCTGAATTGAGCTGCTTTTTTTCCTTCTTTTTACGTGTATTTTTGTCATCACTTATAGGAGATAACTCCATGACAAATTCTTGATGATAATCTTACACAGAGCCTTCTGTCTTTCTAGTTCAATTTCAAATGTGAGAAATATCAGGAGGCAACCTTAACCATGCTTTTGGAGCTTAGTTGTGCTAAATCAGGAACTGATACTTAGCTGATCAACCAGACATTGATGAGATGGGAAAGAAGATGAATGGAGACTGTAGCACAGATTTGTTGAGTACTTTCCTGGCTGAGAGTCAGAAGAGGACATGAAGACAAAAGTTTTTCATGTAATTATCTTGCCAGATGACATCCAGAGTGGAGCTGTGTAAGAAAGATCAGGGCTACTCCATGCTAGAGTGAATCAAAACTCAGAATTTCCATTCCATGTGAAATTCCAGCATTTCAAACTTAGTTTTCATTCTGAAGTGGAACAAAACCAATAACGTTTGACATGTTCAAGTTTTGGAAAAAAAATAATTTTATGTGAGTAGAAATACAATCAAAATGTTCTGTGCCAATTTTGACTTTTTAAATCTTACAATTTATCATAAAAAAATTCACATTGAAAATGAAAATTCATTTTGAAAAAGAAATTATCAAAGCTTTCTGTTCTGTTATCATAGACATTTCAATTAAATCAACCCTATTCCCAGAGAAAGTTTAAATGGTGAATAAACAGTATTTTCCAATGGAAAAACATCCCTGTGGAAAAAATCTCAACTAGCTCTACTCCATAACTGGTCTGAAAATCTAGGGCTGATTATGTCTCCACAAAGCTGCTGTGTGTAGCACCCTTGCAAAGAACAAATTTAAACAGACTATGTGTGAGCATTGTAACTTTTACCTATCATGACAATTTTAAGATCCTACAAAGCCAGCATAATAAAATATACATAGATGTTTTCTCCTTTGTAATAACAAAATTTGCCTTGAGCATGTCATCTTATCAGGCATTACAATGCTAAAGTCAATGTCATAAATAAAATAGGCAATGAAATTTCCTATCGATTCCAAAGGTGAAACTTAGTTTTGGATTGTCAGTTATAATAAATATCCAAGGTTTTCAGGTCTGGTTGACTGATCAGCCAAACAATAGAGATATGGAATGTCAAACAGACTATGTCTTCACTGGATGTTAAGCACGGAGTAGGGTTAACTCACAATAGTCTAACCTGCATTACTGTGCTGCCTTGCCCCTTGTCTGCACTGGTTCTGTAACTGGCTATTACAACCAATACAGCTATCTGGACACACATCTCAAGATTCTTAGTGCCATATCTCATTGTGCTGCTGTGTCCTCACATTCTCCATGTTCTGTGGAACAACTTGTCTGCCCACTCTAAGGAACTGTATTTATTTATTCATGTGGCCAGGCAACTGCATACAATACCTGAGATACATGAAGCTGGAGGAATTGCAAACTGCTAGTAGGAAACTGATCAAAAGAGAACCAAGCAGAGGCAGATTGGTATTCAGTAGTCTGATGGAAAGGAATTAATGGGCCATCATGCATAGACTGTTGTGAATGTCCCTGGCTGCATACCTTCACTGCAGTTACTTTGGGACTGCAGTACTCCTTAACAGCTACCATAGCTTCTGCCTTTTTAGCTCACAGAGTGGTGACTACTTCACTGTGTAGTATTGAACACAAAGCACTGTCAGGGGGAAATCTCTTATTAAGCCTGAGTGAATTCTGTGGTGAAAACAAGCCCTGAGTAATGCTGATTACAGAAGATGTTTGGTGGGAGAGTGTTACTATATTCAGCAAATACATGCTTCTCATAACATGAGCAAAGCTGATTTTCATTCTGGGCTGGGCCAGTCTTTACGGCTGCGTCTAGACTGGCATGATTTTGCGCAAATACTTTTAACGGAAAAGTTTTTTCGTTAAAAGTATTTGCGCAAAAGCGCGTCTAGATTGGCACGGATGCTTTTGCACAAAAGCGCTTTTGCGCAAAAGCATCCGTGGCCAATCTAGAAGCGGTTTTGCGCAAAAAAGCCCCGATTGCCATTTTCGCCATCGGGGCTTTTTTGAGCAAAACAATTCTGGGTTGTCTACACTGGCCCTCTTGCGCAAAAGCATTTGCGCAAGAGGGCTTTTGCCCAGTGGGGCGTCATTGTATTTGGCAAGAAGCACTGATTTTGTACATTACAAAGTCAGTGCTCTTGCGCAAATTCAAGCGGCCAGTGTAGACAGCTGGCAAGTTTTTGCACAAAAGCGGCTGCTTTTGCGCAGAAACTTGCCAGTCTAGACGCAGCCTACATGGCTAAAAGAAAAATTTCCTGAAAAAAGAAAAATTCAGTACATTTAGTGTTAAAAGGTGCTAAACTGGCTGTGAAGACTGGATTCTTTATCCACAGCACAGTTACAAGCAGGAGGCCATGCAATATAATTTTTGCCATTTCCTCCCACCAAGACCAGGATAGACTATATTTCAGGAATTGAGAATGCCAATTATAGGTCTCTCTGCTGAAACAGGCAGCAAGCATGTCACTTACGGGTATCTGTGTTGGTGGTTTTTGCAGTATGGACACTTGCCTGCATTAGTAGCTTGAATTAGATCACCATCTTATTTCACAGAGGCCTCAGAAATTCATAAGGAACAATGACTCTCAGGCTAAATTTGAAGCAGTGGAAGGAAGGAAGGAAGGAAGTTCTTACACAAAAGCATATTTAAACAACTAACCAAATTAAGATTTATCTGTGAATGATAAGGATGATCTCCCTTAAATCCATGCATGGAAGTGACCACAATAAAGGATAGCTCAGTTGCTACCACAGTAACATCCATCCACTTCCTCGGGGCTAGGATAGGGGTCAGGGTGGAGGCTCACCAGGACAGAGTAAAAGTATGTGAATGCACATGGTCTCCAAGGGAGATGTTCACTGCAAAAATAACACAACTCAGATTCCATATTGTATTTTCAGTGGCACCCCCACAAGCCAAACTAAACTCACGGTAATGCCAGTAGGACTCTCTGCCAGTGAATGTGCAGGGAGGGAGAAATTCCTGGGGACCAAACCTGGCATGTAGCAAAGGGACCCCACAAATAACTTTAACCTGTAGCACATCTCAAAGGTGATGCAGGGCCTAGAATTGTTCACAGGTGCTTTTCCACAAGGGAGCAAACCCTGCCTTATTGAGTGGTATGATCGAAAAGGGGATCTCCAGAAAGGGAATCTCCAGATTTTCCCCCCAAATTTTCCTTCTTCAGGTTTTCCCAGTGGATAAATGATCTAATTTAAGAGATTTTTTTATCCAAAATTATAACAAATACAGCACAGGGTATATTTTGCCACATGACCTCAAGAACTTAGAACTAAGAATCCTTCATATTTATTCATGATATCGAGAACTGAAATATATAAAACCCCATAAAATAAGGATTCTTTTAGGTCAGAATTTTTCCAAGGGCCACTGTGGCTTCAGCACTCCCACTGCATTCAAAGTCAATGGAAATTTGCATCTAACTCCATTAAAAAATTCCAGCCTCGTTTATTATGAATATCCAACAATCTACAACCTATCCTGGAAAATGGTCCCTCACTCTCACAGGCCTCATGAGACAGGCCAGTCCTCACTTACAGACAACCCCCTAACCTCAAACAAATTCTTTCCAGTAACCACTCAGTAAACCTGCATCATAATCATCCAGGAGCCCACCTCTGCAATCAGCCCTGGTGCCAACTCTTTCCACATATCCATACAAGCGATATCTTCACTGGACCTAACCACATCAGCCACCACATCAGAGTCTCATTTAACTGCACATCCACTAACGTGTTCTATGCTATCAAGTACCAGCAATGCCCCACTGCCATGTATATTGGCCAAACTGGACAGTCTCTACAGGAAAGAATTAATGGGCACAAATCAGATATCTGAAAAGGAAACACACAGAGACCAGTTGGGGAACATTTTAACTTGCCCGGGCACCCATTAATGGATCTTATAGTCATTGTATTGTTTCAGGCCAATTCCACAAGGCAACTACACAGGGAAGCCATGGAACTTAACTTCATTTACAGGTTTAATTCCTATCACAAAAGTAGGAATAAAGACATTGGCTGGATAGCCCACTACATTCCAGATCCTAATGACATAAAAAACAGACAATGGGTACATAAGAACAATTTGCAACTTCTCTATCAGCTTCATGTAGCATGGGGACTCTAAGGGTATGTCTAGACTACATGCTTCTGCCGATGGAGGCATGTAAATTAGACATACCAACATAGTCAATGAAGCGGGGATTTAAATATCCCCCGCTTCATTAGAATAAAAATGGCCACCGCGTTGTGCCGGCTCAGCTGTTTGTTGGCACAAACCGGCAGTCAAGACGGGGATCGGTCAACGAGGAAAGCCTTTGCCGACTGATCCTGTAAACTACGCGGTGGCCATTTTCAGCAGATAGAGGTGCTTCATTGACTATGTCGGTATGTCTAATTTACATGCCTCCGTCAGCAGAGGCATGTAGTCTAGACATACCCTAATTGACTATTTCTTTCCTTGTTTTCCCAATCTCTCCCTCCTCCCCATCCCTTATTTATTTTGAAACTGAACCCTTTATAACTCCATTCATCTGAAGAAGTGGGTTGTGCCCATGAAACCTCATGATCCCATCTACATGTTTTGTTAGTCTTTAAGGTGCTGCAAGACTATTTGTTGTTTTTTTTACTTTTTTTTAAAGTTTTAAGTTACAGACTAACTCAGCAACCCCTCTGAAGCTTTCAAATTAAAATAGGCTTCCTGCATATGAGACAGCAGTCTTCCATAAGGAAGAAAAAACATGTCATAGCAAAGTAGGAGAAAGGATTTCAGTGGGAATTGATGATTTTCATTGCTCTGTGGGACTGAATACAAAGGTCTTAATGAAGACTAATGATTACATGTGATATGTGGTGGATTGTGGGGATGCTTCTCATATGTTCTAAACTGCTACTAACATTATAGCCAAACTAGCTAGTTACTGTGATGATCAAATATTCAAATATCATTCTAATGGTTCAAGGCCACTTTGCAATATACTTTGCAATATACTTTGCAATAAATTCCCTTATTTAACACCTAAATAGAATTAAAAGGGACCAGGTCTTCTCCTACAACATTATAAATCAGAAGTACCTTTACAAACACCAATGGAGTTGTACCATTTAAAAGAAAATAGTATGAGATCAGAAGTCATGTTATATTATACAAGATACCTAGGTAGCTAGATAAATGCTTGGTGTAATATCTTTTTTATTTCTTACCTACTAGGTGCAATATAAGAAAACATTAAAGTTGATTTTGTTTATCATTTGAAGAATAGCCATTTTACAGATTATTAAATTAATGACAATCTAACCTTGAAAACACCTCTATCTGCTGAAAGAGCAACACTCCATCACCTGTTTTGATTCATTAATGTATCATTTAACTTGGTATGACACATGTTCAGCAGTTATAATTACATTATGGCCTCCCTATTACATCAGCTCAGCTCCAAGTTTCTGTCACCACAAGTCCAATTTTCAACACAGAGCAATCCAGTGCACTCTTTCCCTATTAGTGTCATCTTTAATGTAGCAGAGAGTCTGAACCATTACTTGGCACTGAGAGTTTAACAGCAATTAACCCCTGCTCTATCCCCAGGGAGAAGTACATCAGCAACTTGCCAAAACAGTGTAAACAAGCTGGCCAAGATCAATGCAAAACCACAGCGGCTGCAGAGCACCTAGTATATTAATTTAGAATTGAGAGAAAAAATGGTCTGTATGAAATTGACCTAAAATAATGGTCCACCAGTAACAAGATTTTGTCTGGAAAGGGAATGTTAAAATATCCCTACACTGTAAATACATAATCTATTGTACTTTGGCTCTTGTACGATATTCATTATCCCGGAAAAAATTAAGTTTTGCCACATTGGAGGCAAAAGCAATAAAAATTGAGACATTATAAATTATGATTAATTAGTTTAGACGCAGTATTAAATATGTTTAAATAATTTTATATGAAAGACAAAGAGAGAATCACAAAAAGGATGAAAATATGAAGTTAACTTCTGACTATCTGAAATCTGATGACTTATGTTACCAAAGACTTTCCAATGCACATTAAAGGATTTAAATTAAGGTCCAAATTCCACCCTTAGATGCACACATCGGGCCAGACATAATGTCCATTAATATCAATGCAAAGCCTCCCATAGATTTCCATGGATTTGGGGTTAAACATGTAGTAGAGCTCAACATTGTCATTAAGACCTTGTGAATGCATCTAAGAGCAAAATTTGACCCTAAACCTCTCACTTTCTCTTGCTGTTCTTTTAAACCATTATTGTGCTACGATATTGCAACACAAAACCATAACTTGATGTGTCTCAACAACAAGCCCAAAGGAACAAGCCAGGCATAGAATAATAAGTTGATATTATTGCTGAGAGACATTCTGTAGTTCCATCCCAAATTTGTTTTCATCCCAAATTAGGACATTAAATTGAAATTTCAATTGTTTTTGTGGACTGGAAATTCTTGATAATTTCCATTCAGAAATAGCAAAACATTTTTGTTTTGACATTTTTAATTAAACTAAAATATTCCAATATAGACAACATTGCAATGTTGTGTTTCAGTTTGTTGAACTGATCTAAACATTTCATTTTGATATAAAAGTCTCAGAGGAGTAGCCATGTTAGTGTGTAACTTTAAAAACTAGTAGTCCTGTAGAACCTTAGGGTATGTCTACACTAGCCCCCTAGTTCGAACTAGGGAGGCTAATATAGGCATTCGAAGTTGCAAATCAAGCCCGGGATTTAAATATCCCGAGCTTGATTTGCATCTTCCCGGCCGGTCACCATTTTTTGAAATTTACAAGTCCGGACTAACTGCCCGCGTCTACACACGGCAGGGACCCGGTATTTCAAATTACAGCCCTAAATCGAACTACCTGTTATTCCTCCTGCAAGGACATTGACAATGTTAAGGACAGACAATGGGATATGTAGCAACTGAAATCACCCATATACCAATGGAAATGGGTTCTCAACCTTTTCTGAGTGTATCTACCGACAACTGAATACCACTAACATATAGCATGCTTGATGCTACTTAAAAAGAATAACTAAACATTTTGCTCTGATCATCTCGTACCAATGTGCTGTAGTACAACACCATTCCCTCCTTTCACTTTTTACCTAAAAGAGAGTAAAGCTAATGGAAGGAAAACAAACGATTAAGTGTTAGTTTAAAAAAACAATTAATCTGGCAATAAATTAGTGCTGTGCTTAGCTTTTTAGTCAACCAATTCCAAGTCAAGAGATGCAGATGTAAAGTGCTACTATGGTGCCAAGTACATTTCCTCGAAATGAGCGCCTGAGAGTGGACCAAGAATAATTGTATTGTCATTCAATATCTCTGACAAAGAAGAAAAACAGAAACTGGAAGAGGGGATAAACAGAAATAGAAAATAAATGGGACACAGATGACTTTTGTTCTAATGGATCTCTAGCCCACTCCATCCTAAAAAGTTAAACTGGTATATGGCCTGCTCTGTAGATGTGTCAGCTGGCAGTAATGCAGTGCATATACATTATATATACAGATGTTTGATTCTGTACTTGTTGGCAAGCCAAATGTTTGGTTTAATGAACCAAAATAATGATCCATTGGCACTAGGGCCTTCTGCTCTTGACTTATGAAAAGAACGTTGACCTCTTTCCCAACACATGCCGGCTGGAATACATTTCCCATGATGCACACACAGCCATATAAACATCCTGGTGCACCACCCTGTTCAGGCAGAGATGACACAAGACGATGTTCCAGCCTGGGAGATGTAATCAAATCAGGAAGGCTGGCCTGTAAGGGTGCACATCTACACTGCACGCTTCTTTTGAATTAAGCTATTTTGGAAGAAATACCCCAAAATAGCTTATTTCAAAATGGAGCTTCTACACATCAAAAGGCCCATTGAAATAATGCTGCGCTATTTTGAAATAGAGCGTCCATACTCACTGGATGCTGAATTGCATTTAAGGCCACCTGGACACACTTCAGGCAGGGCATCAGGACAGCACTCATATGCCGTAGCTGTTGTCTGAGGTTCATGCTTAAAGGGGCCCCCTGTATAGTCATGTCTCAGGCTCTTCTCATTTGCCTACCTCCTTGAGGGGACAGCAAAGTCTTTTCTCTGCCTGCTCTGGTTGCTCTTGTGGACACCTCAGCACTCCTACCATGGAGCCAGACCTGCCTCCAAACAGTTGACAGCACTTATATCACATGCTGCACCTCTTGCTGCAGTTTCTGTGGGCTGCCCTTGTAGCCCTGCAGGAGAACAACCCCCAGTTCATTGAGGGGCAGCTTCCCACCTCTCTCCAGGTGCTGCTGATGCAGCACAACACCACCCCCCTCCCTTGCACACCACCACTTCTGGTGACTGGATACCAGTGCTAACTGGTGGGCCCAGATGGTCCTGGAGTGGTAGGATGACTAGCAGTGGCTCCAGAATTTCCATATGCAGAAAGACATTTTCATGGAGCTGTGAGAGTGGCTCGCCCCTGCCCTGACATAAGAATGGGACATAAGAATGGCCATACTGGGTCAGACCAAAGGTCCATCTAGCCCAGTAACCTGTCTGCAGACAGTGGCCAATACCAGATGCCCCAGAGGGAGGGATCACAACAGGTAATCCTCACGTGATCCCTCCCCTTTCACCCACTTCCAGAGAAACAGAAACTAGGGACACCATTCCTACCCATCAGGCTAATAGCCATTGATGGACCTAACCTCCATGAATCTATCTAGCTCTTTTTTGAACCCTGTTAAAGTTCTAGCCCTCATTGCATCCTCTGGCAAGGAGTTCCACAGGTTGACTGTGCACTGAGTGAAGAAAAGCATCCTTTTGTTTGTTTTAAACCTGCTGCCTATTAATTTCATTTGGTGACCCCTAGTTCTTATATTGTGGGAATAAGTAAATAACTTTTCCCTATTCATTTTTTCCACACCTGTCATGATTTTATAGAGATCTACATGCAACCCACCATCCCCCTCCAGAAGTGGGTAGCCATTGCTATCGAGAAGCTCGCCACACTTGACAGCTACCAATCCATTGGGAAATAGTTTGGTGTGGGGCAATCGACCATCAGGGCTGTGGTTATGAGGTATGGCACTCTTGTGCTATTGTCCCAGGAGAGTGGTGAACTGTAGGAATGGGGTTCCCAAGGGAAGGGGGGGAGAGTGGTGGTGGTGGTGGTAGAAGCCCCCTCCATGGGAGGTTTTTCAGTCCCGCTTTCACAAAGCCCTGACAGAGGATAGGGAAAGTAGGGGTTGCTTCTGCTGTGTAGGGAGGAAGCAAGGGGGGGGGGCACAGTTTGGGCTCAGAAAACTCCCGAGGGCCCTGGCAACTTTCTGCAACATGGATGGCAACGTGGACCCCATCGTCACCGACTTTGCCGCCATGGGCTTCCCCAACTGCGGGGGGGGTGGGCATTGACAGCACCCACATCCCCATCTAGGCCTCTCACCACCACGCATCCAAATACATCAACCTCAAGGGGTACTTTTCGATGGTCCTGCAGGCCCTCATCAACCACCTTGGCCAGTTCATGGACATCTATGTCGGGTGGTTCAGGAAGGTGCACGAAGCCTGCAATCTTCCGAAACTCCAGCCTCTTCCAGAAGCTGCATGCTGGCACTTTCCCCCTGACCGCACCATCAGGGTTGGGGACGTGGACATGACGATCTGTATTGTAGGGGATATAGCCTACCCTTTTATAACCTAGCTGATGAAGCCCTACTCCAGACACCTTGACCCTACTAGGAACATTTTAATGCAAGGCTCAGCAGGGCCTTCATTGAGGTGAAGGGCACCTTTGAGCGTCTGAAGGGGAGGTTCCAATGCCTGGACCTTGGGGAGCGGAACATCCCCCAAGTGGTAGCTGTGTGTTGTGTCCTCCACAACCTTTGTGAACATAAGGGGGAGACATTCCTCCAGGGTGAGGGGCAGAGGCTGCATAGCTCAGCAGGGCCTTCGAGCATCCATGCATGGCTGCCATCCAGCAGGCCCATCAGATGGCTGTGTGCATCTGGGAGGCCCTAAGGGAGAGTTTCAGCCAGGGCCAGCTGTGAGACTCTCCCCTGGGTCTCCCCACCAGGGGACTCTGCAGTGGGCCAATGGGCCTTTCCTCTTCCACCCCTCCCTTCCCCTGCCCTCCTTTCCTATCTTTTCCTTACCCTACCCCTCCCTCTGCCAGCAGACACAATAAACCACACTTTTCATTTTGAAAGAATAAACTGGTGTTGTTTTATTGGGGTAAATGTAACAGGGGAGGGACTGGGGAAAGAACCTGGGAGGGGGAGAGGGGTGGAAGAGAGGCCTCGGGATGAGGCTACGACTGGCATCTGCTTGGGTGGATCCACCACCTCTTGTGTGGGACCATTGGTGGCCACAGGAGGAATTAGGGTGAGAAGGCGGGGTGAGGCAGGAGCAGGAGTGAGATCAGGAGCTGCTCCATGGCCTCCTTACTTTCCCTAGACACACACAGGTGGAGGTTGTGGGTGGCGAGGGGCTGCTGTGTGTTCCTCGCTCAGCCTTCTTGGCCTGGGGAAGTGCACAACAGCCTGTGCGCGTGGGTACACATAGAGCGCCAGTCCAGGGCATACAACCCCAGGAGGCTGCAACAGAGGACCCTTGGAGTCTAGGAGTTGGTCCAGGATGGCAGTGTAACCTGCACACATGTTCCTGCCCCGCTGCAGCAGCTCCCACCAGGTGTCACAGTGCAGCTGCAGGTCCTCCTGCAGTCTCCAGTCCTGCCAGTCCAGGGAGCTCTGCAGGGTGCAATGTGCTTTCTCTGGTGGTCCTTGTGGGCTCGCCTGTGCCTGTGGCTCACATGAGGTCAGGAGAGTGGTACAGGATTTGTAGAGCGCCCCCCTCTTGCAGCTGGTCCAGCTGTGTAGAACAAAGAGAAGGTCAGTCATCCTACGAGACACTGTGCATGAAACCCAGCCCTCATCTCTGAGCTGAGACCGAAAGGTCTCGGGTCAGACAAAGGTGATGTGCTTTGAGCAAGGCCGTCTGTGACCTAGACAGTGGGCCCTTTCCTGCAAGGGCACAGATGTCCAAGGGGGGAGTCTCACCACCCCCACGTCCTGGAGGCAAACAGGCATGGGAAGGTGCCAGCCAGACCAGGAGCCTGCAGGCAGGAGGGAGGCCATGGAGCAGCTGGGCTTCCCTCTGTGCTGCACACACACCAGGTCCAGCAGTGGTGGTGTCCCACAGGGAGAGGATTTGTGTCCTTGACTGCTGGAGGAGAGGAGGGCAGGGTGTTGTGAGGTGTGTGCTGTCCCCGGGAGTGGATGCTGCCCGGAGAGTGTGGGCATGCCCATGTGCGGCACTGGTGTGTTTGTGTTTGTGTGTGTGTGCATGTGCATATGTCTCCATGTCCCCAGCCTCCTTATACTGGTAGTCTGTCCCACCCTGGCGTCGGGAGTAAGGCAGGCCTCTCCAGACACCCTGTGAGGCAGAGCACAAGGGTCCTCTGTTGCAGCCTCCTGGGGTTGTATGCCCTGGACTGGCGCTCCATGTGCACCCACGTGCACAGGCTGTTGTGCGATTCCCCAGGCCAAGAAGGCTGAGCGAGGAACACACAGTAGCCCCTCGTCACCCACCACCTCCACCCCTGTGTGTGTCTAGGGAAAGTTATGGCACTCACCTGAGGGGCCTTCCCTGGCTTCGGATGTTGCCCAGGAGACATCCTGGGAGGGGGTACCTGCTGCAGGGCAAGCATGACGTCCTGGCTGGCAGGCATAGAGCTGATGCTGGCCTCATCTGCCTCCACCTCCTCCTCCTCCATACCATGCGATCCCCACATTGAGAAGGCCAAGTGAGGAGCATGCAGCACTCGCTGCCTGCCACCTCCACCCATGTGTGTCTAGGGAAAGTAATGAAACTCCCCAGATGGGATTTCCCCAGCTTCAGATGATGCCTGGGAGACATCTTGGGTGGGGGGTACCGGCTCCTGACTGGCAGGCATCAAAATGTTGCTGGCCTCATCCAGCTCCTCCTCCTGATCCTCTTTCTCCTCCTCCACACTGGCTCTGCCCCCTGGAAGGGCAACAACAGGCATCTCCATCCCTGAGTCAACAACAAAGGGGAAGGAAGGGACTGACCTGCCCCCTAGGATGTGGTGGAGTTGGGCATATGGGCAGGCCTGACTTAGTTCTTTAACTTTAGTGTGCACCTGCTCCTGGGTGCGCATGTGGTCCTTGTGGCCCAGACTGTCAGCCATCCATCCATACACATCTGCATTCCTGCATCCGGTGCGGAGATCCTGGAGGTTTGCCTCCTCTCTCCATACCTCAGTGTGGTCCAGGATCTCCACACCAAACCAGGAAGGCGCGCGCCTGTTTCATTCCTGGGTAGGATCCTGGGAGCTGGCTGCTGGCTCCCTTGCAACATGGAAGGCTCAGTGGGAACAACAGGGTCACTCTTGGCTGCTGCCAATGCTATGCTGGCTGCTGCTGTGCTGTCAGGGGCTGCTGTTCCACAAGCCCTTTCCCCTTCGGCTGTAGCTTTAAAGCCTGCAGGGGATTGGGGACTAGAGAGTTCTGATGAGTGTGGACAGAGTTGCTAGCAAGGTACCTGTGGGATTTCCTGGAGGCCTCTTTTTTAGAAATAACTCCAGCTGCCCTGTCTACACACGCCCTCGTCCGAAATAGCTGTTTTGGAATAGGCATTATTCCTCCTAAAATGAAGGTTACATAATCCAAAATAAGATGCCCTTTATTTTGATATTATTTCAAAATAATGCTGTTGTGCCCTAGGAGAGAATGGAAGCACCAATCCTCTGCATGACAACTCCTGTGAGGGCAATATGCAGCTATAAAAAAATGCAGTCTAATGTTTAACTGACTCCAAATGAAATGTTTTAGACCATTTCAACAAACTAAAATACTTCAAATGAGGTCAAACTACCTGCACATAAATATTTTGTTTTGGTTTTTCTCATGAAAAATGTGAGAAAAAAATGAATATTTCCCATAGACAATTTCAATGGGATGGAAACTTCATTTTTCATGAAAACACCATGATGATGGAAAATCTTAACTGGCTTCCTTGGTCTGCAAATTGTATTAGGGGATTTGTGGCATCTGGTTCTATCATGGTTTGAAATTCTTCCATGTTTGGCTAGGAATGGCTGGACAATAGTCTTCTCTGCTATTTCAGTGCTGCTTACAATTCTGGCAGTGACTGCAGGCAGTTGGAACATAAATAATAAAAAAAATCCCCCAAACAGAACAATTAACAGAAACTTTCAGGATCTCAAATAGAGTTTTATTTCAGTTCAAATTTTGAATCAGGCCTTCTTTAATATAAACCAGCTTTTCCCTAAAATACATTTAGTTAACATTACAGAACCAATAGTCCATGAGAGTAAGGTACAGAATTTGAGCAGTGAGAAATTTTTGAAGCTTAGCCTGGCTTTGACATTTGTTTCAAACTTAAACTTAGTGCAGGTTCCTCAACAAGTTCTCCAATAGCTTCGGATCTTTTCAACACACCTAGGCTAAAGTAAAGGTTGTGCATCAAAACCTAAAGTAGGCCTGAGGCACCACGTTAACAGACTTATAATGCCACAAGAGACCATTAGGTCATGTAGTTGGACCCCCTCTACAATACAGACCATGGAATTTTATCCAGTTATTCCTGCATTGATCCCAATAATTCATGTTTGACCAAAGCTTACCTCAGACAGGCATCTGATCTTGATTGGAAGACTTCAAGGGATGGAGAATCCATCACTTCCCTGGGATGTTTTTTTTTCCAGTGGTTATTCACCCACACAGTTTCAAATTTGCACCATTTTTCCAATTTTAATTTGTAACTTCTGTTTCACTATAAAAGATTTTTTTCTAGCCTTTGAACAATTTTTGTCTCCTCTTCTCCAATATTTAATGCCCGCGTTAGATCTGGGACTTAGTTATTTAGTACATTGCTCCATTATATTTATTTATCTGTATAAAGAGATTGGGTAAAAAGCTTGTCTGGATTTAATAAAAGGTCAAGACCTCTAGGAACCAATGTAAATGATTTCTCAAAATACAAGGATCTGAAAAATCAGGCACAAAGAATTTTGATGCAAAAAAGGGATCAACTGCAAAGTTCAAATCTATCTTCCCTTTCCTCCAAAAATTGGGGGAATTTGGGTTATGACAGAGGTCCACCTTATGGTTTTGAGATAATGTAACTTGAAACTCTGTACTTTCACTTTCAGCCTTTGAGTGTCATCAAACATGAGCCAACAGTTCTGAGTCCTCACAAATCAATGGAAGGGTTCGAACAATTCCCCTATGGACTGAAACCAACTAGTTCTACACAGCTCTACCCATAACTGTGGCTACATAAATTTTTCTTTCTTGTGATTCTTCCTTTCTTGTTACATTTGAGTTTTGAATCATTGAGCAGTTGCTTCAGACTCATGATATAAAGTCTCTCTTGTCTGTTTTCACCGCAATTAGTGTCATCCCTAATAAAATAAAACATATTTCCAAGAACAACAACAACAACAACAAATGAAATCACACCATGAGCTGAAAACAGAAGTTAAGGAAAATTTAATTTTCCCACTCTCCCTAATGCAATAGTTCTATATACTGGATCTAAGTTAACAAGTTTGAAAAGTTTGAAAAATGACTCATTGGAGAACAGTAACAGGATAAGGAATCTTTTACCTGTGGATTTGGTCCAATATGATAGTAGTTACAACAGGTATTTGACTTATGTCTTTTTGGTCACCTGTGTAAAATGAATTAATAATCTTCATCCATTTTCTAGAAGCCAGTTGTTCACATCACTTGCATGGCCAGCAAGGAATTTAAAAAGCACATGATTAACCCATACATAGGCAGGAGTAAGAAATTAGAACAACTAAATTCCCTCTACTATGAAAGCTTCTGCCAAGGGCTGGTGGTGTGGCCTACATACCCCATATAGAGGAAGAAATTGAAGTAAGATTTCTCCTTGTAGCTATGCATGGGCTCTCCCGACTCTGCTCATTGCAAACCTCCTTATTTCCCCCTCTAGGAACAGCTGGGCAGGCATTGGGTGAAGAAAAACAAGGATCAGAAAAAATGTTGATGTCTCCTGCTCCCCACTCCCCTTAACTTGTTGGCCAGTGCAGTGGAGCTGGTGTAAGAGATATTGTAATTTGCTGCTGGTATAGGCCAGTAGAAAGGAAAAAGTAGGGGGAAGAGCTGTGCCTCAGAAGGGTGACTTAGTAGCATTCCCCCCGGGGATGGCACAGCTAGAGCACCACCCTCTGCACAGAATTGTGTCTAAAGACCATCTGAGCCATGTTTACCATCTGAGCCATGTTTAAATGAAATAAATATTGCAGTTTATTGTCTGAGTGCTCCATGGGATATTATCAATTTTCAAAGCACAATGCAGGAGCGTTGCATTTTTCTTTAGCTATTTGCACCTGGTTAAGAACTGCATTGTAATCCGAAACTTCAAAAGTACAATGAACAATGACTAACAGGTCAAGACAACAATTGTATTTTCTAATTAAATCATTCTGAAAAGGTGTTACCAGGAGACAATTCATAAATTCAATTTGCGTTATTCTCCAAAGCCTCCATAACTGTTATCTGGTCTCTTTTGTTCTTTTCTAATGGTGCGCTCCATTGTTTTGTCCCACCTGGGGCTTTGCTTAACCCTATTGAGATTGACAAAGATGTTGTGGGAGGCAAGAGTGCCTAAAAATCCACACTATTATCTCTTCTGCTATCCACCAACTGTATCAAATCCTGGCAAATCCCAAACCTTCAAGAAATAGTATTCTATTAGCCAAATTAAAAGGCACTACCACCATAAGATTTGGAATCAGGGCACATGGCTTCTATTCTCAGCTTTGAGTTTGAGCAAATCAGCTTCGTTTAACTTCAGTTTTCTCTTACATGCAAACTCCTGCCAGAGTTTGTTTAAAAGATCTCCCTGCAAGGATGGCAGGTGCACAAGATGAGAGAATGAAGAGGTGCACTGGGAGAGAGCTGAGGACTGAGAGTGCCATGATGGAGTAGGACTGACTTTCTCAGGTACCAGAGGAAAGGTACTGGGCGGGATCGTTTGGGGAAGTGGCCCAGGGAAGAAGCTGCCAGACTGGGAGCAAAGGCAACTCTGTCTGTTGCTGCTGCCTTAAGGTTCCTGGACCATAGCCTGGAGTAATGGGCAGGCTTGAGTTCTCCCCAACCCTCCTCATGCCATTTCAGAGTCTTCCCTTGAGAGGGGAGACCAGGACTATGGAGGGGTATTCACTCCAAACTGTGGACTAATCTATGATGAAGATGGCTCAGTAGGCTGTGACCCTGGCCTCTAGCAAAGGAAAAGAGGCTGTGTGAAGGGTCACAGAGAGCCTCTGAGGCAAACACTATCTGCTGGAAGCACAGGACCCTTAGAATACAGCCAGAGCTCTGCCACAATCCATTAAGTCATATTATTGCTGTTACTAATACTAATGAAACAGTTTACTGCAAAAAATCTTTCAATTCCACCAAGTCATCATAAGAGAGAGGAAGGAGCAAATCTGTGAGGGTTATCCTATAGTTCCTACACCGGGAGCCTCATCAGAGGAACCAAGGACTGAATCAGAATACAGGCTAAGTTGTTCTGTACAACTAGGGGTGGCTCCTTGAGGTCAGTGATAACGAAGCACACGCTACCCATGCTCTGCAGCTGTACTGTAGACAGAGGATATCAATCAATGTGGCTGTTAGTTCAGCACTTTTTACTAGCAATAAATGTAAAAAGCAGGGTGGAACACAATGCAATTTTAATAAATATTAATCTCAATATATTATTGTGTCACATAGTCCCCATAACATTTCCATGGCTTCCCACAGATGAAAGGCCTGAGATTTTGGAGTTGAGCCTTCAGCTCATGTGATAGAGTGAGATGTTGTGGCCTTTGATGGCCAAAGTCAGACCTTGTGGCCCTCATGTGCTGAGGTCCCCACCCTGCTGTACCCTCTATCCCTCTCATGGTTGAGACAGTGCTAAGACTCAGAGAGAGCTGAGTCCAGAGGGTAGGCACAGGAGAGCCTAACTTGTGTTCTGAGTTGTAAAATAACTGACATTATTCCAAAATAATATAGTCTGCGTCTACACTACAAGCAGATATTTTGACATAATGTCAAAATAATGGGGAGCTGGAAGACTGCTTACTCTGACTCCCGTAACCCTCATTTTACAAGAAGTAAGGGAAGTCAGAGGAAGAGTGCTCTACCTCGGACTTCCTGATGTGTAGACATCACCAAAAGCCAAAATAATCTGTTTCGACTTAGGTTACACAATTGACATAGCTGAAGTTGCGTAGCTTATTTTGGCTTTAGCCCTGCTGTGTAGATGTATCCTTAGGTATTCATCTTAGCCAAAACTTCCATCTAAAAAGTTCAGAGATATTATAATTTTGAACTTCAAATGGTGTGTGAATAAAGCAAACATAAAATGCTCCACAATTAGCAACGGGGCCATGTTTTAATAATTGATGACTTGTACACCTGTGACTATCTCAAGAAATAAAAAGAATTAATTTAAAGGGAATTATTGACACAATATAACACATGATATTCTGTTAATAAAATTCCCTACTTCTAATTGAATCCTGGCACCTAGCCACCAACTAAGCCCAACTTCAAAAGCAACAGCTGGGAAAGCATCTTTTAGATTTTAATTACTGTAGTTCATAAGCCACTTATCTTTTAACTTTTTTTTCTTCAGCAAATGCTTCTGTTTCATAGGTGGAAGTTAAAAGGTATTTACTAGTGGGGATAAGAGAAATAGTTTTGCCACAATCAAAACCCACTTGTAAAGAGAAAGTTCTAGATTGAAAAATGAGTGCCAGGCTTTGAGTTTTATGCTCTGTTTGGTTCTGGCAAAATATAAATTCTTAGTTGCTTTATGTTCATATGTTTTATTTCTCCATTGGTCCTAGAAACAGGACAAGAATTCCTTTCAAACTTAATTTATGTATAATTTGTACTGTGGTTGTACCTCGAGGCTCTGACTAAGATCAGGACTCCATTGTGCAACATTTTCATCATTCAAACATTTAGTAAAGTAGTCTCCAACCTTTTTAAGTACAAGATCACTTTTTGAATTTAAATGAATCCAAGATCTACCCCAAACCCAAATACCCTTGCCCCACTTCTTTTGTGCCCCTTCTCCAAGGCCCTGCCCCTACTCTCTCCATCCTTCCTCTCTCACCCATCCCCCTCACTTTCACCAGGCTGGGGCAGAGGATTGGAGTGCAGGTTCTGGTCTTGGATTAAGGGATCTGGAGTGTGAAGGGCTGTGAGCTGCTGTGGGGGCAGGCAGTCTGGGAGGGCATTTGGATGCAGGGGTGCTGAGGACTAGGGCAGGGTCTTGGAGTGCAGCAGGGGGCTCATGGCTGGGGTAAGAGTTTGGAATGTGGGCTCCAACAGGGCACTGCTTACCTCAGGTGGCTGGATGGTGGTGCAGTGGAGCTAAGGCAGGCTCACCTTTGCCCTGGCCCTGAACCACTCCCAAAAGCAGCAAGTAAAGTCCCTCCATCCCAAGCCCTGTTGTGCCCTCTCTCTGCTCTGTGGAGAAAGGATAGAGAGTGGGAGTGGGGCACCTGGACATCAGCACCCTTCCTCTCCCTCCCCTCCTCTGCACAGAAAGCAGGATGCTCCCAGGGGTGGGGGAACTCCAAGGCAAAGGGCAGGAGGTGCACAGCAGTGGGAGGAGGGGCAGCTGAAGTGCTGGCATTTGATAGCCTCATTGCCAAACCAGTCAGGATCACCTGTCAGAGGATCCAAGATCTACCAGTGGATCCTGATCTACTGGTTGGTGACCACTGATGTAGTAAGAAGCAATCCTTCCCTAAAGAGCTGATTGTCTAAATAGACAAGTAAAAAAGTGTGTGAAGGGGAGAGTTATCCCCATTTTACAAATGTGGCACAGCCACAAAGACCTCAGTCTCTGAAGGATGCTGAGTATTCTGTCTCAATCAAATGAAGCTCTGAAACTTGTATCCAACTATAAGCATGTGAGTAGCTCCATTGATTTTAAGATTGTAGCTTAAATGCTTTGCTGGATTGGGTCAGACTGTTCAGAGCCTTGCAGAACTGAATGATTTGTCACAGGAGGAGCCCAAGGTCACAGAATGAGGAACTGAATTGAGGCACATGCACTGGTAGTTTAGGGCCCACTCCACAAAGCCATCCTTCACAGTCTTCAAACTAGATTCTTGCTTAAAAATGTTTTTAATGGAATAGAAGCTGATGCTGTACAATCAATTTTTTTTCCTTTGTAAATATCAATCATTTAAATAAAATGAAAAATGATTTAAGAAACTCTATCTGCTTACAGGGTTCTTTAATCTAGCAGACAAAGGCAAAACAAGATCCAATGTCTGGAAGTTGAAGCTAAAATCAAACTAGAAATAAGACACAGTCTTATAACGATGAGGATAATTATTCCTTGGAACAGCTTTCAAGGAAAGGGTCAAGTAGTAAATTCTTCATCACTTGAAGGCTTTAAATAAGATTTGACATCTTTGTGAATGATAAGCTCTAGCTCCACCCCCAAGTTATTGTGCATTATGCAGCGGTTCAGACAAGACAATGCATTTCATCTATTAATTAAATATTTTCTAAAACCCCAAAATGAAAAGAAAAAATGAAGCAAACGAATTGTGATGTTTTGCTAAACTCAGATATCATCCAGTTTTCCCTATGAAACAGGTTTGACAAGTTCCTCAAAGAAAGCCATTGAAATACCATGAGACCATCAAGTGATACATTAATGACAACAAAAATTACTTCTTCCCGTGCTTCTTGGTGAGCATGTAGAATGGTGCACAGATCAGTGCAGGCTCCCTAAATCCTGCCCACCTCCCAGCAGAACTGCCCGGGTTCCCCTGTGGGCAGGGCTGTCTGGATAAAACAGAGGATTTAGCTTCAAAGAGAAAAACCTCATATGACAAAGTTATCCAAAGTTACCCTCTTTCGACAGAGGAATGTAGCCTAGACACACCCTTAGTTCTGAAGCTGAAGCATCATCTGAATGCATTCAAAGTGCACTCCCATAACCCACATGGGAGCATTGGGTGAAGATGAATTTAGGGGCAACGCAATAATGATTTTAAACCTCTAAAGCACTCATTTTCCTGAGAAGATCATGGTATACTTACCTTACAATTTTAATAGCAGTTTTAAAGATATTTCAATATATTTACATGCTGTAAATCCTGAGAAGACCATGAATGAGGGGGAAAAAACTTAACAAAGAGACTGTGAGGCATTGAAATAAGGGTGACAACTTCTGCTAATTGTGAGTAAAGGTGACACGCATTGCTGGAGGTATATACATGGACTGGCAACCTTTCTCAAAGGTCCACACCTCAAGTTCTAAATTGATACTACTCATTTCAATACAGTTTTGCAGATAATGGGTCAGAAAGCAGCTCAAATACACCTAAGTATACTACCTACCATTTCACATAATCTTGTTTTTGTTGTACAGGTTGAACGTATCTGGTCTGATGCCCTTGGGATCAGACCGGTGCCAAACCAGAGAATTTGCTGAACCATGGGAAGTCAATATTGTCTAGCAGCTTTACCAACACTTCCACAGCTTACTGGGTTCTTAGAAGACATTTAAGGATAAATTAGAGCTAAATAACAGCACAGAACAACACTGAGAGCCAGGACTGGCAGCTGTAAACAAACTTTATGGGAGCATGGGAAACTTGGCCATACCCATGATAATGGACATCCAACTATCTAAAATCATGCCAGACCACAGATGTTTCCAGACCAGAGAGGTCTGGACTAGCGAGGTGAGGTTCCCCAGGGTCCATGCTAAAATTATCTTTATCGGACACCCCCAGAGTTACGAAATTCAAAGAGAAAAGCAGCAGGACCCCATTTTCAAAGACCTCTGCCTTCTGCCCCACTGTAATTCTAGTCACAGGGGGCCAGTCCAGAAGACCTTACTCATAGTAAGGGCTGTAGAATTGTAAAGTTCATAAAGCCCAATTTGTGCTGAAGATGTTTATACACTGGGAACCAAGATGGGATGGCAATAAAACAGGGATCAAATTCTAAAATCTCTATTCTTGTCTTTCACATTATACCATCTTTCTAAGTGTGCTATTCCTTCATCTCCCCACACCACACTGTTATATATTCATTCTGAAAGCGTCCATTTCCTCAAAACTTAAAAAAAATCACTTTTGTTCCAAATATTTGTACTTGGATTTCTGATGGCATGCACCCATTTAGATGTCAGAGGGAGTTTTGTATGTTCAGTAAATTAAAACATCCTAATCATTTGCTGTCAAGCCTTAGAGAATTTGGCACTACCTCAGATTTCTGTTTATGACAGCTCACAGAGGGCATGCTGTGAACTGCTTTTGCCCGCTTTAGGACCCAATTAGTAGTGACAAATGCATCAGTATTGAATACCAGAAATACATGGACCTATAATTTTATGAAGTATGTGTTTACCTCATCAGTTGTAGCCTACTACTGTGCTGCTAAAAAGGCACACTAACCCAGAACATGAACCAAGAGAATCTGGAGCTACAGAACTTACCTTACCTATAATAGTTAAGTTTCTTCCCACAAACCTTTGGACAATCAAGTGTAACCTTTGATCAGTCACAATCTAAGGCCAGACCAAATCAAACAAGACGTCAATGGGAAGACTCATTGTTTCCAGATGGACTGTGGATCAGGTCCTTAATGCTGAAGCTTTCCAGAATCCCTACTTCTCTTTTCTATGGCAGTGCTGCTAAAACAATTTGTATGGAGCATGTATGTGTGCGCTGAGAGCCATTGATCCAAACTCTAGATCCTGTGTATAATGGAAACCACTTCAAGTCGGGGGGAGAGGGAGTACTCCCAGCACTATTAGTTCTAGCACCAATCTTCCATGTAGATACAAAAGATGCTTAGATGCTGAGTTTACTCATGACTCCTAGATTTGTAGAGCATCCAATATGTCTCCTCTGAGTGCTTCCAATACACCATACCTCCTGAATTTCTTGAAGATCCGCCATAAATATCTCAATGGTAGTCAAGAGGGGGCAAATTCTTCCTTTGTTTAACTCCACTGAAGTCAGTGGAGTTACCCCAGAGGTGGATATGGCACATTAAGCACAGCTGAGCAAAACAAATCACTACAGACTTCAAGCAATAGGATTCATTATCACATTTTTTTCAAATCTAACAGCAGCACAGTGCAATAAACAAATTTGCTCACATGGCCAACCACTTCTGACCTCTCCCTCCACTTCCTTTTTCTCCTAGCACATGTTGGCATGCTAGACTGTGTTCTTTTCTGTTCTAAGCAAAAAAGTAAGCCTTGAAGTGAATGCTAATTATTAACGTATCTGTTTGCCTCATTGAACAACTCAAAAATATCTCTTCAAACAGTGATATAGGGTTTTTTTTTGTTCTTTTCATTTCCAAGAACCCAGTTGTATTCTTGCCTAAATGAATAGCGTCAGGTATCCAGTGACATGATTTCTTTACAGCTCCAATTAAACCATTAATTATCGTGTGTGTCTTAAGGATAAATAAGTCAAGGAAACAGAAAGAAAACATGAGCCACATGACTCACAGCAGCGATTTTTCATTTCCAATCCAGTTTGTGAAACCTTCTGGGGGCAACTGCATACATTCTTATCACTATATTTCCATTGCTTCCATTTTGCTGATATGTTTTATTTGCATACTGTATTAGAACAGGTCAAATACCATCCCCCCCCATCCCCAGATTACATTATTTGATGTATGTTATTGTCATTCATCAAATAATGTAATCATCACAGCCACAGAAGCTGGTCAAATGCAGTACAATATTATTCACCAAATACATTATTTGACAAGAAATGGAAAAAATGCCAAATAACATACTTGATGACTAGTACGCTACTGGCCAGTTCTATACCAGATCTGTGCTCTGTCTGTCTTTTGCATGAGACATAAATCCAAACTCCTAAGCACTTGTGGTCATTAAGAGCCCATGACATTTTATTCAAGGGTAGGAGTGTTAATCTCAGTGTCCTGGCCAAATTCCAGCATCAGTAATTATGTTCTGACTGTCTATAGTCTTCTATTCTTGACTTCCCCTCTTAGAACTCTATCATACAGTAGCTGTGCACTGCTAAATAGCTGCCATCCAGCAGTGGTCCATTCAGCAGTGGTTAGTGCGATTTAGCTAACTATAACATTTCTGAAGTGTTTAAGGAATCTTTTGGAATTAAACAAATTATTTTAGGGATTAGGGGTCACTTTGAAACCAAGATAAATAATTTAATATTAATTAATTGATTTATTTTAAGCCCACTATGCACCGCTAAATAGCTGCCATGCCCATTGCTATATTTCAGCAGTGATCAACATGATTTCTCAGTGTGTTTTGGATGACTCCCTATTGTTTCCCACTTTTTTATATACTGCTGCATGGCTTTCTTGATCACTATGAAAAAGTATAAAGTTTTAAAAAATGATTCTCAAGTCCCTCTGGGTCTTTCTGTGCAGCCATCTGTTGAGTTAACACCCTTAGAACACTGTGAAGCTCTTTCAAAACCCGAATTTTTAGAAATTTGTCATTGTAGCAGACTCCGGTCTGCAGGAAAAGTCGCAATCATCATCTCTTAGTGGGTAATTTAAGACTTTTACCTATCCCACACATAGCAAATCCATGATCTGGAAAGCAAGACAACCATGTTACTCACTTATGCATTTCCCCCCTGTACTAGGCAATTCGTTTCTTTTCATCTCGGCAGGTTCAATTTCTTCATTTAAGAATGTTCCCATCACATTTCAGTCATATTCTACTTAGTGTAAACAGTTCTCCCCAAGGAAATAATCATCTGCTTCCCAGGGAAGGAGCTTTCCCCGTCCTGTATCCTTGCATAAACACAGAACAAAATTTGGCCTAAGCATTTTCCTCACCCGGAGGCATATATATCGAAGTCCTGTTTCTAGTGGCCAGTTCAAGTGGCTGGTCTGTGTGCAGGGAGCTGTGCCTAGATACATCATGATGAGGTAAAGGTGAGGAAGAGGGAAGCTTCTTCCCCAAATTACAGAGAATTGTTTTACTCTATCCTATGGAAGACATCACCTTCCACAGCTTCTGACTTATACAATATATAGAAAGAGGGGAAATAGTAGAGGATCTGGGCAGCAGTGGAGCCTTTGGCTCTGAAATGTCCCAGTATACAATAAGCCCCTCATAGCTTCTTTGATCTCTAGATCCTTGGCAGAGGAGTCCTTTCCCTCTGTCCTTATGAGTTTCACAAATGTGTGGCAACTCTTCCTGTGTGATGTTTCCCAAAGCTAGACAACATACTCAGATTACAGGCACTCCTCTGAAATGTTCTTGAGTTTCAGACAAACACAGTCTTTTGACAACCTCCCTTTTACTTCAATATGAGTAATCTGTGTCTTAATAAAAAACTTTTAAAACAACGAATAGTCTTGGTGTTTCTCTTGTTTTGCTGTTAATGTTTCCCATAGCCTGCATTTTCCTAATATCTCAGTCTGCATGTTCCTTTTGGAACTATCTGACATCTGCAGGAACCTCTCTGCAAATTAAGGAGAAGAGGATGTCCTTGCTTTTGATTTTCTGTGCCTTTTAGGTACACCTCTGATAAACTCTGATGTCAGACCAAGGTCCTTTCCTCTCTTCCTTCATTCTGGTAAACGGACTCAAAAGAAGTCAACCAGGACATTTCTTCTTCCTCTCACATACCCTTGGAGCTCCTGATTTAGCTAAAGTCATGTGAATTACATATTATGTCCAGTCTCATGCTCATTAATATGGTAGAGATACAGTTTTAAAATGAAAATGAAAGTCATCTTCAAAGCTCTCTTGTCAACTTCATCTCAAAGATGGTGACCTATGAATATTGCTTGGAGTTTCTCCTGCAATAGTTACCTGACTCGATTTAAATTATTATCATCAAATACTTCCATTGTGTTTATCAGATGTTCAAAGCATGATGCAAAGAATGAATTTTAACTTCTAGATTCAGCAATAATATGGAATAATACTCTACGCCTGCTCTTACACCTCTTCTAGTCTGTGACTCAACATACAAAATAATTATTCCAGTGCAGGGGAGCCAACAGTCTTCGCAGACCCCTGAAAAAGGTGGGGGAGGGCAGCTCACCTCTCTTGGAAGGGGTGGGGCTTCAGGAAGGAAGGACGGGACCAGGGGCAGCCAGCCTTCCATGCTGCCCCCACAGTCCTCAGAGATACACAGAGCTTGCGGCATGTGGTGGTCGGAAACTCCTGGTCCCTTTGAATTGCAAGGCTCTGGGGTGTATTGGGGCAATACATACACCTAAACAAGGGTCTTTTACCCATTTAAAAAAATAAAAAATGATTTCACTGACTTACTCATTAGATGGAAACCACGACAGATGAAACCTCTTTATCAATTACAAGCAACTGAACATCCTTTAGCATCAAACAGAATGACAAAAAGCTGCACCATAATGAGTAATGGTTAAGGCCAATTGCTATTTAATTATGTAGATGACTTAACATCCTTTTATTGATGCTATCTGTACGATTCAGTGCGAACATTATCCTGCAGTATCTTGCTATGCGCCTTGGAGCATATGAAGGCAAAATGGAAAGTGTTCACTGACTCAAATAGAAATAGTTGATGATTGCAGAATATATCCGCCTGGTAATACAAATCATACTGTACATGTATGTACAACATGTAAGAGTTTACACATCACAGGGGAAATACATTTATGCATGAGAATTTACAGTGGGGAAGTACACCGAAATACAGGAGAATGACTGCAGGAGCTGAAGTCTGTCATAAGTAGAGCAGGTTCAGAATTTTCTGACACAATGTTTTTTTTTCCATCAGAAAAATGACAATTCTTTGAATCTGAAACTTTTTTCAGAAATAAAATTTTCATCGGGAAGACTTCTAGCTCCCAGAGGGAATTTCTGGTGGGTGACATAACACCCAATAATCTAAAAGTTAGGTCACTCATCTTCATTGTAGGAGATTCAAGTTCAGTTTACAAAGGAAGTATTCCCGCCCCCCCATGCAACTTCCCCCGTGGGAGTCCCTGCCAGAGAATGTTGTGAAGACCAAGACTATAGGGCTCAAAAAAGAACTAGATAAGTTCATAGAGGATTGGTCTATCAATGGTTATTAGCTAGGATGGGCAGAGATGGTTTCCCTAGTCTTTGTTTGCCAAAAACTGGGAACGGGCGACAAGGGCTGGATCACTTGATGATTACCTGTTCTGTCCATTCCCTCTGGGGCACTTGGCATTGGCCACTGTCAGAAGATAAGATATTGGGCATGATGGATCTTTGGTCTGACACAGCATGACCATTCTTATATACTCTAATTTAGGTAGGATCAGGTTATAGAGCCAGTCTCTCTCCCTCGTCCAACAAACATTATTTATACAAGGTCAAATAGTTCCGGCAGGAAAGACTGGGGGAGGGCACTCACCTATATTTGGAATGGAAAAAAGGACCTAATAGATCTTTTGGCATCTCTAACTTCTATAAGTCAACATGCTCAGTCTCTGGCAGGGATCTTGTGGCAATAAATATTCCAAGCATTCTATAAGAAAACGCTAGTCCAGATTATGCCCTCAGGTACACCCATGATTTAAATCAGATTCCCTGGTGTTAATAAGCACAAAATGATCCCAAAGGGGACAGTTTCAATCCAGTCATGAGTCTTTTTCAGCTGGCACAGTTCCATGTTCAAAATGACTTGCATGTGTAATTCAGCTAATTTAGACACAGGTCCAAATGGGTACTTAGAAAGCAACAAAAAAAGTAATCAAGATGGCAAATTGGGCTCATGTTTATAATACAATAAGTCATACCTACAAATAACTGCTGAGGCAGCTTTGCACCCAGAGTTATTTAAGCCTGCAATTTGAGACTGCAAAAAAAGAAGGTTAGTGTTTGAAAATTTGGCTCTATACATTTACAGGCCATGTTATTTATCTTGAATTGTGTGGAAAGAACATGAGGGTCTATAAGAAATAATCAGAGAAGGAAGCCAAAGTGCATTTTAAGTATCCATTTTCCATGTACAGTCTGCATGAAAGATTTAGAAAGTACAAAAACAAATTATTTGCTTCTGATAACACCCACGTAAAACAGACAAAGGAAGATCTAGCCTTGAAGACTTAACAATCAAAGATCTCAATCAAGGAAACACTATAATATGTGTTTACTTGTAAGCATGTGAGTGTCCTCTGACTAAGAATAATCATGTGCATAGTTATCAGAATCAGGGCCTAAACAACAGACTGACAAAAGGTAGGTGACAGAAATATAAACATAATACTCAAGATGGCAATGGGGCACATTTTAATAATACAACATGAAGTTTTGCAGAAATTGCAAATATAAATTCACTCCTGAATCTGACTCATCATTATTAGTCAGATAACTTCCGATAGGCATCATAGTAGGAATGAGTTTTTAAAAAGGATTTAGTAGTGTCCAAATTAACATCAACTAGGTTTTTTTATAGAAAAATAAGCCATAATAAAGACCGGGGCTGACAAGAAAAATAAAAACATACCCAAAGCCCCAGAAAGCAGATTGTTTCCTATTAAATCTTTTTTTAAAAAAATAATAACCTTTGCCAACAGTTGATTTAAGCATGAAAGAAAAAAGTCGCTACATGCTGACTTCTTGTAGATTTCATATGCATTATACAGAGTAATATAGCTTGAGCATATTGAGAATATAGCTTAGTGACATGCTAAATTACCCAAATCAGAACTGGTAATATACATACCATAATGGCTATTCAGGAATGGCCAAATGCACATAGTGAGTGAATTCTACATGTGACATCCATGACTATATTACCAGTTTCTTTCACTTGTCCCTTTAGACCGCTTTAAGAATTTGTTTTAAATTCTCCAAATTACCATCTTACTCCTTTTTCTTTGGTTTCTTAGTTAAATTGATAGATTAGAAGATTTTTATAGCTGCTAGATTCAGTAGGTTTTATTTTCATCATAACATTTTTTTGGGGGGTTGCACCTAATCCTGTGGTAGCCCATGAGTCTTGATTGCAACTGCACTACCAATGTATTTCAAGTGGATGAGTATTGTTCTGTCTGCAGGAGCAGTAATCTTTTCTCGGTTAATATTTTTCAAGGATCATCTAAGACCAGAAGAATGGCCCATTCTTTTTTCGATTATGTGGATTGGGTTTGTTAAAATTTCTTATTCAGAATAGTTTTACATCTACACAAGGCCTTTCTGATCGGTCCTCTAAAAACTGCAAAATGATATGGTTTTATACTTCAATAGGTTCTTATTTTCTAAAATGTTTCCATAAATCACAAACGTTTCCATTTGTTTACTGAAATCTATTTAAATTTAACCAGACTTTTTCTTTCCACGTTACCCACTCTTTCCCTATCTGATACTTCTCCAGTGGCTTCTCTCTCTATCTACCAAGAGACTGGAATTCATGTTGAGGAGCCTCATCTCAGACTAACAGAACCCGTAAGAGAAGAGAACAATTCAAACTAGTTTGCAATATAAAGATAATGATGATGAAAGGCTAAGAGAACTGGTTTTATTATGTCTGAAGTAAAGACTCAGTGGAACAAAAGGTAAGAATCTAAGGGTGTGTCCAGACTACAGGGTTTTGTCGACAAAAGTGGACTTTTGTCAACAAAACTATACCTGCATCTACACTACCGCCGAGTTCTGTTGACCTAACGTGACGGAACTCGGCAGTTTTGTCGACGGCGGTAAACCTCATTCTACGAGGAATAACGCCTTTTGTCGACAGAGTTCTGTCGACAGAAGGCGTTATTGCATCTACACTGTCCTTTGTGTCTACACTCTCATGTCAACAAAGTGGCTTGCTTTGTCAACAGAACTGGATGCAGTCTAGACGCTCTTTGTCGACAGAAGCTTTGTCGACAGTATCTGTCGACAAAGCCTCTGTCAACAAAAGCCTGTAGTCTAGACGTACCCTAAAACACATAGTGTAGACGCAGGTATAGTTTTGTCGACAAAAAATCCACTTTTGTCGACAAAACCCTGTAGTCTAGACACACCCATAAAGGCATGTTTTAACTCCTGTTCTACTGAAGAGATAAAGAATGGACAAAAGTATGGCTGGCTTCACTTCTAATGCCCTGTGAATGTGATGAAACTAAGACCTGGAGACAGGCCCACCCAACAGAGGTGGGGATGGGGTGGGGGCAGGGCAAATGGGGCAACTGCCTTGGGGCTCAGCAATTCTAAAGGATTTGGGGCTCCTGGCTGCTGCTAAAGCGGCAGTAGAAGGACTCAAAGGCCCAGGCCCTTTAAATCACCACCAGAGCACAATGAAGTACACTCTGGGTGGCTCTAAGGTCTGGGGGAGGTATCATGGTGCGTTCTGGGTGGCACTAAGGGCTGGCTGCCCTCAGCTCTGCCCCTTCTGCTCATGGCCCCACCCCTTCCAGGAGCGCAGAGCCAACCCCTCCACCTTGCCCAGGGGCCTGGCATGGTTGTTGGCTGCCCTGCATGGAGAGATGGGGTAATGAGAAGGAGCATCATCCTTTATAGTCATTCTCGCTACAATAGGGGCTGTACAAATGAACATGATCCCTCCCCTTTTGGCTACCTGTTTGCCCACTGAATGATTCCAAAACCCTTATGTTAGTGTCACAGTACATGCTTCTTGTTTGTAACATCTCATAATTTACTTGTAAATCATCACTGTGAATCTACACGTATGTATCGATTACAGATACATTAAGATTTACCTTTTCACTTTCCTAACAATCATGGGTAGCTGGAAAGTTTTCTATTCTCTTGGAAGCTGTCATTCATAGAATCTAACCTCTCTCTTTATATAAAAAAAAGTCTCCTGCAGGACGGCAGAGTGACATAATCATGTCACTCCGCGTCCCTCAGCCCCTCTCTCCGCCCTCAGCTGCCCTGCCTCCTCCCTCTCTCTCTGCCCCTTCCTCAGTACTCCAGCAGGGCAGGAGCCATGTGACTTCCCCTCTCTCCCCTCACAGCGGGGTGAACTTCATGCCCTGTCCCTTTGCTGGGGGGGAGCAGAGCCAGGACGCCTCCTTCCTCATGTGGGGATGGAGTCCTGAGGCCTCTCCCTTTGCAGGGGGAGGCAAGAGCCACACACCCTCCCTCCTCACAGACAGAGGGAGAGAGCTGTGTCTGCCACAGCCTTGGCAGCGGCTGGATGAAGAGAGCTGGGCCAGCATCGGCCCAGCCCAACCCTTCCTGGCAGCTGGAGGAAGAAAGTTGGGCCAGCCAACCCCCCAGCTGCCAAAGGGAGAGAGCTGGGCCAGCCTCAACCCGGTCCAACCCACTGGGAGGGAGGGTGGGAGAGCAGGGGCTGGCCTGGCTTTGGGGTGGGGGTAGGGAGAGAGGGACAGCAGCCGGGGGGAGAGGCCAGGCATGGCATGGCCCCTCCCAGTGGCTGGGGAGAGAGCCAGGGCTGCCTACCCCTAGGGAGAGGGGATTGACAAACGTAGCAAGCAGGGGGCACAGCCCCCTAGTAACCACTAAATTAACAGTACACGGTTTCTTCAAAACATGCACAGAAATACCTCCACATAAGTATTTATTTAGCATAATTTCACTGGGGAACATAAAGTCAACGGTCAAGTTAAGGATGTAAGCAGGACCAAACACTTCAGCTGATTTAATTACATATTCAGTTGGGGTTTCCATAACAGGTTAGATAAAACCATGGTGAGGAAGGAAGGAAATCTAACTTGTCAGGAAGTATGTCAAATAGTTCCTCCCTTCTACTTTTTAGAGAAATTCACATAAATCTTGATATCCATCTATATGATCAGTCTGTAGCCCATTTAACCTTAATCCACCTGTGAGTGGATACCCACCTACGAGTGGGTACTGTTATTTTGTGCATGCTACAGCGCACAATAGTGTTCTTGCAGCACCAATAAATGACATTTTGCTGAACTTAAACATCAGTGGGAAGAACAATAGAATGCCCTTCTGGAAATGACAATCAGTTCCCAAAATACACAGTTCTGTCCTAATGGACAGTTAGTTGGATGAAAAGCAAAACAGCCATTTTCTACCCAAGATAATTGAACTCTGTGATGAATGGGAGGGGGAACTACCCTTTTCTGGACATCCCAGCCACTCAGTTAACTAAATTGCCTGTAAGAGTTAAGCCCAGTGGTTGTGGGTCCTTGAGAGTCTCCAGGAAGTGTTGGTAGGGAGCTGGGGAGCCAATGAAAAGAGATTATGATTGGAATAACAGAGATGAAGGTAGAACAGGGAATGTTTAGTTAGACATGATTGGATTTTTTTGGGGGGGGAGGGTTGTTGAACTCCTCTGTTTTAACTCCATGTATCTCCCGATACACTGTAACTTTTAAACTGAATCCCGGGGAAACAATTCTCTATGTTTTTTAATCTGCCTTTTTTCAGTTGCTCTGTGACACCTCGCCACCAAATATGCCTTACCAAGTATGTCTTGTTTTGTTAATAAAATCACCCTTTTAAGATTATGATCTCATTCCTGTGTCCTAGAAGGCAAAAGGTTCTGTGTGCATGTGTCTGAGACTGAAAGGTCAGCTATTAAGAAATTACAGGTAATTTTTTTCAAGCTGTCTCCTGAGGGAGGGTTAGAGAGCTTGGAAGTAACCCACAGGAAGAAATTTGCAAGTGCACCTTCCTGAGTTGTCAAAGGGGAGGGTTGCATTTGCGTGGTGGTAGTGTACCATGCAAGGTCAGGGAATTTGTGATCATGGGGAGTTTTTAAACAGAAGCCTTTAGTGGTAGGGTATTTTAAAGTCTATTGCAGTCTCGCCTCCCCCATCCCCTTCTGCATTTGAAGTGCCAAAGTGTGATCAGAGCAAAAGGTGGGAGAGACAAACCCTCTAGAAAGCAAAACCATTCTTTTTTGATGAGCAAGCCACAGCCCCCATTTCATTGTGGGAGAGAGAATTATTGTCAGAAGAGAATGGAGAATGAGAAAGAGATTAAGTGACTTGCCCACAAGTCACAGTGACAAAGAAACTCTGTGCCACAGCTGGATATAAAACCTTCATTTTATGAATCCCTATGCAGTGTCTTACATACAAACTCATCCATGCTCCTTCATAGCTCAGTCGATGTCTTCTCCATAGTCTTTTGATCCTGACTAATCAAGAATTTCCACCTTTCTTTTGTAGAAATGCAGGGCAATGATTTCAGTGATTTTAGTGGGGCTGCAGGAATTGGGAGGTAGCACACAATTAATTCTGTCCTTAGAAAAAAAGAAATAAATAAGCAAATGAGGCTGTTGAAAAATTGAGATTCCTTTGTGTCTTTTGAGCTACTTGACTCATAGCATGTGTCTCACTCAATGGTATGATAATGAACTGGCAGGCTAAGCCAGGCATGGCTGGTTTCTAAGAAGCACTTTGTGGTAAGCATTTCTGTGCTTTTCTTTGAGCCTGTACTTGTTCAGATGTAATTAAAGCAATGATCCACTAGAGGCATGAATGGCCCGTGCAGACTGCTACAACATATATTTTCGGTTCATTCTTTTTAATTACTTTTTTCCCTTTCTAGAAGATTTCTACAATTACAGGCAATCTTAATCCTAAGAAAGTGAGTAATTAATACCTATTACTCATGTAAACCTTCAAATGCCTGTTGAATTCAAATAAGTAATATCTTTATTTTAAGCTTTTAGGGACCACATGATAGCATGACCAAAGGAAACTCCGAATAAGGACATGTTGCCACCTTACCTACTAAATGAAGATGTTCTTCTACAGTATTTAAAATGTAAGAAAAGGCTAGTGATTGATTAGCTAGTTAAGTGGTAAGGAGGTATATAGGCAGAGATGCAGAAAAAGTACAAATGATAAGGACAATCAAGTATCCTTGATCTGAAAAAAATTACAGTGCTTTCTAATCATTTAAATTATATTTTAAGTGAGAAAAATCTACTGTATTGCACTTCTAATTTTCTCAAAAGCCTATTTTTTAGTCAAGACAAAAATTCTATCCACTTTTTCCAATAGTGTAATCATTCTCAGATGAAGAAATTACTGGATCATCAGAGTTTCATTTGTCCATATAGCATTTAAGCCATTTGTTCTGGTTCTGAGGATATTATAATATTGATAATTATCTACTTTTCCTGTTTTCCATAATGTTGTTTGGCATTTTATTATATTTTACATTATTAACAATATTATAGGTATAATATAATTCTGCCGTATCAGGATTTGGAAGTTGTACAGTATCAGGTAGGCTATTAGGTTTCAAATTAATTATCTCTCTAGGTCATAGGCACATAAGGATACTAATAAAATATTTTCTTTGGGATTTTCAACACTTTGTACAATGTTATTAATATTTAAGATATTTTATTTAAGATATTCTCTCATGTCTAAAGAGAGGGTATCTGTAAGATCAGATGGTAACCCTTCATTTTCTCATTATTCACCACCCTCACTACCAGCACAAAGCCCTGTAGTATAGTGATTTTGCTTTTAGCTGAAGAGGGCTTGTTGTGCCTTACAACCACAGATCAACACTACTCCTGAACTGGTCAGAACGGCTGCTGCAGATTCATGACCCCTGCTCCTGGAATTGAAGTTCTAAGAGCACACGTCTCCAAGTCTATTTTCCCCCTCTGCAGCAGTGTAGAACCTCGTCCACACTGATAGTGGCATGTCAGGTACACACAGTTAGGTGCCACAGTGAAAGGCTCTGGCGCTGGTGGGAGGCAGTAGGGGAATATCCCGCAGAGCCCTGTAGTGAGGAAAGACTGAGGCTATGTCTAGACTGCAGGCTTCTTTTGGAAGAAGCTTTTCCAGAAGAGATCTTCCGAAAAAACTTCTTCCGAAAGAAAGTGTCTACACAGCAAAAGAGCATCAAAAAAGCGATCTGCTTTTTCGAAAGATAGCATCCACACTGAATGGATGCTATCTTGCATTTAAGCTGTGATTACTATGGGTGGAGTGGCCACCAGGGCACCTGTGCTTTTTCCTCTTTCATCTTCTTGCAAAAGAACTCGCTCTTCCCCATCTAAGCACTCCTTTTTCCAAAAGAGCTCTTTCGGAAAAAGGCTTCTTCCTTGTAGAAAGAGGTTTAACAATGTCAGAAAACCCCCTCTGTTCTTTCAATTTTCTTTTGAAAGAATGCAATTGCAGTGTGGACGTAAAAGTGAAGTTTTTTTTGGAAAAACGGCCTTTTTTTCCGAAAAAAACTCTGTAGTGTAGACATACCCTGAAACAATAAAAAACTGCCAGAGCCTTTTCCCATTTCCTCCTCTCTCAGAGCCTTTTCTTACTCCGGGAGCCTATCTCTGAGTGGAGAAAGGTTCCAACTGCAGCAAGACACTATACTGCTAAAAATAACAGTGTAGGCCTGGGAGGCACTGCTTGGGCACATAGAGAGCCATTCAAGGCATGGACACTAAGGTCATTCAGGGCATGGACACTAAAGCCTTAGTGTCCATGCCCTGAATGGCTCTCCATGTGCTATACTAGTCCAGGCAGGTCGGCTTAAGACAGGCAACTCCAGCTATGCAAAACATGTTGCTGGAGTTCGCTTACGTTAAATTGAGCCTTGGCGGTGTCAACACAGCAGAAGGCCAATGGGAGCACATGTCTCTGTCGGCTTCCCTTACTCCTTGCAGAGTATATTAGACCTGCTAAATTGAATGCTAAAAGATCAGAGGGGTAGCCGTGTTAGTCTGAATGTGCAAAAACTAAAGACAAGTCCTGTGGCACCTTATAGACTAACAGATTTATTAGAGCATAAGCTTTCGTGGGCAAAGACCCACTTCGTCAGATGCATATCTTTGCCCACGAAAGCTTATGCTCCAATAAATCTGTTAGTCTATAAGGTGCCACAGGACTTGTTGTTTTTTCTAGAAAATCGACCTCCAGAGGATTAATCATCTCGCAAGCGTAGACATGCCCAAAGATTCTAATGTGTCCGTAGTCAGCTCACAGATTCAGAGACTTACAACTCCACTCAGAGAGCTAGGACACCCATTGACAGGCCATGTATGCTTTTGTATTTATTTAAGCCAAACTGCTGGACTTCCTGATGTTCTTCAGTCACTAGAAAGAGTCACCATTAAGAATCAAAGTCAGGATCTAATGTGTGCAGTTGTTACCACTAAGCTGTCTAACAGAGAAGCACAGAAGCAACGGGACTAGCACTGTTCCTGTGGAAAGTGTATGAAACGGACAACTCTGACACACTGACATTGTAAACCAGAAGTTAGCTTACAATAAAATTGAGAAAACTAGGTCACAGACAAATGGTTGTATGTTGACCCCATATAGTGGCAACTGACCTAATATCTGGACTGTCCAGGAGAGGGCTGGACAGTGCAGAAAACGCATTGTTGGGGAAATGTGGGACTATGTTGGCATCACCCTGCAGGCAGTAGTAAAGGCTGCTGAAATCTGTGACTGGTGTGTTGCTGGCAGGATCCTGAGTTCAGAGTTGCTGGACCAGGCCTATAGCTGTGTATACTCAGAGTATGGCTTGCATGTTGTTTGTGAGCAGCTGTTATGACCAGGATATGGGCAGTCTGACCCAGTGGTCAAAGCACAAGTCATGCCAGATCAGATACCAGGAGGTCGGAGGCAAACTAAGAGACCAAAAGGCAGGCAGTGTCAGGTTACCAGGAGATCAGAAGCAGAAGACAAACCTGAGAGAAGAACCAAGGATAAACAAGCAAAGTCAGGCTTGGCTGGCAGGATGGAACCTGCTAGCTTAACAGAGCCCTGTAGACCAGCATCTGAGGTCTATGGTGCCTGACAACAGCCTGCTTAGGTGCTACAACAGCAAAGCACTGTTAGACACCCAGAACTGAAAGGTGTGCGATTACACAATCCCTTACTAGTTTGGATTGCAACCCAAAGTATGATAGCATTATCAGTTGACACAGTGCAATCATTCACTTCTCTATCAAGCATTATGACAAGAACTTATCCCTTAATAGCTTCATCCTTGTTAGGGTACGTCTACACTTGCAGCCTATTTCAGAATAGGGCTGCAAATGTAGGCATTCAGAATTGCAAATCAAGCCCGGGATTTAAATATCCCGCGCTTGATTTGCCTCTTCCCGGCCGGGTGCCATTTTTGAAAATTACAAGCCCGGAATAACTGCTCGCGTCTACACGTGGCAGTGAAATGGGCGTTCGAAATAAAGCCCTATTTTGTACTGCCTGTTAAACCTCATTGCAGGAGGAATAACAGGTAGTTCAAAATAGGGCTTTATTTTGAACGCCCGTTTCACTGCTGCATGTAGACGCAGGCAGTTATTCCGGGCTTGTAAATTTCAAAAATGGCGCTCGTTGGAAGATGCAAATCAAGTGTGGGATATTTAAATCCCGGGCTTGATTTGCAATTCTGAATGCCTACATTTGCAGCCCTATTCTGAAATAGGCTGCAAGTGTAGACATACCCTTAGGGAATATATATTTTAAACTCAAATTAAATGTAAGAGAGCCTCTCTCTGCCATTTGGAGGGAAACCTGCCTGGTCAGAAGTGGACATTGATGAAAAACTGTGCAGCTCCTTGCCTTTCCCCTGTTCCACAGTCTAGTTATGTCTCCGTGTGAATGCTGCCTCCTTCCAAGAAACATCATGTGGGGTTCAGTCTTTGATAGTGCTTTTGCTGGCCAGCTCCATTTTCTTGCTGGTTTCTAATAGAGGTGCTAGAAACATTACCTTTAAGACACAGAGGAATGAACGTTCATTTTTCTGCTTTTTTTTTTTTGTAGTAAGTCTAACAGTCAGAAAACACAATTCTGCAGTGTAAAATTAGAATACTTTGCATTTAGCTAGAATTACGACAGGGCATCCCTAGACTCTGCAAATAAGGAAATATCCTGGAAGTTAGAGATACCTGTCCTGGAAAGTAAAATAAATACTAAAGAAGTAATAACAACATTTTCCACTTTGTGATAGAATTAATGCCGTTTTAATTATTGCCAAATCCCTCAACTCCCTGTTACAACTGAGATATGGAATCAGGCTGAGTGGTCAGAACAGGAATCAGAAGCCAAAAGAACAGAGTTCAAGAAAGGACAGACCAAGAGTCAGATGGCAGGATACAGGCAGGATCGTGTTACCAGGATTCCCAAGTCAAACAGTAGAAGTAGGTCGTGTACAGGAGATAGTCCTAAGTGGGGGAAATTCAGTTATACCGATAATTTTCTGTTCCTCTGCTTGATTTAAATAGAAGCAGGGAAACAAACTGGACCCCCAGGCCTGGAGATTTCTTGAGTCAAGCTCTGAGTTCTAGTTACTATTAACATGTCACTGGTTGGCAGGTTGAAACACAAGGTTCTTAAAAGCCCTGCAGATTGGGGTAGACCTATAGCCCTTGAGCTTCTATGAAAACCTAATAAAACAAAAACCCTCCCTTATTTATCCCTAAGTATAACAAATAGTTATTCTATGCATATAGATTTATACCTGTGGATATCTATTATATATTTTGAAGAGTTTGTTTGTGGATTTCTTGTGTAAAATAAAACCATACTTTGTGATTACCTACAGATACCACATTTTGCATAAACAATCCTGTCACTTAAATTAACTGCATGCACTACTTTTTACACCAAAATATGCTGGGTGAAAGGTTTAAATAATTATTTTTGGTTTTCATTGGAAAAAAGTCATCATGGTTGGATTAGAGTTCATAAAAATATTTGCTAACAAAATTAAAATTAAATCTTCTATTCAACTGTCATTTTAGCGCAAAGAAAATTTTTACTGTTACAAATCATATAATAATTCAAATTAGTTATAGAAAGAGTAATGAAAGCTTTAGGAGTTTCTGAATCAAATTTTCTATGCATGGTAATTATTTAATAAAATGAATAATGTTTGAAGTTGAAATCTTACAAATTCCAAACTGTTATTTTACTTCCCTTTTGCAAGCACATTAATAAAAAAATTCTATTACATTTATTTAATTTCTGGGAGCTTTCCTATAAGTGTAATATACACAAAATGACTTTGCCCGGTCAACAATGGGCCTCACCTGCTAGTAAATTAGAATTTCAGATCTTATATCAGACCCATGCTGTGTTTGATACCCAACTGAAAGTGGCACCATAGTTCACCATATGCAAAGGCCAAGTCAATCAGAGACCTAGAAGATCTATCATGGAACTAAGAAGCTCAGCTCTTTGTCCTTTCGGAAAGAGGGCATTCCTAGCAGAATTGTGCCCACTATCTATGGAATGGTTCATTATTGAATGAAAAGAAAGCCACATATTGAAACCCTAATGCTATTCCTGCATCTCTGGTGTTCCTTTGGTAGCCTCCAATCCAAGCACTCACATAATCCAATCCTGTTTAATGTGTGAGGATTGACAAGAGAGAGGTATGGTTGTAGTGGTTTTTCAGTGTTATGGGTATATGTGTACATAACCATACTACCACATGTCAATGGCAAAAAAAAGAGCTTGAGTTCAGTCAAACCAGGAGAGCTTTAAAAAAAAAAGATGGCTTGGCCCTTCACCACCCAAAGCTCTGTTATATTGTGGTTTGATTTTCAATAATCAGAAATAAAAGCTACGTTGGTCACCTTACAAGTGGGTCTTCCACATTCATAAGCACTCACAATCCATTAAGAAACATGGTAAATAAAATTATATTTTAAACAGAGGAAATGGAAAAAAACAGTAAAAAGAAACACAAAAGTTTTCCTCGTGTTTACATGGGGAAAAAATGAGCAACCCAAATCAATTCACCAGGAATTTGGTCAGATCCACAGTTCCAAATTATAGTTGTCCAGTTCATGGAGGTTCAGAACTCACCACAAATAGAGGATAGGTCCATCAATGGCAATTAGCCAAGATGGTCAGGGACACAACCCCATTGTCCAGGTGTCCCTAAACCTCTGACTGGCACAGCAGGGGATGGATCACTCACTCAGTAATTGCCCTATTCTGTTCATTTCCTCTGAAGCATTTGGCACTGGCCACTTGGAACACAGGGCACTGGGCTAGATGGCTCATTGTACTGACCTATTATGCCATTCTTATGTTCAGATTTCACCAGTCTTATACCCCACATAAGATTCAAGTTATACTCACTAGGAGTCAAGGTGCATAATAGTTAACTTTTCTCTGTCCCAGATCCAGAGAAAACTGCAGCCAAATGTCAGTTTGATGCGCAGCTACTTGGTTCAATTATTTGATATCAGCTCTGGCCTGCTAGACAGGGCTGTGGTGAAATCAGCTCTGTGCCATCCTACTTGACTCCCTTCCACATATAATAATCTCTAGCTTGAGTTAAATGGTGTTTTGTACTTGAGGTAGCTGATTCAGCAATAGGGTGGGTTGAAGCTCCAGGGTTGCTGACATGGGAACTAATAATGCAGTGGGGGTGCAGAAGATGGAATTACAACTCATCAGCTGCTGGTGCAATCATTCTTGGTAATTCAAACATTCTGTGCTGATAATCAAATCACTCTCTGTAGCTCAAGTGTTGTTTCACAGGCTGGTAATTCTTACACTGCACTCATTTCAGCTAGGCTAGCTCCAGTGGACGGACTTGGTTGTATTAACTCCATCTGATCCTTGGAGAGAGGATAAGGCATAGGACTGAAGTCTTTTCATGACCCTTCTATAGACTGTGAGTCTCAGTGTCATACCAAGATCCACTACCCAAACATTCAGGGTAAACCATTCATATCCTGCACAACTTCCATGCCCTTTCATGAATACAATAATAATAATGTATTATCATTTACACAAAATATAAATTTCAATTAAAGTATTGGTTAACCAATATTATAATTCACATAAATGAGACTATCTAGAACTGGTGTTTCCCCTTTATCCTCTATAGAGGTAACATACAGCTCCATCTCTATCTGCCTTCTGCCTTCATCTCTGTCTTCTGCCCTCTGGCTTACAAATATGTTAATTGCTTATATGTAACTGTAATCATTGTTTCAGAACAGCTTAAATTATTTTTGACTGTGAAAAGAATAGTGAGATACAGTTAACAATAGCAAGGGAATGGAGAGGGATTTAAGAGACTGGCAAAGTGAGGTGAAATAATTAAAGAAGAGAGTTAGTCTACATCTACATTGCAGCGCTATTTCGGGATAGCAGAGGTATCCCAAAGTAGCTATCCCACGTCTTAACAGCAAGCTTGTTATTTCGAAATATAATGGGCTCGCTATTCTGACATACTTGTAAACTTCATTCCATGAGGAGTAAGGGACATTTCAGAATAGTGGGTTATTTTGTAATTTGGGCTACGAAATAAGCTATTTCAAAATTGACTCGAAATAAACTACTATTTCAAGCTACAGGTGCAATATAGACATACCTTAAGAGGGAAAACTGGTTGACTAGAACTCACCCCTTACCTAGTAAAGTTTTAATCTGATTTGCTTAGGCCCTGATTTAGCACAACGCTTAAGTATATGCTTAACTACAATTAAAGTAAATAGGACATAAACAAGTGTTTAAAGTTAAGCAAATATTTAAGTGCTTTGCTAAATAGGAATGGTTTGCTAAATGATGTTTTACGGAATCAGGGCTCTACTACCTGGAATGAAAGTCTACCCAGGATCAACTTGGAAATACAATCACATGCTTCACTTTTTATGTTTGTGTAAAGGTCATGCATTTGTGTCCAGAACATCTTTCGTCTCATGTTCATTCAAGTGTTGGTTATTCTTTACAATATTGAAATATGTATTATTTTTGAAGAACAATATTCATACTTTGGGGGGGAGGGTAGAAATTACTACATGTTTAAAAGGTTATAAAAATTAAGCGCACCCATATTTACTCACATCAGTCGTATTCGATATTTTGTTCCAAAAGAAAAGAACCAGATGCCTCTTATCTGCATTGTAAACTTATAAAATTCAATTTTAGAGGAAAAGAGCTTGTTTTCCATTAGCTAATGAATGCGATATTTATTAAGTCTACAAAGATACAGTTAGTCTCAATGAATGCAAGCATCTTTTTGTTACTATTTGTATTACAACAGAGCCTAGAAACCCTGAATGAGATCAGGGCTTCATTGTGTTAGGTTGAAGTCCAATGCCGTATAGGAAATCTTCAACAGAGATAGGAATAGAAGCTAGAGTCCCAGAGTCCCAGCCCAGTGCCTTGACCACAAAGTTATAATGCATCTGAAGCGGAGGGCTTCCACTATTCTGCTTTGGAGAGAAGGCGCTGCGCAGCCCAACAGATTCACTCCCTGCTCATACTAAGCTATCTTGTCATGCACCAGCAAGACACTTCTCTTACTATTGTGTTGCCGGCATCCCTTCACTTGTTTCAGGGATAGCCATATTGCTTAAAGGCAGTCTGGACAAATTCTTCCAGGGTTTTTCTTACAACTTGTAGCGCTCTCTGTGATCCTTCACGATGAAAAGCTCTACATAAATGTAGGTTACTTTGATGACTATTTCACTTTTTCTAATAGTAAAGGTATGTCTCTGGTCATGACCTCACAGAGAAAGGCAGAAAGAAAGTGAGTTTTATCGTTTTCAGATTTGAGAAAACAAAATAGAAATCCTATAGAAGGCCAAATCCTACTGTTTCCCACAGAATCCGTCTTTACTTCTACAGAAACAGTGCCTACCTTCAAAAGAAACTTTTTCTGAGATGGGAATTTATTTCTTTAAAGCTTTTATTGCTCTCTCTTTGGAATAAGTTAAGATTTAATACCAAATAATACCTTTAAACCTAATCTTTCCCCCCTACTTGAATTTTAGGCCTTTTCCATAATCAGACAATCCCTCTGCTCTTCTGAACTAAGGCATGTGCTCTATTATTGTAAGATATTTTATAACCCTTTGTCACAGAGCAATAAAGTGTTTTACTTTATTTATCCTTAACAATAAACATGATTTTTCTAGTGCGTCTCCATATTCAGCATGAGATTGATAAGGGCATTGCTAATTTATTGTGCATAGCATTATGGTACATAAAATTTGCAATTTAATATAAATATTTGATATAGGTGCCATTATATCTGCAGAGAGCTGTAAATGTCTCTAACATTTGTTAAGTTTTATGACTGATCTTCATTCAAATTGGTCCCATTGGTTAGGAGTGGTATATTTCCTCAGCATACCTCTCCTCTTCATATCGAAGACACATCCACAGACCTACGGTAGTCATCCAAGGAGGACACAATTTTCAAATGTGCAGCAATTTAAGTGTCATTTTCAAAAGCAACCAAGGCAAATAGGAGACTAAGGGCTTGTTGACACAGTCCACAATTCTGATGTTGGGGAAAGTGAACTTCAGCACAAACTGGCATGCTGTGCTGTAAATCCTCCATGTGGGCATTGTGAGCACAGTCTAAATGGTATAGAGCAGTAGTTTTCAAACTATGGGTCGCAGCCCAGGACTGGATCTCAGAATGTCAGGCACTGGGTCTCGTTGCTGTAAGTGGATCAGGTTGGGGTTGCTAAGACAGTCTACCTGCTTGTCCTCACACTGCAGACGGCGCTGCACTCCAGAAGTGGCCAGTGACCAGCAGCAGGTCCAGCTCCTAGGTGGTGGTGGTGCGGGGGGGTTTATAAGGGGAAGAGCACACAGGGCTCCGCAAACTACCCCTGCCCTGAGCACTAGCTCTGTTCTCCCACTGGATAGGAACCTGGCACTGGCTGCTTCTGGGGTGCAGCACAGTCTATGGTGCCAGGAGCTGCTCAAGTTAAGCCCAGCCCTGATCCCTGCAAGTCAAAGCACTCATCCTCAGCCCCATGTCGGAGCCCTCACTTTAGTCAAATTACATTGGGTCACAGGCAACAATTTTCTTCAATTGGGCCATGAGAAAAAAAGTTTGAAAACCACTGGCATAGAGGACTGCATTAATGTGAACTAGGTATCTTTTAGTTCATGATTGCAGTGTCTACATGGGGGAGTTACACCACACCATGCTAGTAAAGACTGCAATTGAATGAACCCTTGTGGTCAGACCTGCAAGGCAATGTAGACATAGCCTCAGTCTCATTGAAAGCCAATGAGAGTTAAGTGCCTCATTCCTTTTGAAAATGGAGCATAGGGTTTGTCTTTATGGAGATCTATTGCACGGCAAACCAGGATGTCAATCTATGGCTCATTCTCCTGCCATATGCTAACTAGCCATGAGGACCTCGCTACTAAGCACTAAAGTTTCTGTCATGCACTCTGACATTGGAAATAGTTGTAGGGAAATTTTTGTGCATGCTTCACATTGCCTGTTAGACTGTAACAAGCTGTAGATTCACAGTCTAATTTGTTGCTCACCATAAGTCTCAGTATAGGTAAGCCCTTAGCCTCCTAAAACTTAGGCGCTTTTATAATTTTACATGTAAAGACTAAATGCGTGCTTAAGAGCTCAGTCTTTCAAGATGACAAACACTTCCATGGATTTCAGGCTGATCAGCATCCTTCAGGAAGGATTCACAACCATGTAGAATCATGGCCCTATGTTTCCAAATGCTAAAAAATGGAATTTTGGGCTGTATTTTCCATGGTTTCATAATAACTTAGGGCTTGCTCCAAAGTTCACTGAAGTTACAGGAAGACTTCCCTTTGAGTTAATAAGCTTTGGATCAGGCCCATATTTCTCAGGCTTATGATTGCCATTGATTTAAGCATGTGACAGAGGTCTGCAGGAAATATGGACTCACACACACAGTCATGGTGTTATTCTCATTGTTTGTTTTCAGGACTCATCTTCTAGAAAAGCCAAAGTCCACCTCATATATGTATGACTGTGTTTTCAAGTTAACTGTAACCACTACTTTAGCATTTCTAGAACATCAGTTAAGCACTCAGCATACACTAAGCCCCACAGTTCCCACTGAAATCACATAAGACAAGGAATTCACTACAGACTGAACCTCCCAAATCTGGGACTCTCTGGTCCAGCAACATCCGTGATCCAGCAGGCCACGGACGCTGCTAGACCAAAGAGCCCCAGAGGCAGGAGCAACACATGGGCTGGGGAGCCCCAGCTGGGCCAGGCAGAATCTGGGGAGCCTTAGCCCCAGCCAGGGAACCCCCGGTTGCAGTGGAGCTGTTGGCAGATGGACAGCCCCAGCCAGGAATCCCAGCAAACTCCCAGTGGCAGTGGGGTTGGGGTGATTGGGCAGCTTCTGCCAGGGAACCCCCCAGCTGAAGCGGGGCTGGCAAAGGCAGGCAACCAGAATCCCCAGTGGCAGTGGGATGGCTCTAGCAGTGGGGTGGCCATACGCTCCGGCTGGGGAAACCCCGGCAGCAGCAGGGTCAGAAGCGACCGGGTGGCCCCAGCTGGGAATCCCAGGGAACACCCATGGCAGAAGGGCCAGCAGTAGCCAAGCAGTCCCTGTTGGGAACCCCGGGAGACCTTGGGGCAGTGGGCAGGCAGTAGGGTGGGGGGAGCCCTTCTGGGCCAGTGTTAGGGGGGCCAACAGTAGGGCAAGGAGTCCCCAGGAGAGGAGCCCAGGAGCGGGGCAGCCAGAAGGGGAGCACTGACCTCCCCTGGTCTGGCAAACTCCCTGGTCTGGGTCAGCTCAGGTTCTGAAGGTGCTGGACGAGGGAGGTCCAACCCGTAGTATGAAAGAGATCAGGAAAGCATAAACAGAGACTGTACTTGATTCATTTACACTGGCCTAAGGGCTCAGTCCTGAGTCCTTCAACTCCCACTGACTTCTAAGGGAGTGAAAGGTGCTGAGCATGTCATAAGAAGATCAAACCCTAGATTAGAAGAAATGTAGGGCTTTCAAAAGTAGCTGGGAATATTAGGAAATAAAAGATGTGGGTGAGTCCTGTTTGTGGCAGGATGGACTGGATAACCTACCCAGGTTTTCCCTTCTCTACATTACTGATATACTATTTTTCAGTTCCATTAAATTGAGTTGAGATAGAAACAAGCAGTCTAGATGTCTGCAAAATATGTTAGAAAACTTCTTTTATAAACATATAGCGCTAACCAGAAGTTTGCTCTAAATCACAGAAATATTCTATTTTCCTAATTTCTTGAATGCATTTATATTATATTATACATTTACTAGTATTATTTGTAAGGGAATATTTCACTACAGAATTCTCAGAATAACAGCCGGTTTCTCAAAACCATACAAATACGTAAAATATAATTGTGCCTTGGAAATAATTGTGCCTTAGCAGGAGAAAAGTGCCGATGTGTAACTGTTCTCGGTTGAAGTGTACACTCTGTAGGAAAACCACAGAGGGAATTTAATCTCCCAAAGTTTAACTTTCTCCAGTCTATTGTGAGTGCAGCATGAATAGGAGACTTGTCATTTTATTAATGATGAGTGACCAGTTGTCACCCCAACATGAGAAAAAAAAACCTGTGACACATTAGCAACGAGGACGATGAGACAAACCAAATGTAAATACTGATGGTTTAAAAAGATAATTAAAGCTCTTGAGACTGCAATTATGAAAAGGCAGTATGACAAGGCCCATATATGTCGACAGAATGTATTTATATTGACAGAATATGTCCAAGAAATCCTCTTTATACAATATGTCTGTCACTTTTTTGGACTGCACAAGCATTTATTGACTTTGTGTAAGTATAGATCTTAGAACTGTCCCTTCGCCTTATCACTCAATGACACTTGGTTAAATACATTATAGCTTCTAAATATGTGCATCCTGGAGCTATGTTATGTCTGAATCTGGTAATTTATAGTAGACATATAATGGCTTAAAGTTCCACAGTTAAAGTTGAGCTGAGTTTTGCTTCTAAATCAAGACTGCCTCTTCTTTCTTATATATGAAGAATAGAGTGTATCCTCATCAAAATTATAGTCTTTCATGCTTTGGTACAGAGGGAGTTTTCTGAAAACTTACAAATAAATTAGTTCATTAATTTAGAAATTAAAATTATTTAGCACCTAATGTCAATCCATTTCTTTCTTCAATGATGTGATCTAATGCAATGGCCTCTTTCTCTGGCTGCGTGAGCTTGGAGATGATGGCATCTGACCAGACTCATGAAAACAACTATCTCATCATACAATATACTCCCTCTTGATCTGAGTAGCCAAAATGGAAACATGTCTGTAGCACAATTAGGCTTTTTTATTCATGTCAGACAGATAGGTGTCTTGCTTTCCTAGGAAGGAGCATGCATTTAAATAAAAAATCAATTAACATAATTAATTTAGATACATAAAAATGCAAAAGTAAAAAAAAATTACTTTCCAATGTTAAATCTATTAGAGAGCTAAAATTCACAAAAAGAAAATTAAAAATAAAATTGCATTGGTCCCAAACTTGATATATTTTATCTGGGTCAAAGTTAAACTGAAAAACTTGAAGTAAGTTGAACTAAGTTTCCTCAGTTCTGGCTTCCTAAAATATAGAGGTCTGAAACAGCACTCCAAAAGTCTCTCTCTCTTTTTCCCCCCACTATATTGCAGCAAATAAACACAGGAGAGAAATAAAGATAGCTTCATTGACTCCCCTAACTGAGATCTAATACCCAGGACCAAAATATAGTTGATTAAAATCTGATTACAAGAGCTATTAACACTTGATTTAGTAACATCACCAGGGAACACAGATTCTAGAGTACCTATCATAACACATCAAATAACTGTTTGAGACCTAAGCTTCCATTCAAAGATTTTAAAATGAAGCCTCTAGACCTTTGCAGATATAGAGTACAAGGTAACTGATAGAGAGGCTTGTCAAAAAGAAGACATTTTTCTCCTCAGAACATTTGCAGTAGATTCTTCTCTCTAACAGACTTTAGGAGCTTCAGGATTCATGTGATTCATGTCAGAACCACAGCTTTCATGTAAAGATAAAAGTCAGTTTCTAACCCTCATGTTTCTAATCCTTCTTCCATGCCGTGACCAGAATTTCTTCCTCTTCTCTGTGGAGAATATCATGAAAATGTGACCAAAGTGTACCCTAAAAATTCAGAAACCAGAAGACAAATACAAAGAATCCAAAATGAATTATTTTAAAAAAAATCTCATGGATTTTAGGACAATTTCCTAATTTGGGGAGGTTGACTCATAGAATCATAGAAATGGAAGGGACCTCGAGAGATCATCAAGTCCAGTAGCCTGACCTTACAGCAAGACCAAGCACTGTCCAGCTCATCCCTGACAGGTGTCTGTCTAACCTGCTCTTAAATATCTCCAGTGATGGAGATTCCACAACCCCTCTAAGCAATTTATTCCAACATTTAACCACCCTGACAGTTAGGTTCCTAATGTCCAACCTACATCTCACTTGCTGCAGTTTAAGCCCATTCCTTCTTGTCATCAGAGGCCAAGGAGAACAATTTTTCTCCCTCCTCCCTGTGACACCCTTTTAGATACATGAAAATCGCTATCATGTCCCCTCTCAGTCTTCTCTTTTCTAAATTAAACAAGCCCATGTCTTTCAGTCTTCCCTCATAGGTCATGTTTTCTAGACCTTTAATCATTCTTGTTGCTCTTCTCTGGACCTTATCCAATTTCTCCACATGTTTCGTGAAATGTGGTACCCAGAACTGGACACAATACTCCAGTTGAGGCCTAATCAGTGCAGAGTAGAACAGAAGAATGACTTATGTCTTGCTCACAACTCCCATTAATGCATCCCAGAATCATGTTTGCTTTTTTTTGCAACAGTGGCACACCTTTGACTCATGTTTAACTTGTGGTCCACTATAACCCCTAAATCCCTTTCTGCAGTACTCCTTCCTAAATAGTCACTTCCCATTCTGTATGTGTGAAACTGATTGTTCCTTTCTAAGTGGAGTACTTCACATTTGTCCTTATTAAACTTCATCCTGTTTACTTCAGACCATTTCTCTGGTTTGTCCAGATCATTTTGAATTATGACCCTATCCTCCAAAGCACTTGAAATCCTTCCTAGCTTGGTATCATCTGCAAACTTAATAATCATACTCTCTACGCCAATCGTCTAAATCATTGATGAAGATATTGAATAGAACAGATTCATATTTTTCAATGACTGAGTTGTCAATACTGAAACCTTGTACATAAGCTACATTTGTTTTGTTTCAGTGTCAATGCTTATTTTTTATCCATCATTCTTCATACTTGAAATTTTCTTCTTCAGCAAAGGCTGACTAATAATTTTCGAATATACAACTGTCCCATTTCAAAATGGCTGCCCTCTTCCATTGTTCTCAATGGCTATGTCTATACAACAATGATCTATCAGAAAAAGGTACTCAATGGATAGTTTTTTCAGAAGAGGCTTTTCCAAAATTTGGCCTGACTACAAGGGAGTCCTTCTTCTTCGTGGGAGGAGGAAGACACGGCTTCCAAAAGAGTGCGTCTGCTCTTCCATAAAAAAAAGCGGAAGAGCAGACGCGTTCCCTGGACGCGGCAGAGTTTTTCCGGGATACCCCGTAATGTAGACATAGCCAATTATAGTAAGGTCAGAATTTGCCCACATTTAGGTGGACATTTTAATAAGAACATCTATCTCCCATTGACCTCAATAGATTTTGGGCAAAAGGCTGCTTTTAACAAAAATAGCTGCAGATTTCACTCTCAGAACAAACAATATAGGGGTCATTTTTAAAGAAAGCATGCTAACTTCAGGCAGATATCTTCCCAGTCCTCTCACTGAAGGCAATGGGAGATGGCAGCCATTTTGACAGAAACCAATTCTTCACTATTTTCTCTGGAGAAGATTTGTATGCACTGGCCCTGCTGGCAGATACACTTGCAGTTACAAAAATGAGTGACATAAATGATAATTCCTCTAAACAATTATTTTCAAAAGCCATACATTGCATCAACAAGTAGGGGGGAGACACTATAAGTGAGGAAGAGGGATGCAGAGATGCATGCCCATCATGCAGGGGGAAATGAGGAGGTAGAAGAGAGAGGGGGAATTTGGAGGATAGAAGGTAGGGAGAAAACTAGGGCACACAGCCTGGTTGCTTTGTGCTCTCTGTCAATCCAAAGCAGCTGTAAATGCAACTTAATTGGCCAGTATGCTCTGCTTACTTTATGCTGCTCCTGAGTGGTATAAATCAGAGAGAATACACCAGTGAATATGGTCATAAATATTTAAAGAAATAAATACTTACAAACTTATTTAAAATAATGAGGTATCATTAGAAAAATAATTTAGTAAAAAATTGTGCATTTTTGTTTACTGCTGATATATATGAAATGTTTAATCTTCATGAAAATCCGGGGAAATTCCTAGACATTAACTACATTACAATTAAGTTAAGATTCTGAGACTATATACATAAGGACATACAGAATGCAGGGTAAAATACATGCAGGGATGTTGTAATTTTCCCCAGATCAAGTCTTATTAACTCAGGAAATTCAGAGTTAAGGTTAAACTTAAAAGAAATTCAAATGTGTGAAGGTGTGGAAGTGAAAAATGTGGCTATATCCTTAACTCTTATCTGTAGTAATACAGAAAGCAGACGAAACAACCAAACCTAATATGGTTGTAAAATCAATTAAATCTAGTCTGGGAAACTATAAAATGCCGGCTTGTTACTACGGGCACGTCTAGACTACATGGCTCCGTCGACGGAGCCATGTAGATTAGGATTGTAGGCAAAGGGAAATGAAGAAGCAATTTAAATAATCGCCGCTTCGTTTAAATTAAAATGGCTGCAGCGCTGTGCCGATCAGCTGTTTGGCGGCGCAGCGCTGTAGTCTGGATGCTCCGCGGTCGACATCAAAGGCATTTGTCGTTATGCCTCGTGGGATGACATTAATCGGGGAGGTCGACAAATGCCTTTGATGTCAATCGCGGCGCGTCCAGACTACAGCGCTGTGCCGCCAAACAGCTGATCGGCACAGCGCGGCAGCCAATTTAATTTAAACGAAGCAGCAATTATTTAAATTGCTGCTTCATTTCCCTTTGCCTACAACCCTAATCTACATGGCTCCGTCGACGGAGCTATGTAGTCTAGACATGCCCTGCATGTCATTGTCATTACAAAGTTTCCTACAGTTTAAAATGAGACCAGCAGACCGGGTTGGGAAGATGGAATTGGCTCCCTGAGGTCATTCCTCTCCTGTGAAAAACTGAACTCTGCTGTTAAGGATAATCAGCTGTGTTGTGGTGCTCCATCCCCATCCCCACAAACTCCACCTGGGATATAAGATTCAAGATGGATTCCTTCTGGATTATCTGGCTTTACAAATGATACAGATTACGTTAAAATATAAAAAAATTACTGATGTTTTCTTTTCAAATATTAGTTTAAATATATTTTTCTAAAAAATCCCAGTTTTCATCAAAAAGAAGTTTCCATGAAAAATGTTTGACGAGATCTAATAGTGAGAGTGTGTGGTTTACAAGTCTGAAGTGGCACGCTGATATAAGGGAACACCTATTATTTCACCTGAACTGTAACCACAAAGCTAAAATTTCTCAAATTCTCAAAGCTGAACTTTACTTCTCAGGCTGATCTATACAGTGGACCCTGGTACATGTCTAAAAGCAAGTGGGCAAAACTGACAGGTTTTCATTTGATGTTCTACATCTTCACTTCAGTGACTTCTATAACAAAATTTGCTCACTATTGTTTCAGTCATATTTCTCCACTCATAGCGCTACAAGCTCCACTGATAACTAAAAATCTAGCTGTATTCTTTCTGCTTTCTGCACCATACGCTCATGTATGGTGAGAGAATTAAAGTGTCAGTCACTGTATTTTGCAAATCTTTTATCAATCAAAATATATGCAAGGAGCAGATAAGTGCAATTACCCCATTTTGAAATATATCTTTGAAACTGAGAATTCATAACTGACAGCTCTTGCAACATCTGTCCTGAAAATGTTTACTAAACATGAAAAATGAAAGAACAGATTGGGTCATCTGCAGACAATGTGGATGAATAAAGCAATTTTTATGAGAGATTTGAATACAATCTGACTTTCCGCTCAACTGAAAAAATATATGTGTATCTCATTTGATTGGAAGCCAAGAAAAAATATAGATTATTCAACAGGCCCCAGAAGAGTACCTTCAGGGACAAATTTCAGCATCTGTTGGATTCCTTCATGAAGAGTAAAGAACTGCTTTCCACCTTTGTTAAAGTTCTAACATGATACGTTGTAAATCTAAACAGCCTTTTCTTGAGACTATATTTGCTCTCAGTCTTTGTGTACATAGGCAAGATTTGACATGGAACTGAGAGGGAAGCTGGATGTTGAATATCATGGATTGTGTGCTGTTCTTTGTAGAAGAATTTCATTATCTTCACAACCAATAGCCTATAAAAAAAGGAATCAAAATGCTCAACATATTGTGGCCAAGATGAAAATTAGCATTTCAAATGGCTGGTGCTATTGTGCTCGTAAGTATGCCTATTGAACTCATAATTCAAGCAAGAGGAATAAAACAGATGAAGAGCTTCTGCAATGTTTTCATCCGAGTCAATTCCAAAGTTGGTGTCTGCTGTGACTAAAATCTGGATGTCCCTTTAGCCAGTACAGTCACTATGATTTGGAGAGCCACAATGCCATCCTCAGCTGTGACTATGAGATAAGGATGCTGACTAATAGAAACAGTTCTAGGACAAGCAAAAATGAGATTACTTTAAGAAGACTCTAGGTGTGCCAAAACCTATGCTGATTTTTTTTGTTTTGAGCTGTCACAGCTGGGAAGCTTAAGCATGTGTCTCATGTAGCCTTAAAAGAAGGTTGCAGAATAAGGCTTTCAAGGACAAAATGTTGGTGAAATGACACAAGGGTTGGACTTGCAGAAAGTGTCCAAAGAACTAAGCCTATTAAAAATTGGCACATTACAAAATTTGCACTCTGTTCAACATTTTGGCAGAATCTATTTATAACAGATTTTATGTTGGAGATTGGGTTGAAAACTACTCCCCTAATTATGAACTGTATTGCTTTTAAAAAAAAGCCATGCAGACAAACCATTTTGAGTTATAAAGAAATTTACAAAAGTCAGACCAACAGGATGTATTGCCAAAAACTTGGAGACAAATAAGAACCCAGGTTTTCAGGCATCAAGTGGTGAAATCAGAATGAGTCAGAAAGGTTAGGTTCAATCTCTGAAGAGGACCAATCAGCCTGTTAGCGGATTGGTTAGTGAACAATGACATTCTCTGCTGTGCAGCTGTTATGTAAACTTCTATCCTAAAAGTTGCTGGCGATAAGTGGAAGAAGATGGGAACATTAACATGGAAGAAAATTAGGAGGACTGGAGACTGAAATAAACTGGCTACTGCACAACAACATCCAAATCTTGTATGTGTACTAATATCATTTGATTTCCAATTGTCCCTTTGACTGCCACTGTTTAATCTTTATTTTTGAGCGATTATAAAATAATAAATACAACAATCCTCTTCAGTCCCCATACCACCTTCTAACAAAATTAATTGGAATTTTTGCAATGATGGTCACATGCTAATATAGGTTGAACCTCTCTAGGCCAGCACCCTCAGGACTTGACTGGTGCTGAACAAGAAAAATTGCCAAACCACGGGAAGTGAATATTGTCTACCAGCATTTTCAACACTTCCATTGCTTACTGGGCTCTTAGAAGACATTTAGGAGTAAATTAACAGCACAGAACACTGAGAGCCAGGACTGGTGGCTGTAAACAAACATTATGGGATCACGGGAAACTTAATCATACCCATGATAAGTAGACATCCAGCTAACTAAAATCACGCTGGACCATGAATGGTGCTGGAGCAGAGAGTGCCAGACTAGAGAGGTTCAACCTCTAGGGGTATGTCTAGACTATATGCCTCTGTCGCCAGAGGCATGTAAATTAGACTACCCCGACATAGTCAATGAAGCCGGGATTTAAATAACCCTGGATTCATTAAAATAAAAATGGCCGCCGCCGCACTGTGCCAGCTCAGCTGATCGTTGGCACAGCGCGCGAGTCAAGATGCGAATCGGTCGACAAGAGAAGCCCTTGTCGACAGCTCCTGTAAACCTCGTTTCACGAGGTATAATGTCTCTGGCGACAGAGGCATGTAGTCTAATTTACATGTCTCTGGCGACAGAGGCATGTAGTCTAGACATACCCTAGAAGAAAAAACTGTGGAGTTTATGTACCACGAAGCAAATATAGTATGGGTTGCCTGGTTGTTAGGTAAGAATGGGAGCATGAGGTATTCTTCAACTGCTTGAGACAGTATTTCCAAATCAAAATATTTTGGTTATTGGCCAAAAATGTAGCATTTGTATCAAATTTTTCTGCTGGAAGAATTATTTTTTCCACTAGCTTTATGGATTTTTTTCATTTTCAACTCAGATATTCAGGGGCCTAAATGCCATGGACTCCCAATGTGACTTAAGCACATAAATCCCTTTCGAATCTGGGATCTAAAGTCATCTGGATGCTTTTGAAACTTTTAACTTAGGTCTTCGTGAAAGTAACCCATTGCAAATCCTTCCAGTCTTTTTCACAAGATTTCAACTGAGCTAGTCCACAGTAATAAACTATCCCACTATGTCTCCCTTGGCCACATGAACTTCTGCAGTAATTTTAGCATTCATATAAAGATAAAAATTGATCCATATTAATTGTGAAAAAAAATCAATACAGTGTGCTTCCTCCTGAGTCTTCAGATAGACAGACTGCAAGGGTCTACAAATTTCCCCCATTCACCTCAATGTGGTGTTAATTCTAAATATGCCATTTAGCTGTCAACACTGATAACTAGCTCAGTGCTGATCATTTTATGATAAACTTATAGCTATCCTGGAACTGTGAGCAGAGTTTAGGTGGATAGTCATCTTTCCTTCTACCTATCCACATAACCCCAATTTAATTAAACTCGTTACTATACAGGGTTAAACATCTTAGCCGTAGTATAGTTTTGCAATGGTTTCATAAGGCATATGTAAAACATATTGGTTTTTGAAGCCAAGAACTAGCAATTGCTAGTTGGGCCTAAGTCAGGTTTGTTGTAATTTTTACTTGTAAGATAGACTAGGGCTCCAAAAGGTTAATGGACCACTTGTGGTAGAGCTTTCCTTCACACTTCTAACTCAGTTTTACTCTTGATAGAGTCATTAACTTCTACACTAACCTTTCTACTTGTTAGCATTACACACATTCTGCCCACTAAAGCTTTGTATTGATTTTTGCCAGGGAGCTTTTATCAAATATAGCTTTAAATACAAATTTTGGGGAATTGTGTTACCATCAGGCAGTATATGTATAGACAATGATTACATTTCCCAGGTTATATATATATATATATAAATCAGTCACTCCCTTCAGCAGCAATATTATCCTGTGATTTTGTTTCTTGAAGCATTTATTTTACTCCTTTCAAAAATCTTCATTTTCTTAAAATGTTTCATTTAAAAGTAAAACAAAAAGACATGCCTAGTCCAAAGCCTACTTAAGGCATGAAGAGTCTCTGCATTGACTTGAGCTTCAGATCTGTTGTTGTCCTAAGCCTAAGAGCTGTTTAGTGCCCTCATCTCTCACTTTGCTTTATCCTTTTTGGGAAAAGGACAAATATTATGAAATTCTATTTCCCGCTTATTAGCTTCCAGTTGTCTATGTCTCTACTCTGCTTCTTATGCATTCACCCCACCTCAGGGTTGTACAAATATTTTTTAAAAAGTGAAGTGAATTACTATTTTTTAAAAAGTGAAGGCTAATTACTTGAGCAACGACAGTGAAAACAGACTCTACAACATGGTTTATTTTAACAATATAACATCTCATTGTTTTCCTTTTCTCCGTACCTGCCTCTTCAATTTCACATATAGAGCCGAGCTTCTTACCAAACACTGCCCAATCCATTCTTTGTTTAGCATTGTGATGCTATCATCTAACTAATTGTAACTGTGATATACAGAAGTAAAAGCTATTTAGTGAAGCTAATGTTAACATATGGAAACAGTGTTGTTATCCAATGCTTTGAATCAAAGAAGAAACTTTATAGATATTGCTTTATTTCTGGCTGTATTCATCTGTACAGCAAAGCATGGAAAAATGCCAACACATCATACAAGTGAACAAGACAGGTTCCTGAGGAAGATAAAAAATTTTGTGTCAGTCTCACTAATCAAGATAATTTCCTCAAGCAGGGTGTAGGATTGACCTCCACTAGCTAAACTGAAGTAAAACCTGCTGGTGCCTGGCCTGCACTAAGATTTTACATCAAGATAGCTCTCTTTGGGTATGCCTACACTGCACGTTTATTTCAAAATAAACTATTCTGGAAGAAATACTCCAAAATAGCTTATTTCAAAATAGTACATCTACGCTACAGGGAAGCCTCAAAATTAGTCCAAGGCAGGCTTCCCTAATGTGGACATGCTACCTTGATTTAGAGCTCTAGGAGGCACTGGGGAGTAATTACTCTGAATGGTCCTGGGAAGGAGCTATTTCAAAATAGCAGCAGTGGAGTTTCCACACTACTGATATTCTGGAATAGCTATTTTGGAATAGGCATTATTCCTCCTGGAATGAGGTTTACAGAAGTTGGGATAAGCCATCTGTTATTTCAAATTTATTTCAAAATAACAGAATTGCTATGTAGACGCTTGTATTGTTATTTTGAAATAATGTCAGTTATTTTGAAATAACTGTGCTGTGTAGATGCACCCTTTATGTGAAAAAAAATCTTTTTTTGATTGAAGACACAAACTTTGTGTGGATCACAGTGGGCTAAAAGGCTGAGTATTTTCTGGTTTGCTTACGACATCAAAACATCTAGACTTAGCCTGGGCCCTAGTCATATTACCACAATACAGATCCTAAGAAAACACTTTCCATTTTTATAATTATTAATGAAAATGACTCAGCATTATGGGTCAAATTCAAATTTAGTGATGTAGAAAAACAGGAACCTGGAATTTTCCAGAAAGGCCTGGTTACTTTGATTTGATTGACTTCTGAAATTGGGCCTATATAGGAACTTAATATAGAGAACCATTTCTGCTTTGAGTAAGAATTACTTTCACTCAACTTTCAGGCTTGAAATATAACATTTCCAGTTTGGCTGTAGGTTTGGTTTCCAGGGATTTACATTAATTTTTTCTTACGTGAGTGAATCGGAGTTGCATTCTTCAAGTTTCACTATCACTTATGGACTTAAACATTCACAAGAAAGCCATAAATGCCATATGATTAGAGCTGTGCAAACAGTGTGAAAAGTACTTGAGAAAATTCACAAATTTTGAAGTAGGATTTCAGGTCACACCTTTTTTATTCACTTTTCTGTGAATATTTGTGTCACCAGTTTTGAGGAGGCAATTGTGTTCTTGTGCAAGTATGGACATTCCTGTGAGAACATCATTTGTGCTGGAAGCACTTGCTAACTACTGCAAATTATTGTAGCATATTAGATGAGATATGTTTAACAACACAATATGGCAGGGCTCCAAAGCACCAAGTCAGAGGTCTGGCATCTAATCACATGTGAGGATATGATTATGTGAATGAAACTTCCTTGATTAGGACTACATTTGCTGCATTGCTAGGACTATACAGCTTGCCCCTGATCAAGACACAATAACATGACAAGGATCACCTGACCACATCCTTCACAAGCTGGAGTGCACGCATTATTACTTGGTGAGACTGTGTTAAGAGAAAATTAAATACAAAACCTTTGCAATCAATCTTGCATTCAATGACGTAGGGCTTGCTCCCTCATTTGGGAAGTAATTGAGACTATTTTAAATTCCAGCCTTCGTGCACATGGCCAAAATATAATGGATTTGTTTGAAGATTTGAAAAGGTAAATAATCCTAACTACATTTTGCAAGGCCTACTTACTGATCTCTCAAATGTTCCTAAAATCCCCTCCACGCCTTCCATTTATAACAAATAAATCATTCAGTTGAGGAACAAAAAAATACCACATGATTAAAGTGACCAAATAGCTTGAAAACAAAATTCAGAAGCAATACCTACAGTGAACAGTTTGTGAGCTGTCCATAAGCTGAAATTTGTCAGAACAATATCTTCACTGAACAAGTTGAATAAAAAATTTGTTAGAAATTTGTTTATAGACAACTTGTGAAGAGCTAAGAAAAGTATAGTTCAATCCATAGAGTGTTCATGGTAAATAATATTAATTCTATCCCCCGCTTTGAAGTGAAATTCTAAATTAGTTCTGAACAGAGACCTGATTTATTTAAAGTCATAAGTTTTCATAGAATCTGGTCAGAGTCTATAACGAAGGACTAAACTAGGAGGATTTAGTGTGGCGTGGTCTTTCATACTGAACATTTCACACAGATGTATAAATAACCCACTATCATGCTTCAGACAGTGATTGATGATTCACTGAAGCTTGTTTCCAGGAACTAAGACAACTCCATGCTACTAAAGTGGAAACCAATTTACCAGGAACAAGTGAGTTAGAAAATGATGGTTCACAAGAAAAGGAATAACTTCTTTCCTTTGTAAGCATTTGTTTCTCATACAAAAAAAAGACTTCATTCCAACTCATCTGATGAAGTGGGTCTTACCCACAAAAGCTCATGATACTTATATATTTTTGTTAGTCTCTAACGTGCCACAGACTACTTGATGTTTTTAAAGTTACAGACTAACATGGTTACCCCTCTGACTGTTACTGGAAATTTGTACACTTGGGCTTAAGCCAAAAATTCAGACCAACTATCTCAAAAAGCAGGGGGTAAGGTCAGATAAAAACTGGAATTTTGACAAAATGATAATTTTTAAGTATTTGCTTTCTAAAAAAGAAAATCATGGAAACACACACACACACACACACACGCACATACACACACACACACAATTTGGATAGGCTACTGCAGTGCCTTATGAGAGCTGTAGTTTGGGTACCTCATATTCCTTTCTCTTCCATAGTCCTGGGTCCCTTTCCAGACTAAGAAGGGAGACCATAATGCATCATGGAAGCTGTAGTAAACATAGACAGCCTTGCCTATAGGGGTACATCTACACAGAGGTGCTATTTCAGGATAACGTCTGTTATCCCAAAATAGCATTGTGCACATCTTAACAGCATATCCATTATTTTGAAATACATTTGAAATAATGGGCATCTTATTCTAGCTTCCTGTAAACCTCATTGCATGAGGAATAAGGAAGAAGCCGGAAGAGCACTTTATTTCAAAATTTGGCACTGCGTAGCACAAATTACATAGCTTATTTCAAGCTATGCGTGACTGTGTAGACATACTCTAGAAGGAAATAAGAACATGAGGCACTGGATCATCATTTCCAAATTCAAATAATTCATTTTCAGACCTCTAGAAATGAGACACAGCCCATAATGTCTTTCAAAACATTGCTGATTGTAGGAACACTAAAGTACAAGAACATATCATTGTTACTTTTAAATATGCAAAAGCTACAAAATCAGCAAAATACAGTCCCAACATTCAAAAGTGTGCATGAGAAGGGTATATCACTGTAAGATGAACAGAAATGCTTTCACAAATTGTTTTCCAAATTACAGTGTAGCCTTAAAAACAAATACAGTTCATTCCACTGCAGCTTTGCAAACCCAGATACAGCTCCATTGGTCTAGTGCATCATTAGACTAGGAAACAAAAATGACCGAGAAAGAACGTGAAACTGACCTGCCTATTTTTGTAAATAATACAACATAACTGAGTGAAAAGTGAATATGGTTTTAGATGCAAGCAGGCTCTGAATGAGCTCTCCACTGACATCTAGTGATGTACTTACGAACAAGATTTCAGGAACAGCCCGTGTTTGGAAAGACACACCTACTCTGCCTACTTGCGAGCAGATGGTGCTGCTTTGCCAAAATGATCAATTTTGGCTGCTTTTCAGTAACAGATCACTCTAGAATGTGAATGAAGGGGTAATGAAATGTTACTTTTACTGTCTGATTAAAGGGCAGCAGAACTGTGCTTAGCATGATTGAGGGGTCACCCTAAGCAAAACCTCACTTGCTAAGCAGGAGTAGGGATGCCTCATATCTGCAGAGATGAGAGTGAGTGGGAAGACAGGGGAAGGCAGGAGGTGCCTGCCTGGAGGTGTAGACTCTGCATAAAGATTCCTAGATACCATTTGACCTGTTCCTCTCTAGTATTTAATGGCAGCATTGATTAGACTCATTGAAGAGTCCTTGTTTCTGACCTTAGATCTTGTGTGGGGTCAGACAACACAGACATAACACTGGATATGAGGTTCCACTCTATCTACTGAAATCACTGAGAACTGAAATCACTAAGGGTACGTCTACACAGCAAGGCTTAACCCGAAATAAGCTATGCAAATTGAGCTATGTCAATTGTGTAACTTATTTCAAAATAGCTTATTTTGAAATAGGGACAGTCTACACAGCACTTATTTTAAAATAGAGCACTCTTCCTCTGACTTCCCTTACTCCTCATACAAGGAGGGTTACAGGAATCAGAGTAAGAAGTCCTCCAGCTTGACAGTATTTTGACACTATTTCCTAATAACTGCATCCCGTGTAGACGTGGACTAAGTTATTTCGGAATAGCGCTAGTTATTTCGATATAGTGTTGCTGAATTAAGTGCCAGAATCTCAGAACACAATGTTGTGGGAGAAGCAAGTGGCAGCAGAGACTGTGGCCAGTCATAGGAGAGACAGGCAGCAGCTATTGGAGAGGAGTGGCAGCAGAGAGACAGCAGCTAGTGGTCGCCAGTGGCAACATCAGCCAGTGGTCGCTCACCAGTGGCAGCAGCAGCCAGCAGCAACAGGTGTGAGCCAGTTACAGGTGCCACAGCAGAGGCATTGCTGGATGCCTCCTCCCAGAGTTTGGAGGTGAACCCTGTGAATGTGCCGCTGAACACTGGGTCTTCACTAACTTCGGAAAGCCAATTGTGAGAGGGGTGCAGCAAAGAGGGGAGAGGTGTGTTAAAGGGGCATTCATTCACCAGATTTTCCCATAGCCAGATGAGAAACTGAGGCAAATGGCAGTGCACTGTGGATTTGGTTTGCTTATGGTCACAAGCTTTTGAATGTGGTAGTGGTGTTTTCCTAAATTAATGCTTTTAATAAAAGTTCTCGGTTTGTATACATAGACTAAATGCTTGCAAGAGGGGGAAGTACTGCATCTTCAAGACGCTTAGGGATGATGTTAGATTTTCCTAGATTACTGGGTGGGGACTCAAGTCAGTTCTGTTTTGTATTATTAAAAGGAACTGCTAAATACTGAATTGACCCTTTTTGCTGTTGACTTCACCTGGCAGAAGGGCTACATAAAAATGTGTTTTCATATTCTAAACCAGAGGTGGGCAATAAAAAGAGTGGCAGCCCACAGAATTAGTCCCTGGTGGGCTGCTGCCACTATGTTTACCTGCGCCTCCACAGGTATTGGAGTATCACAACTCTTGTTGGCTGCAAATCACTGTTCGCAGCCAATGCAAGTGGCAGGAAGTGTCGTGGACCAGGACACCGCTTCCTGCCACTCACATTGACTGTGAACGGTGATTCACGGCCAATGAGAGCCGCAATCCTCCAATATCTCCGGAGGTGCAGGTAAACATGGAAGTGGGGGACCCCCAAGGACTAATTCTGCCAATCAGATCTGGACTGTGGGCTGGAATTTGCCCATCCCGATCTAAAATATAGCTCATAATGCATATAAGGTTCTTCTTTAAATTCAATTACTTTGTATTAGCCCACCTATTTTACCATAGAAGGAGAAGTCCAAGTCATTCAATGAGACTTCAGCCCCTGAGGGTTTTTTTTAAAGTGTTTTTGAAAACAAATTCCATCTCATTAGTAATGATTATATTTTCTCCTACACATAGTAGTTTGTATGAAATGAGAAGGGACATCTCAATTACAGCACCTCAGAGACCATAGAAAGGAGTGCTGAAATCAGAGGCACACAAAATTTTCTTAAGGAGGAGCTCAAGCAAGAGGTTGCCTCCCCAGTAGGGTGCATGTGCCAAGGCAGAGAAAACAATGAGGTGCAGAGTGCCTCATGGATTCAGCTTAACTTATAACTGTCAAACACCACAGGTAGCCGGGGGCAGGGTTGTAGGACTAAAAACAGGGAAGGAAGTCCTGGCATGTGCTAAGGACAAGATAACCAGCAGAGCACAAGAGGAGATACTCTGAAGCCCTGACCGTTTCCCAGCACTTCCACACCTTGTGGAAAGCCCAGCATACAGAGTGTAGCTCATAAGTGATATTGTGCGAAATACCAGAGCACTGTTGCAGCGCCCCAAACAAGTGCCAGAACAACATTCTGGAATATTCTTGCATGACTCCAGTACCGCCATACACAGGTGTCCACACTACAAAACTCACTACACTCACTAATTAACACCTGTTCTGGTGGTTTTTTAACAGAAAGGTCCAATAATTAAATTGGTGTCAGAACTAAACAATATTTTTTTACCCTAGAAGTGGTCCTTCTTGATCAGAGTTGAGATACACCTTGAAGGGCAGCATGGAATTCTTCAAGCAGCAGTGTTGCCTTTACAAAAATATCCTTTGCAATGAGGAAAAAGGGAAAAAAATAGCTAAACTATAGCCACAGAAGGGAGGCAGCATAAGAATTGTTTTTCAATATTTTTCCTCATGTGTAAGTGTGTGAACTATTAGAGGGCTCAGTTAGAAATGTGTGATCATTATACTGAGCCAAATGTTGTAATCTTACATGAGACTACCATTGAAGTCCCAAGGTGTCACTTGGATGCATTCAAAACCAGAATTTGTCCCTAAGGGTTTTGTACTAAAAAGTACAATGATCTTCAGTTTGTTTTACATGAGTCAAATTCTGCTCTTACTCATACTGCTGTAATCTAGAATAAATGGTGCAAGTGGGCTGACATGGTCTGGTATACTATGCTGGTACGTTATTTTTAATCAGAAAGACTCCCTTACAAGCCATCCGCAGCCCCTTCATTAGCTGCTGGGTCTCTGTGTACAGGGCTGTGGCCTGGGAATGAGGCTGGGAGCACTGTGGAAGCTGGAGGTGCTATCAGTGTTCTGCTCCTTTCCCCGTTGCCCCTTCCATCAGGGAAAAAGAGCAGAACTCTCAGCCCCACCCCATCCCCAGCTCTGTACACAGACACGGCAGTTCCATGGAGGGGCAGGACTGGGAGTTGTGCTACTCTGGCAGCCATCCCCCTCTCCTCCCCAGGTAATATGGGATGCGGAGAAGGGGAGGGGAAGAGAATGAGGGTCCCAGTCTGGGGGTGGAGTGGAGTCACATAGGGGTCGTTTGGGGAGGTCACATGGCACCCTCCTTAGCTGGTGTGCCCTCCCTCTCCCATAGCAGGAAGGGCTTTTGTTTACTTGCACCACTGAAATAACTCCATTGACTACAATGAAACTATTGGATTTACAATGTGAACACAGAATATGGCCCCATGCCTTTCATTTTACATTATGCAAAACATATAGAAGAAATCTTACTGTGCTGCCCTGTTATCAATCAATGAATATTGCTCTGTTAATGTGCTACAATAAAGTATTTCAATAGTGCATTGAGCAGGGTGGCTGTAATATATCAGCAGATCAATGGACTGCAGAAACAAAATGGCCAAATCAAGACAACTATCTGCAATTAGGTAATTTTCAAGATCTTAGACATTGAGTTATCATGGTTTAGAGGAAATTCAAAGATATTAACTAACTAGCTGGAGAGCACCATAGGGTTTCCAAAGTGTTATCCTTCTCCCCTGTTTCCCTATTTATTATTAATAATAAAGATAAATTATTCATAAAATATGTTCATTAGTTTAGGGAAGTTTGGATCCAGATCTGGATTTTACAGTTCATTCCCTTCTCTAGTATTGAGAAGCTCATACACAAAATGAAAGTAAAGAGAAAGAGTAAAGTAATGAGAAAGCAGTCAGAATACTAGCTAGAAGGGAAGGAAATACAACCTACAAGCACAGCATTTACATAAAAGACCAATTACACCTGCAACTGGTTGGCACACCCAGGCTTAAAAGGCCTGCTACCAGAAGGAAGCAAAGTGGAGAAAGGAACCAGGACTCACTGCAGCCATGGTTGACCATGCAGCCCTAGAGCTGACAGCCAGAATTAGCTTTAGCTAACTTCCTTCTCTCTGCAAGCCTACAGAACCAAGACTGGTTGTTTATGTCCTGGGGATATTTATGTCCATGTTTTGTTGTATCCTGTCATCTTTATAGAATAAAACTGGGAAATCCTGTTTGACACAGTCCTTCTCCTGAGCTTAAGAAAACCACCACATCCTCACATATTCTTTAAAAAAGTGACATTCTCACTCTTTTAGCCAATCGGATGATTTGGTAAATGGCAGTTTGTTGCAGCACCCTCTGTGAGAGAGAGAGAAGGAGGAGAATTCACATGAGGGAAACTCAACATTTGCTGCACATGACCAGCCACAGCATCTCAACTACCTAACACATCTATGTATATCTGAGGTAATTCTTGAAATTCTGAATCTGTGGTAATACTTCTTTCCCCATTCAAGACAGAGCCTGTGCACACAGTTCAGAAGCCTCTGCAGTGGTCCATGGCTTTTAGTTTTTGTGTTGAAGGATGGATAACAGCACAATTCATAACTTCAAATGGATGGACCCAACTAGCCCTGAGACTGAGGCACAATTAGTTCATTGACAAGAGAATTCTATTTAGGTGCCCAGGCACTACATACATGGGGTCCACCTAAATCTATTTTCTAATTATTTAGATATGGAATGAGGCTTTCTATACCAGCCGTAGGGACTGTATCTAGTCATGGTACTTATATGGCCTTCATTACTAGAATATCTGAGTGCTTCCTTTTAATAAATGTCCTCATACCACCACTTTGTGGTAGGGAATATTTCCATTTTACAGATACAGAACTGACAAAAAACTAAGAGCCAGATTTACAATAGTGTTTAGGTGACTAATGAGTTTTTCAAGAGCACCCAAGGGCCAGATGTTTTTTTTAAAATAGTGACAATTAAGTACCTTAATACCTTTAAAACTTGTAAGCACATGAATGCTTGCAAACATCTCAATAGGCACTTACCTCCTTCTATAGGTACCAAAATCTGGACTTAAATGATTTGCATGAAACTCACATGGTAAGTTTGCAGTAAAGAAGAAAATTGAACCTAGGTCTACCAAGCCCCAGGCTAGCAACCTAGACTACTCCAGGAAGGTTTTTTTTTTAAATAACTGTGGCTCTGCACATTTATTTTCTCAAAATATATGCTTGCAGTCCCAGAGAGCACTGCTTTAGAGAAGGTTCCAAAACTCATTGGTGCCAGTAGTATATCCCACAAGTGGGACTATATAGAAGCAGTTTTCAAAGAGACTACATGAACAGAAAAGCGGTTGAGTTCAGGACTTTTCACAAACAAACAAACAAGAGTCAGATGCATATGGTTGAGGGCAGTGCTTTTTTTGTGATGGTACTGCCTGGTACGCAGTACTGGCACCTCCAGATATAGTACTGGCACCTCCAGTCAGAGCTCAACAACTTTTCCCGGGGAGTACCAGCACCTTTTTTTTTTTTTTTTTTTTTTTACAAAAAAAAAAACCACTGGTTGAGGGGAAATATCAATTCAATGTAAATGGACTAAGGTAGTCTGCACTTTTGGCTATGTGTTTTTATTCCAATGAATACACAGTCATCAGCAGGAAGTCATTTGATATCCTATTTATGCCAGAAAAATGCTACAACAACCTTCCTCTCTTTTCCCTGTAATGTCAGCATAGTAAAACCATTCCTATGATGCTGTTATCTGGAATTATTTCTTCACCAGTGAGAATCCATTACCAAGGAACTGATCTCATACTGTTTTGATGGAGATAGGAGTATGGGCACTGTAGCATCAATTTCTTCTGATGCATTTATTTTTCCACTGTCCACTTACAGAATTATTTCCACTTTCCAATTATTTGTATTCAACCAATGGCATATATAACTTGAGCATGCATTACATTCTAAATATTTGAATATGCAACTCAAGCAGCTAGGTTCCTAACCATTTGGATTTGCTCCCCCAAAATGAAAGACTGCTTCTCTTGTGAGCACAACTGTTTGCACAAACAGAAGTAATAGTACAGGTTGGACCTCCCTGGTCTGGGAACCCTTAAGACCTGACCAGTCCTGGATGAGGGTTTTTGCCAGACCAGGGGAAGTCATTTTTGAACCCCTGTCACCTGCCCCCCTGGACCAGCCGCTGGCCTCCCAGCTGGCTCCCCATCTCCTGTGGCCACGCTGCCCTGCAGACCCCGCTGTGCAGCCATTGCTGCCATGACTCTGCTGGGCAGTGTGGCGCTGGGGCTCTGAGCAGCAGCGTGCACTGCAGCTCCCTGGGCAGTCGCATGTGCTGCCTGCTGTGCAGCCGTGCATGCACCGTGGGCTGAGGCTTCCAGCCCCATGGGGCATCCACAAGCCGGGTCTCCCAATCCCGCTGAGTGGTCCCGCCATTAGTTCCCTGCAGGCAGCCCACTGCTTCTGCCAGCCGCACAGGGAATCTTGCTACTGGTCCTCCACTGGGACAATGGTCCTGAAACATCCAAGCCAGACTATGGATGTTGCCAGACCAAAGAATCCCAGTTCGGAGAGTTTCAACCTGTATAAAGCTGAAAGTCAGATGAAAATTTGGTTTGTCATGTAATCCCTCTGCCTCAGAGAAATCTTGTATCCCTCCCTGTAATGAGTCAGTGTGGCCTCCCACTGACTCAGAGGAGGAAACTCTCCCAAAGACCCCTTCGTGGGAGGTGCCAGAACCACCCAGCCCCACCCACAGGAAACAGAAAGGCAGGGCCGAAGGCATAAAGAGAGGAGCTCCAAGGTCATTTGGAGCTTGGCTGCCGAGCAAGGTAGAGGCTCTTCCCCAGTCCCAGTGGAGGAAGGTCCTGCCATGCTGCCCTCAGAGGGAGGACTGGGTTGGTCCGCCTGAACCACTGCTGGGCCCTGAGCACTGACCTAGGCCGCCACGGCTGCTTCTGGACTATTCACGGATAATTGGACAAGGCTGTGGAAGCCACTGCCCGGGCCCACAGATTTTCCAGACCCCAGGACCCTTGCCAGGCTCAGACAAATGGGCTGGACTGCCTGGACCCTCACCCGCACAGGACCCGGAGCCTATGGACACGCTGCTGGTGACTCCTTCTCGTACTGACCCCGAGGAGCAGCACCGAGCCAGGTAGCCCCAAGGGGGAACAGGGAGGTGGCCCGGGGCGGCCAACCCAGGAGCAGCTGAGGAGATGGAGGTCAGCTGGGCAAAGTTTTGCGGCTTGGACCCCCACTGACCCACAGACCCAGTCGGCATGTTGCGGCTTGGATCCCCGCTGACCCAGTGGCCGCGGCGCTGCCACTGCTAGGGCCCTGGGCTGGGACGCAGTGGAGCAGTTGGGCCTGCATTCCCCGCACCCTTTCCCTTGGATAGCCAATTCCCCTTGTAGGGAAAGAAGCCTCTGCTCTTGTCGGCTCTCCGCCAGCAAGGAGACCTGACCCCTGACTCAGCCTGCAGACAGGCCTGAGCTTTGAACTCTGTGGACTACTTTACTATTTATGGACTGCTTATTTATAGACTGCTGGCCTGCCCTTACACCAGGCCCGGCCTTCCAAACTGTGGCTCAGCCTGCAGTCAGGCCTTAGCCTTAAACTGTTACTCAAGCTATAAACGCACTGTTTAACTGTTTGTTTGTTGCCCTGCCCTGATCAAGGGCCTGTGCTCCTTAGACTGTTGGCCAGCTTTCAAACATATTACTTAACTGTTTGTTTGTCGCCCCACCCTGATCCAGGGCCTGGGCACCTACACTGTCGTGCAGGGTATGTGAGTACTGCCTAACTGTTGATTTGCTGCCACTCCTCTGAACAAGGACGTGGCCTCTATCACTGCGGTTTGACCTGCAGTCAGGCCTGAGGTCCTGAACTTCAGTGGCTCATAGTGAGTCAGCGTGGTCTCCCGCTGACCAGAACCATTACACTCCCTCTTTCACTTGTAAAGAAGGACAAAATGGAAAGGAAAAAAACGCAATTCATAGAATGCACTAAGATCAGCATTCAAAGCTTCTTAAGTGTAGCCAAAACCCTTTGTCTCTGAGATTGGGCTAGAAATGTCTCATGAGCTATTCAAAATGTTATGGGTATATGTGGACTGGGAATACTAAAAGGAGAGCCCCCTTTATGCATGCAAGGAAGTTGCCTGCACAACCTTCATTTTGGCATTTCCAGATTTGTTTGCTTGAATTTGAAAACTTATTTTAATCTAATTTTGGTGATGGAATTTCCTAGGTTCATTTTTTTTAAAGAAGGCAAAGGATGCATCCCAACAGAATAATTTGTCCCGTGTGCCTTATAAAGGAACACCTCAGCCCAGCAATTTAGGAGGTACCCAGTATTTGCCATATGAGATGTGTAGAGGCTCAGACAGACTGGGACAAGGAACTCAGCTTAACCGATTGACAGCCATACAAGGTAAATACTGAATGAAGCTCATCTCCTTCACCCTGTCTGTGGGACATTCACTACTCTCCTCCCCCCAAATAATCACTATTCAAAGGCCATAAAATGTCATCATACCGTGAAATTGAATTATGACATGAGGACACTCAACACCACCACATTGCTCTGCAGCACAAGACAACTTTTTGCATCAAAATGTCTGCTCTTTATTGGGATATGTGCACCCAAGTTAATGACATCTTCATGTCACAGTCTGCCTGCTGGATAAGCTAGGAGAAATGGCAGCACCAATTCCACTTATGAACAACACTGCTCCTTCAACCCCATAATCACCTCTACTTCTTGAAGGAAAAATCTATATCCTTTGTATAGTCACTACATAATTGAGCCAAAGTCGACTCTTTGATATACCAGCACTAATACTCCATTTTCTTCAGCCAAATGGGGCCATTTTCAAGCTATAGACAACAGCAGAAAAATCATTGTTAAAGTAAATTTCTCTTCAAAATCTTTCACATAATGTGTAAGCACTGTTAGTATTTATTTGAATGGAAAATATGATTTGTCAATCAGCAATGGCTCACTAAAAAAGAAAGCCTAGTATATTAAGCTCAGATCTGTTAGAGGTTTATTTTCTTTAATTATTAACTTTACAGTATAATTTCATCCTTTCACAAGTCAAGGGTATTCATTATAAAAATTAAAACAAGAAAAGAAGAAGAAAGGCTTACACTAAATTTATCTCTTGACTTAACCTGCTTGGCAGAACAGTGCTGCAAACAATTTTGTTGTGTCTACGCTAGTACTGTCACTACTGCTGAAGAAATGCACAGTAAATTTGCCAGTGTAGACTAAGCCAGGGAGGCTTAATTCAAGTCCTTGGTAATGTATAGCAAAAGTTACTCAGGGGAACAAAGTAGGGCCAAGTGAATAGGTTAGCTAAAGATAGAAGCCTGTGTGTGCTGAATAGGTTAGTAGCCAAGCACTATGGGTTTAGGTCCATCTGTCATAATCTTCAATGTAATATTGCAGTGGTTCATCCATACAACCCCCTGAGTTATTAGCCCAAGAAAACGTCAGTGCTTGGAGAATGTATCAAATAACAGCTGGGAAGCCAAAAAAGCCCCAAAAATTCTACTCCTGGGGAGCTCAGACTCGGAACACATGAACAGAGAGGAGAATGAAACAGCTTCCTTCCTGTGACCGAGCAGTAGAAAAAGAACATTGTCAGGACTTCAGGCTAGACTAGGCAGGTGTTGCTTCAGTGTTTGTATTTTCAATGACCATAACCATTAGGAATGGAGTGCCTGCCAGAAATAAAGTGACTGTCACCTTCTGGTGCTCTCGCTCTCTCTCTCTTTTCAAACGAAAAAGGAAGCTTTCCTACCCACGCTCAGTTTACAAAACTAGATCGTCCAGTCAGGTAACAGAAACAATACCATGTGACATACCTATCTAGTCATACAGTAGCCATCCTTCTACAAAAGAATTTCAAAACCGGATTACAAAGGGAGACAGCTGAACTGGAATTCATTTGCAAATTCAGTGCAATCAATTTAGGACTGGATAAGGATCTTAGCTGGTTAATGCATTACAAAGGCAATTTCCCCTCTCTTGGTATCCACATTTCCACATCAACTGCTGTGAACTGGATACTTCCACCCTGACTTGATTAGCCTCATTTACACAAGTACCCTCTTTCTTTTGTTGTCCATATATATATATATATATATATATATATATACACACCCATGTCTCCACTCCAATTCTTCTGATGAAGTGGGTTTTACCCACAAAACTTTATGCCCTAATACATCTGTTAGTGTCTAAGGTGCCACAAGACTGCTCTTTGGTTTTGGTCATACAAGGCAAATCGTGAATAAGGAGTGGAGACCCACAATCCACAGACAATCCTATTACATTGATAGCAGGATCTCCAATCCCACATAGAGATGCTGGATTATTGCTGACCTACCTTAACATTGTGGCAGCTGTAGCTTAAATCTACCAAAATACAAGAGGTCTCAGTGAAGCTGGCTGGATAAATATTTGGGGTTTTGGTTGGAATTCGCCAATACAGCAAAACTGAAACATTCTATGAGACCGTGTTCATTTCAACTAAATTCTGTCAGAAGCTGACAGAGGTTCCAGGCTCCTGGCTTTTTGGCAACCTGCCTGGTGTTCTGATGAGAAGCCAAGAGGTTGGAAATCCTGTGAATCTCAGGTCCCAAACTCCTAGGCTACGTCCACACTACGAGTTTTCTCAGCAAAAAATATGCTAATGATGGACTCATTTGCATGAGTCGCTATCTCATTTGCATATTTTCTGCCGATCCGTTTTTGCGCTGGTGTTTTTTGTGCAAAATGGACATTTTCTTTTTGTGCAAAAACTCCTTTTTCTGCAAGATTGGTAAACCCCTTACCGATCTTGTGGAAAAAGGGGTTTTTGCACAAAAAGAAAATGTTCACACTGATTTTTTTTGCACAAAAACCCCAGCGCAAAAATGGATCGGCAGAATATATGCAAATGAGATCGCGACTCATGCAAATGAGTCCCTCATAAGCATATTTTATGCCGAGAAAACTCGTAGTGTAGACGTAGCCCTAGTTTCTTACGGGTCCAGACTTCTAGAGTACCCAGCTCCAGATGAACTGGGAAGAGAACATTAATTCCACTTTGCAGAGTTTCAACACTGTTGGTGTTCATTTCAGAACAAAATCAACTGTCAAGATTCTTCATGAAACAGAACTCCTGTTCTGAATCTAGATGTGAGCATGATCCTGACTAGGGGAGCAGGAAATTCTACTAATGGCTCCTCTTGAACTGAGGCTGGAGTTTATGTTCTTTTGTAAGAATTACTAACAGGGCCAAACTCAAGGAAAGGGGTCAGTTTGACCTTCCACAGCATAACTAGTGTACATGTGGAGTAGGATGGTTATGCCAATTGATTATAATTTATTTTCACCTGTTATTTGTCAAACTGTTGTGCATGATGGACAAATTCATTAAAAATCATGATTTGTTTGAGTACACAAAGAAGGGGTGTAGTCACATAAATCCTTCACTGCTAAGGTCCGTCTTTTGGTTCTATGTTTGTATAGTGCCTAGCACAACATGGTCCCAATCCCTGACACTACCTTGAAACTCCCACCACAACACAAATAACAATAATTCACTCAGCTCTACTGATGCGTTACCCTTAGGCTACATCTACACTGCAGGTTTTTTGTGCAAGAAGTCTTTTGCGGAAGAGTTCTTGCACAAAAACTTCTTGTGCAAAAGCGCATCCACATCTCAAAGCTTTTGCACAAGAGAGTGTCCACACTGCATGAATGCTCTTGCACAAGAAAGTTCTGATGGCCATTCACAGAATGGCCATCAGAACACCTGTGGTTTTTCAGAGAGGCTCCTTTTGCGCAAGAAACCCCTGCGGAGTGTCCACCCATGCCTTTTTGTGCAAGAGCTGTAGCGCAAAAAGAAGTTATGCCTCGTAGAAGGAGGTATACCTACACCGCAAAAAGCCCTCTGTTCTGCCAACTGACTGCAGATTTTCTTGTGCAAAAATGCACTTGAGGTGTGGACGCTCTGTGGGTTTTTGCACAAAAACAGACATTTTTGTGCAAAAACCTTGTAGTGTAGATATAGCCATAGGGCTAACTTTTGGCACTCATTTATGCCAATGCAATTCCAATGTCCTCCTGAGGACAAAGGTAAGTGAGGGCTGTACCTGGGTCAGATTACAGTATAAAACCAATTCAACTCAATCATATTTGTATTTTTTTAAAATATAGTAATATATCTACCTACTGGTGCAAACAGAGTCAGCTCAATACTGATCTGAAAGTTTGGCTTTGTTTGGGTTTGTTTTGTTTTTGTTCCTGAACAGAATAGTTTTGTTCTCAAAATGTCTGGACAGTTCCAGGACAGTGAGGTAAATCTTCAAAGGCGCTTCTTCTCATGTCAGTCCTTGTGTAAAGAACTTGATACAGGCAACTTTCCCTTACCTCAGCAAATAAAAGGAATCTATATCTTTCAAATAGATAGTGAGATAAAACATACTTTTTTAATCCCTACTGTAGGGAGACTTTAATCAATAAAGCTTCCAGTTTTGATCTAAAAGCAGTCAGCCTGTTCACAGAGAGTACATTTTGCATAGAAGGGGCTTCTAATCATGCCTTGAAATTAAGTGTAGACTTGGATAAGTTCATTAAGCAATAAAGCTGAGGTCCAATTATAAATACAATCTGGACGGTACAACCTATACACTGTAGGCCGAACAACAGCCTTCAGAACTCTTCTGATCAAAGAATTCAAGGCTTTTATTGAGGAATTAAACTTTAATTTAGATTTTCTTATCATCTGACTTACACGAAGATTCAATAGAAGCATATTAGGATCCAACTAGCTAAAATTAATTTCAAATTCTGGTCACAGTGAACTATATATGGTGATTTCTTTTCATGCATATTTCTTTTCTTTTTAAAGTGAATTCAGTTATGGTGAAGAGTACCAGAATAAGAGGGCTGGAGAATAAAGTCCTCCTCTTAGCCACGGTACAGATACAATATGAACAACAGTAGTTCAAACTTCACCTCTGTATCCCAAGATGCATCTTAAATATGACCAGGAGGAACCACTTTGAGGAGTGACAAGGTAGTAGTTCAGACTTCTAAATCTGGACAATTCTGGAATTGTACACAGTCTTTACAACAGTTGTGAAATCTTCACTGTTTGTTTGTTCTTTCATTTTCATGCCTCTGTGCATATCTAGGTTCCCGGAGACTGCAAAGAGGCAACTGGACCATTTTCAGAGATGGTCCAAAATTACAAAATTGAAATCCAGGGTAAAAATTGTGATTTAAGAGCATAAATCCCTTTAAGAAAAGTAAATTAGGGCTTCCCACATGGGAAAATTAATCCAAATTCACTCAAGGCATGAATCAGAAGTGAGTTAGGTAAACCTTGTTAAATCCATGCATGTATGCTGTTACTCAGAGTTAATGTGGACGAAACTCTGTTTAGGTTAATTCATAAGACCACTTTATCGCTGAATGGAGGGTATTCACACTGAGGCTTAATGCAGTGTAATTAATCGATTTCAAATTTACAGCTTTAATAACTCAGACTCATTTTTCTGTCTGTTGCTGTGTAAATAAGCCTTTTGGTACATATAAGTCCATCTCAATGGAATTTAAGGTTTAGCTACACTGTCCCACAGTTTGGCTAATGGGGGAGCATGAATAGTAGTACACAACAAAGTGCTGTGTTGTGACTCCCCAATGTGGATGCTGTGGGCATCAATGAAGTGGCTCCTAGTGTTAACAGAGTTCCCTTTGAACAGAATTACATTAATGAAAAATAGGAACGTTTTCATTTGTGCCCACAGTATCCACACCAGGTATTTCAGCACAGCACTTTGATGTGCACTGTTGTTTCAACACTGGTAGTCCAAACTGTGGGCAGTGTAGTATCTAGGGGTATGTCTACACTAGCCCCCTAGTTCGAACTAGGGTGGCCAATGTAGGCATTCGAACTTGCAAAAGAAGCCGGGATTTAAATATCGGGCTTCATTTACATGTTCGAGCGGCGCCATTTTTAAATCCTTAGTTAGACTGACTGCCCGGCTACAGGCGGCAGTCAGAAGTTAATCGAACTAAGGACTTAGTTGATTAACTTCGACTGCTGCGCGCAGCCGCGGGCAGTCAGTTCGAACTAAGGGGATTTAAAAATGGCGCTCATTGAACATGTAATGAAGCCCGGATATTTAAATCCCGGGCTTCATTTGCAAGTTCGAATGCCTACATTGGCCACCCTAGTTCGAACTAGGGGGCTAGTGTAGACATACCCTAGGTTACTGTTGAAAATTGACTTCAAGTCATCTGGATATTTGAGACAATTTTATCCCAGAATTTGTAACTTTCTAAGGTTTTTAGTCTGAATCCAGACTTCTTTGAGATCTATGGTATCAGAAGAGATAAGCAGTGCAAGGGTACATCTAGATGACATACTTCTTTCGAAAGAAGCTTTTTCAAAAGAATCTTTCAAAAAAAGCTTCTTTCGAAAGAGATTGTCTAGACAGCCGCAACTTTTTCGAAAGAGAGCACCCAGGCAATCTGGATGCTCTCTTTCGAAAAAGCCCTATTTGCGGTCAAGAATGCCTTTTTTCAAAAGAGCTCTTTCAAAAAAAGGCGTTCTTCCTTGTAAAATGAGGTTTACCACAGTTGAAAAAACAATCTAGATGCAGTCTAGATGTAGGTGAAGTTTTTTCGAAAAAAGGCCTTTTTTTTTTTTCCGAAAAACCCCCTGTAGTCTAGTCATAGCCTAAATGATGTTTCGCCCCAGTGCAACTATGCAGGTGTCCACTGGTGACTTGACTATGGTCTACAAGTACCTAGCTGGGGGAGAATTATCTGATTAATGCCACAAATGGAGCTTTTTAATTTAGCAGTAAAAGATGTAAAAAGGTCCAGTGGTTTGACACGGAAGCTAGATAAATGCAGTTTAGAATTATGGGGCAAAATTTTACCAGTGAGGTAGTTAGGACATGGAAGATCAGTATCATAGTTCTTTCTTGCCTTAAAAATCTGTGAATCATACCACTCTTAGATACATAGTTTACCTGCTGTTTTGCAGAACAGGTCTCACTCCACAGTAATATTTACAGATTTTTATGAGAACTGGAAAAAAAGAAATCACACTTTTACCCTATGCAAATATATACCCTGATAATCATGACTCTACCAAATTCCTGACCCTTTTTCATAAATTTCTGTTCGTAAAAAATAGTATTTAAGATATTTTGAATGTCTTGCTTTCAGATAATTTAAATCTTAAATTTTACAGGGTTGTTATATATCCTTGCTTTGTTTTTAGAAACTGTGAAATATAGACATGTAAATCCCATGATAACGCCCAATTATGACCCCCCAAGTCACCCTTACTTCTTTGCAGCTGCTGGTGGCAGCACTGACTGTAGGACTGGGCAGCCATCCAGCAGATGTTGTTCTACAGCCACCTAGCATTGAAGGCTTCACAGAAGTAAAGGTAGCAATACTACAATATCCTACAATAGTCTTTTAACCCCTTTGGGTCAAGACCCCGGTTTGAGCAATGCTGCTATGAGATAATAGTGCACAAAAGATCAGATTTCACCATCCATGACATGTTTTTCATGGCTGTGAATTTGGTAGGGCCCTACTTAAAATTACATAGTAGTTAAGGAGGTTTCAGAGCGTGCAAGGTTTAAAAGTTCATACCTTTATAAGACCAATTTTCTTTGAGCTTGTGTTAGCTCAGTATAGGTTTAGATCTCAGTGAGCTCTAGAAAATGAAGAAAGTTTGAAGAAAATGTCCTCACTAATTATGATTTAGCATTTAAATTCAACGCGTAACTACAGAAACCCAAACAAAACCTATGCAGTCAATACAGTGAGCTTACAAAATGAGTATTTCAAGAAATTATGAAGGTTTATAAACATCACGCGTTGTCATAGAATCATAGAGCTGGAAGAGACCTCAGAAGGTCATCAAGTCCAGCCCCCTGCTCTAGGCAGGACCAATCCCAACTAAATCAACCCGGCCAGGGCTTTGTCAAGCCGAGACTTAAACACTTCTAGGGATGGAGACTCCACTACTTCCCTAGGTAACCCATTTCAGTGCTTCACTACCCTCCTAGTGAAATAGTTTTTTCCTAATATCCAACCTGGACCTCTCCCACCACAACTTGAGACCATTGCTCCTTGTTCTGCCATCTGTCACCACTGAGAATAGCCTTTCTCCATCCTCTTTGGAACCTCCCTTCAGGAAGTAGAAGGCTGCTATCAAATCCCCCCTCATTCTTCGCTTCTGCAGACTAAACAGACCCAACTCCCTCAGCCTCTCCTCATAAGTCATATGCCCCAGCCCCCTAATCATTTTGGTTGCTCTCCCCTGGACCCGCTCCAATGCGTCCACATCCTTTTTGTAGTGGGGGGCCCAGAACTGGACACAATACTCCAGATGTGGCCTCACCAGAGCCGAATGAAGGGGAATAATGACATCTCTGGATCTGCTGGCAATGCTCCTCTTAATGCAGCCTAATATGCCATTAGTCTTCTTGGCTACAAGGGCACACTGTTGACTCATATCCAGCTTCTCATCCACTGTAATCCCCAGGTCCTTTTCTGCAGAACTACTACTTAGCTGGTTGGTCCCCAGCTTGTAACAATGCTTGGGATTCTTCCGTCCCAAGTGCAGGACACTGCACTTGTCCTTGTTGAACCTCATCAGATTTCTTGTGGCCCAATCCTCCAATTTGTCTAAGTCACTCTGGACCCTATCTCTGCCCTCAAGCGTATCTACCTCTCCCCCTAGCTTAGTGTCATCTGCAAACTTGCTGAGGGTGCAGTCCATCCCCTCATCCAGGTCATTAATAAAGATATTGAACAAAAATATCAACTTTAGTAATATTGGATGCTAACAGGCTGTGATATAGAGAAATAATTTACATTATAAATACTGTTTTAGGTGAGAGAGAAATGGATTATTTTGCAAAACTGGTATCAAAGAACTCTTGGTGATTTACTTTATGTAAGGTTTCTGTCCTTCTCACTCACACACAAACTCACACCTCTAATAACACATCCATGACCAGCTGCATACATACAGGTATTAGCTTAATGACATCTCTGTAGCATTGTGGAATAAACCCAGGACCTTTGACTCCTAAACCACAGACCTTTGCTACTTCAGCTAAAAGGAATACTTCTACTAGGTGTCAGTAGAATTATGGCCATATCCTTTCTTAGGCTTCCAGCCACCGGAGAACAACATAATTACCAGCACTTGAGTAGGTCTAATTCTATTTGAAAGAGGATGGTACACATATTTACAGCCAGTACATTAGATAAGGTGGCACAGGAACCTATCTGTATAGCTGTTTTTTATCCAGAGTTATCTCAAGTGAGGTAGGTGTGTATGTGTTCAGTCATCCATGTGTAGCCATTTCTGTGACTGATCATGGCAACACCACAATGCTACACACCAGTTTAGGACGGGAAGCAAAGAATAACTTTTCCAATTAATGCCAGAGATGAAGCCTATAGATTTACCTGCATTGCAGCCTGGCTGTTGACTGGAGCTTAGCCAGGCAAATGGGTTAACAGCTGAGCTGTGAGAATGCCACCCACCTACCCACCTGAAAGAGTGAGGAACTTGATAGGACTAGTGGCAATTGGGACAGCCCAGATGAATGAGGAAGGACACACATCCTGAAAGGACTCAGGGGTACACCAGCCCGTCAAGCAGGACTGGTGACAGACTTCACTGTGCCTTGGGCAATGTGGGGGGGTGCTTGGCTACAGGGCCCCTGAAGGGGCAGGGCTTTAAGAAGAAGGGGTGGGGCTAGGGCAGACAACCCTCAACACTGCCTGGACTCCACTGCCTGGAGCTCCAGAGGCAATTAAAGGGACCAGGGCTCTGGAGTCCCAGGCCCTTTGAAACCACCAGGCCCTGAGATAACTGCGTCCTTTTCTCCCCTGCCCATCGGTGACCCTGCCTTCAAGTTCTAGCAACTCATTGGCTAGCTTAGTGAGGAAGGGAGATGAAGGATTCCTGCCCCCTCCTTTCATTAATTTAAGCTCGAAGCTGTGCCATTGGAAGCTTCTTTTTGCCCCATTCTAGTAGCTCACCCCCCCCCTACGCTGTATGGGTAGCCTTGAAGAGGTGTTCTGCCGATGCTGAAAGATGGACCAGACATCTGTTTTGGGGGGCAGAATTTTTTTCTTCTCACAGGCTCTAAATTGGAAGAGGTCTAGGGAATTTTTCATCTTCCTTGCAACACCCTGAAGACATAGTTAAATAGAAGTAGGGTTCAATTATTCATGGTAGTACTTGATAGGGATGTTAGTTCATCACTTGTGGCCTTTTCAAGTGGGGTTAAAGGCTAAAAGGAACCATTCCCAGAAATAAAAGACCTGAGGATTTCACTGATGGGCCTTGTGCTCATAGGATACTGAAAGATCATTTGGCCTTTGTGGGCTAATTCCCCCTCCCCCTTCTTTTGTATCCTCTCTCCCCCTTAAAGGTGACATGAAAAGGTGTAGGAACCAGATGAGTGAGCTGACTGCTAGAACTTTGGTTATTTAACCTCCCTGCATGAGAACCAGTTAAAATGCCTGGTGGGTGAGAGTATGTGAGACAGGGCAGGTAGTGTTCCTTCCCTGTGTTAGTTGCACCCTGCTGCTTAAAATCCATCCCTGGGTTTGTCTTCATTTCATGCCACGTGTACATCAGTGGCCAAAGATATTTTAGGTCTTCATCAGAGTTGGAATAGAGGTGCACCTAAAAAGTGGTGACTGAATATCAACATCAATAAGAGCGATAACAGTCAGTGATGCATTTTGAAAAAGATTTTGAGTGGCTTCCTGGAGCCACTTGGGAAAATTCCACCATCAAGCCAAAAGGAGGTTGGGTGATTTTCAAGCTTTTGATAGACTAATGCTCTTTGTAGATACTGCTAATTCAGGGATGGATAGATGGACAGATGGAAAGATGTACGTGCATGCACACACACACACTCTCTCTCTCTCTCTCTCCCTTTGGATTACTCTAGGTTGTACTAAATGACAGGATCAATTCCTAGAACATTTCCTGAAAAACCTTACAGATGCCTCCTAAAGAACTTCTCTCTCATTTCCTACTTGAAATTACACATTGTGACATTACTTATCATCGTCATCATCATCCGCCACATAGTTTTCAGGAACAAATTCTAAACATTCATGCAAGTGATGCTTAATTTACATTCGTTTTCCAAGTGGTTATGCCTTCCTCCTTTATTTTAAAATGTGAAAAAAATGAATAGAACCTCCATTTCCTCCCCTCTACCCCCCCAAAGTACATTCAATCTGTTATATTGGATTTACCATCTAGTAAATTGGTGTATTAAGGGTATGTGTGTGTTAGGCCCTAGGAAATAGGACCTAGTGCTAAGGCAAACCAAAAAGAGGCTAACAAAGGTTTCTGGGTAGTCCCTGAGCAGAACTAGAGACATGGTTCGGGAAGTAGAGGCGCACCTTAGATACTTGCTTAAGCTGCAAAAAGTGAAATAAGCGAAAAGCTGCGTTCTTGTACCTGCTGTGCTGGGGGAACGGCTTGTTTAGAGAACTGATAAGGAAACTCCCTGTCCTAACTCCCTGTTTCTGTTCTCTGTCTGTTCTTAACTCCCTGTTTCCCTTTGATACTTGTCTCCTGTGCTGATAAGAAAGTTGCCAATGCATTATGAATTGCTTAAGGCCACATTGTATAGTTGGCTAGGTATGCATGAAGCTTCTAACCGATAAAGGGGGGTGGGTTGCTTAGGTGAATAGTCTATGACGCGATGGAACTGTCTATATAAACCTACTTGTTACTGAAATCAGGGCTGGTTCTCTTTGGAGATGGGCTGCTCTCTATTGTTGTGTGCACTCTTCAATAAACAGTTTGTGATTGGACCTTGCTGGTGTTGCCTGTCTCTTTGCGGTCAGACAACGAACTGAAGCTGTCTGGTTTCGAGTCCCCGACATGTGCAAAAAGCCACTTATAAAATTTGCAGTACATCTCTCAGAAAGTCTCACTGAAGTAAGGATATAGTTTCCTGGAATCTGCAACAAAGGATGTCCAAACCCCCTCCTCCCCCCACCTTCTTCCCTTATTTATTCTTGGATCTGGACTTCTAACACTCCTGTCATCTGAAGAAGTGGGCTGTGCCCACGAAAGCTCATGATACCATCTACATGTTTTGTTAGTCTTTAAGGTGCTACTAGTCTATTGTTGTTTTTTAAGCAGCAGTAAAGGCATCTTGGAAACCTAATACAGGCTAGGAGGGGACCATTAATTAATCTGCAAAAACAATTCATGTACCATATCCAGGTCCGCAATGAACTGAAAAGATTCAAGGACATCAGGAGTAAAAAGTCAGGCAGGTGTCACCCAAACCATCTCTGATACATAACCAAAAAAAAGGAAGATTGAAAACAGGCCCATAAGTGGCCCGATTGTCAAAGTCATTGGATGGGTTCTCAAGCAAAGGGCAGTTGTGAACCTTTGAAAGATAAAAGCATTCTGCCCTCCTGTTCCCCACTGCCTTTGATAGCGGGATGAAAATTCATCTGACACACAGATGTGTGCCCTTAACACCACCTGTACCTCAACAAGCCACAAAGGCCAAAACTGAAGCAGTATCAAATATTTTACAGTAAAAGTCAATTATGCTGCAAGCTAAAGCAAATGGATGGTTTCAACCTGGGATATAAAAAGAGAACATGTTTTAATGGCTCTGAGGGAAGGAGAAAAGAAAGGAATGGTGCACTAAATAGATGGAGGAGCATGAGTGAAAGAGTTACTTAATCCATTTCAAGAGTCTCAGGAGGGCAACAAAGAAGAAACCAAAAATGGAAGAGTAGAGTAAATGTCTGGCAAGGGAGGAAGTGAGAGGAAGAAGGGTAGGTGCATATGGGGTCATTGAAGGAGGAGGATGTAAATCTAAACTTGGATGAATGTGTGGGATTGTAAGAAAGTTAGTTCCCAGGCCAACACTTTCTTATATTTTCATGAGCAGTTTGAAGGATGAAGCAGACTGTACACTAATCAGATTGTACAAAAACAGAGGTGACCTATTATCTTGTTTATACAGAACCTTTTATCTCAAAATATTTCATGAAGGATTATGGAGTAAAACAAGCTGAACCAAGAATTCTAAGCAAAATTTCTTTATATAGATGAACACTTTAACTAATAATGAAAAAATCAGCCACCTGTAGAATGCAAGTTAACAACTGCTTAACAGCAGAGAACAGAACTATTTAAAACTTTAAGACAAGAAATGAAGCAAAAAACATACAATGGAAGCTGAAGGAAAAAATTAGCCCAACAGTAATATGGAACTTGTATCTAGTCCACAGATGACCAGGAGGGGTAGCCTTGTTAGTCTGTAACTTTAAAAACAACAAGTAATCCCGTGGCACCTGAGAGACTAACAAACTATATATAGCATCATGAGTACCATGAACTTTCATGGGTAAAACCCACTTCATCAGATGATGAGCTGCAGTAGGGAAAAAACTGGAGTTTTGCTTTATGTTTTATCTGATATATATCATCTACAAAAGGATAGTGACTTTGATATCATGTTGGACTAAGAAGGCTGGAAATTGGCCAAAGACTGGCAGGCAGAGAACGTATTCTTAGATAAGGAAAGAAAGGACCACTGTGATTCACTAGCTTGATATCCTGGATAGCACAGGCTTACCTGAATTATTTCCTGTTTGAAGTAGAGTGAGTCTTTTAGGGTATGTCTGCACAGCAAAATTATTTCGAAATAATAAGTGTTATTTCAAAATAACTTAATCTGCATCTACACAGCAGACAGGTATTTCGAAATTATGTCTATGTCTAGACTGCAGAGCTTTTCCGGGGTACCGGACATATCCTGGAAAAGCTATGCCACGTCCAAGGAACACGTCTGTTTTTTTGGAACAATTTCCAAAAAAGTGGATGTGTTCTTTCGCCATCCCTGTAATCCTTGTTCTATGAGGAAGAAGGGATGTGCTGAAAGAGGAGGTTTTTCTGAAATTTGGCGCCGTGTAGACAGGCCAAATTTTGGAAATGCCTTTTTCGAAAGAAAAGCAGAAAAAGATACTCAAATTGCGAATCACAATTTGCGTATCTTTTTTCACTTTTCTTTGCAGCGTAGACCTAGCCAATGTCAAAATACTGTCAAGCTTGAGGACTTCTTACTGCGACTCCTGCAACCCTCATTGTACAAAGAGTAAGGGAAGTCGGAGGAAGAGTGCTCTATTTTGAAATAAGTGCTGTGTAGATGCTCCCAATTTCAATTTCAAAATAAGCCACGCAATTGTTGTAGCTCAATTTGCGTAGCTTATTTCGAGGTAAGCCCTTCTGTGAAGACGCACCCTCAGAAAAACATCCAGTCATGATTTATAGATTGTCACAGGTGTGGACCGGGGAGAGCTGCTGGCATTGCAGAAGTGGAACTCACTCCAACACCATGTCAGAAATGTCCCCAGTCATTGAACTATTAAACTCCTATCATGGCATAAAGTGATGTGTAATTTTTTTAATGACCTCATGGGATCAGTGCCATATCTTTATATCTCATCTCAAGGGTGTCAACCTCAAATGTTATCTGATCAGCCTCCCAGCTTTCAGTTTCCCCTTTAATCCTATCCTGAGGTGATTCTAGGGGCCACTGTAGTGTTCAAGGGGACACCCTTGAAATGAGATATAAACATATGGCACCTGACCACATATGGTCATTAAAAAATTCCACACCACTTTCTGCAAGGGTAACAATATTAGCACACATATCCTGGGCAAATTCCAATATAAGTAATTATATTCTGGGTAATGACATACTGGCTAGTTTTCTAAGGTTTAATACATATTGTGGAAAGTGGTTTGCACCCAAGGGCTATGAGTTAAACTCATTGCAGTCAGCTGGGATAAAATTAGAGGAGAAACTACCCAACCATGTCAAATGTTTAAGCTTAAAAACCTGGAGTAGAATGAAACAAAAGAGGAAATGATCCAGGGGTGCTTTAGCATAATCAAGCTGGCTCTGAAAGCTGTGTCACTGAAAGCACAGCTGGGCTCTAGAGCCCACTGCAGCAAGGAAAGTTGTGACTACATCCCCTCCCCACCTTCAGCAGTGAGCGTGCACGTACATTAAATCTCCATGATAGATGAGAGAGGAGGGTGAAGAAATTCATTGTAAAGGGTTTGTTTAAAATAAGATCTTTGTCCTACCCTAAAGAGCTTTCTTAAAACACAGAGGGTATGTCTACACAGCAAAGTTATTTAGAAATAATAGCCATTATTTCGAAATAACTTTACTAGCGTCTACACAGCCAAACCGCTATTTCGAAATTAATTTGAAATAGTGGAATGCTTATTTCAAATTTGGTAAACCTCATTCCACAAGGAATAATGCCAAATTCAAAATAGCTATTTCAAAATAAGTGCTGTGTAGACACTTATTTAGAAATAGGGGACCTCCAGCCTTCCCAGGGTGCCCTGGTGGCATCTCCAGCCTCAACCAAGAACACTCCTCTCCCTCCCTTCTCCCCGGAGCCCTTAAAAGGGTTGACTCTGGCCATAGTGCCTGTGCCAGCTCCAAGCCTGCCAGCCCAGAGCCAGCAGTCACTGCCCCTGACCCAGTGGTCCCAAAACATGAGCCAGCCCTCCACTGCTCCCCGGGAGCAGTCTGCCACCTCCCAGGAGCCTGCCAGGGCCCCGGAGAAGGCGGGCGCCTTCCTGGTCCAAGGTGGAGATCATGGACCTTATTCAGATTTGGGGGGGATGCCCCCAATGTCCATTATCTCTGCACTAGATGGAGGAACGCAGCCATCTATGTCAGGATAGCAGCCAGCCTGGCCACCAAAGGCCACATGCGAAACCAGGATCAGGTTTTCATGAAAATCAAATTGGTCTGGCGAGACCCCCAACCCTGAGCCCTGAGCTTCCCCTTCCCCTTTTTCCCTTTGCTTTCCCCTTCCAGCTCCCAGCCTCTCTTCTCCCCTCTCCTGCCTCCTTCCCCTAGTCTCACCAGAGTTTCATTCCCCCCAGTTTTGTTACATAAAGAGAGTTTGTGTTCAAGAAAATACGTGTATTTTATTTGACATCAGGAAGGGGGGTTAGGGAGGGGTAAGTGGAAGGATGTGAGGGAGGAATGAGGTACAAGCCCCCAGTGGGGCAGACCAGGGAGGCTCTTAGTGCTCCTCAGGGTGGAAGCTCTCCAGCACGGCCTCCTGGATACTGACAGCCCCCCGATCAACCTCCCAGATGGCAGCCTGCAGAAAGTGCAGCCAGGATCACAGCAACGCGTCCATGAGAAGCACCAGAGTGCCCAGGGGCAGCTCTGGCTCCATGTTGCAGAGTGCAGTGGTGTCCCGAGTGAGGGCAACCAGAGCACGCTGACAAAATGCTTTGCTGTCCCTCATCGAGGTAGGCAAGCAAGCAGGGAAACCTGAGAACCAGCTGTCCAGGGGGAGTCCCTTTAAGCACAGGCCTCAGATAGCCTCAGGCAGCAGCCACACAAAGTAACTCCTGACCTGATGCCCTGCCAGACCTGGTTCCGGCCAGCCTTAAATGTGATTCAGCATCCACTCAGGGTACGTCTACACTAGCCCCCTAGTTCAAACTAGGGAGGCTAATGAGGGCAACCAAAATTGCAAATGAAGCACGGGACTTAAATATCCCGTGCTTCATTAGCATGTTCCCGGGCGGTCGCCATTTTGGAAATTGACTAGCCCAGAATAACTGCCTGCATCTACACGCGACAGTGAAACCAGAGTTCGAAGTAAAGCCCTTAATTTGAATTAGCTGTTAAACCTCATTCCAGGAGCAATAACAACTAATCAAGTTAGGCAGTTATTCCGGGCTAGTCAATTTCCAAAATGGCGACCGCCCGGGAACATGCTAATGAAGCACGGGATATTTAAACCCCGCGCTTCATTTGCAATTTCTGTTGCCCTCATTAGCCTCCCTAGTTCGAACTAGGGGGCTAGTGTAGACGTACCCTCAGTGTGGACAGGCTATTTCGAAATGCATTTTGTGTGTAGATGTGTTATTTTGAAATAACTTATTTCGAATTAACTATTTCAAAATAAGATATTTCGAAATAACGCTGTAGTGTAGACATACCCAGACTCTCCTCCAATATAAGTCTGTTGCATGATAATCCAGAGCCCATCCTTGCAATACCATTGTGATGCAACCCATCCTTACTACCCTCTACTGACCTGATCCTGCACCTGTTGAAATGGATGGTAAAACTCCTATCATTTTCCATAAGTGAAGGATCAATCCCTAAATATTTTGCATCCCAATCAGGATCTGCACAGGGCAACAAAGATGAAAAGCGTTGCTCCATCCCAGGATCTGTGTTATAGCAGCAATGTTCCATTGATCTCTCTCCAGCATTCCATTAAAATCAAAATCAAGATGGGCTACTTGTACCTCTGACCTACAGGAGGTGATCTTTTGCAGTGATATACCTGCCACATTAAATGTCAGTGAATCTGTATCAGACGTTTAGCCACGTTAGGGTATGTCTAGATTACAGAGCTTTTCTGGGATACCTCTGGTATCCCAGAAAAACTCTGCCGAATCCAAGAATGTGTCTGCTTTTCCAAAAAAAAAATCGGAAAAGCAGACATGTTTTTTCGGCATCCCTGTAAACCTCGTTTATCGAGGAAGAAGGGATGTTCTGAAAGAAGGTTTTTTCCCTGACACCAGGCCCTGTGTAGACGGGCCAACAGTTGGAAAAGCCTCTTTCGAAAGAAAAGCAGAAAAAGATACACAAATTGCAGTTCGCAATTTCTGTATCTTTTTCAGATTTTTCTTTGTAGTATAGACACAGCCTTAGTCTGTTACTGTAAAAACAATGAGGAGTCCTATGGCACCTTAACCCTAGTCTACCCTAGAGAGTTATTTCGAAATAAGGGGCTGGTTACTTCAAAATAATAACTCCTGCTTTCCACGGGGATTAACGCTTATTTCGAAACAGTTATTTCGAAATAGTGGTAGTGTGGATGTTCCATTGCTGCTATTTTGATATAACTACTCTCCAGAGTCATTCAGAGTAATTACTCCCCAGTGCTTCCTGGAGCTCTAAGTCAAGGTAGCGTGTCCACAGTAAGGGAGCCTGTCTTGGACTATCTTTGAGGCATCCCTGTGGTGTAGACATGCTATTTCAAAGTAGTTATTTTGGGAGTTATTTCAAAATAATTTCCTAGTGCCCTCAGAGACTAACAGATTTATTAGGTCATGAGCTTTTGTAGGTAAAACCCACTTCATCAGATGAAATGGAGTGCAAATTACATAGTTTGAGGTATATATAACAGCAAAAGACTATCTATCTATCCGTTTTAGGAGTAATGTGAATGATGCTAATTAAGTCAGGGTGAATGTGTCTTATTCACAGTATTTGATGTGGAGACACGAATATCAAAGGCATGGAAATTGCCAAGCAGTTGGTGTGGCATTTAAGATTCATTACAGTTTGAATATACACTTGAACAAAAAAAGACCCTTATTTTAGAATACAAAAGCAAGTATCAGCATGGTTTGCCATTTTCTTCACCAAAATTTAAGTCTTCTGCAAGCAGTAATGTTGTTCTTCACATTGCACCACTTAAACTTATTTTACAATTAAGAGGCCAAATTACTCCCTGGTAGGATTTCAGTATCGTCAATGGATGGATTTTGCTCACTGTATGTAAAGGATCAAAATGTTAACATATGAAAAACTGTTTACAGTTCAAAATCAGAGCTAGGTCAAAGGCACAACATTGATCTGGATTTTGAACCTCTGTACTTGATAGCCAGGATATTTGGATCACTTGGTTTGGTTCAACTGATTGTAGAATTTGATCAACAATGAATTTCAGATCCAAATTTACTTTGGACTTCTCATCCCCTGAATGTTTGGCCGTATTTGGGGCCTATCTGAATTTAAAACAAATGTGCCTTAAGTCATAGACTGATATATAAATTCTCAACTTTTCATCACTTCTGCTTCCCCTCAAAAAACTCTGCACTTCTTCCATAGCTGGATAAGCAATTGAAAGGGAGAGGAGGAAGAATTCTCTCCCCTCTCTTTGTCTTTGCTTACAGAATGTCGCTTCACCTCCTCGACTTCTCCCTCCATTAAAACGCATTCAAACATAATTAGTGTAACATTAAAAATGGAGGAAATTTTGTAATTGCCAGTTGTTCCGTAGCTATGGTTACATCAAAGATTTATACCGTGCGACTCCAGCCCAAGCACGCACAAGCAGTTAGCAGGAACAGCAGTAGGATAATGTTTGTGTGCATGTGCAGGTGCGCTGACGTGAGTGTTTGCCAAAAAAAAAAGCGGGGGGGGGGGAGGGAAAGAGAGGCCGAAAGACAAAGAGGGGGAGAGAGAGAAACAGAGAATATTCGGTGACATTTAAGGTGCTAATATCGGGAAGTCAACCTTTAATTTGACAGCTTTTAGTGCTAGTTAATTTCACTCATCCAGACGAAGTGTAGGAAATTTGCAGCACCTTTAAATTATCACGTTTTTCCACACTGCCTGAGGCCTATGTGGAATACCTGAACCATACTCCCTCCCACCCCCCAGGTTTTTTTTTTCAGGTCAGTTGAAGTAAAACTTTCATTCCCTTTCTCAGACAATTAATCTTTAGCTAATTGAAGCAGGAATACGGCAGGATGGGTTTCAGTGGGGCCTGTAAATCTCATTTAGCAAAGTGAATTCCAGGCACATGCTGCACCTAATGATGTGACAGGTGGGCTGCACTGCAAGACAGCAGCCTCAGAAAAGTTGATTCTCATTAGACCCGTGGAGTCCTGCAGTCAGTTTTCTGATGGCTGAAGAACACTAATAGCATCTGTTTGCTACTGGGTGGGGTGGGGGAGGAGGGAGAGAGAAAGCTGAGAGATGTGGGGGGATTCTATTTCTTTCTTTCATGAGTTAATATCCTTGACTCCTGCCCAAAAAAACAGCAGGCCTGCCTCCCACCATGCGATCAGTCTCCATTCTGCTGACTCCTAGAAGGTGCACCCTTTTTCTAATTAACTGGAATGGCTATGGAAAGCAAAGGAGGCCTTGTGTTGGGTGAACCAATTATTTTGAAGGGTATTAAGTCATCAGATTTACTTTTATCTTGATTGCATTGTGGAAATCGTGCATAATTAATGGTGGGAGCTTATTAGGAAAATGATTAGGCAAATTACACAGGTGTCGGATGCATTTTTTATGATAAATTTGCTAGAACAATCCTGCAATTCCATCTGTTCAGCTCATATCAGAATGTCACTCTGGAAGAAATTAATGGTGCAGAGTCGCACAAAGTTACTCGAGGCCTTGGATGCAGATTTATGTTTTAAAAAAAGAGAGTTAAAATTATCCAGCAATTTCCTAATAAATAGTTGATGTTGCAGTTCAATAAATTACTTATTTAATCTCAAAAGAAAATGATAATCGTCTGGAAACCAAAAAGTGGAAAAAGTATAAACCTCATTTTGTCAGTTTGATGTGTATGTAAATAAAAAATAATCACAAGACATAATAATTCTTTTCTGGGGGATGCTGACTACAGACAAATTGTCAGTGTGAGAGCACTTTGTGCCTTCTTCCATAATAACAAGGTCTGCCTATGTTAGTCCGAAGATCAATTTTCTGGCTGACCACTTCAGTCATTTGCACAGACCCTAACCTTAGACTGTGGAACTTTTCTTTTAGAAACTAAGCACTCCCATAAATGTCACTATGTTCAAGTCAAAATGCAAAGCACGGTGCTTTGACCTTGTCTCTCCTTCCAGCACCATAAAGCATTTTAACTTACTAAAAACATGCAAGCAAAACCCCACACATGAAATTTTAACCTCTGAAAGTGTGTTTAATAGGAAGCAGCATGGAAATGACTGTTACTTTCTTTGACGCAGAGCTGAATTCCTCAGTGGCTGCAGTGGGAAAATGCTCCCTTGGCCAGATATGGTGCTTTTTGCATCCCTTAATTCTCTATGCTTTTTTACTCAGCCTAAGGGGGCCAGAATGGCAGTGAGAATCTCACTCTTCATCTCTGACAACAAAATGGAGGCAACGATACTCCCTTATCTTTATGAAGTGTTTTGAGGTCTATGGAAGAAGAGTGCTGCCTAAATGCAATGTATTTATTATTTCCTACCCTGCTAAGGGCCAGTCACACCTGTCAACTCCCCCTATGACCCTTGTATGTAAAGCTCTAACCAAGCCACACATACGGCAAGAGGAATAGACTAGAGGACTGTCTTCTCTTTAAACAGAAACCTCTAGAGCAGCACCCATTGCGAGGCTTTCAGGCAGATTCTCCAAAGAGTTTAGATAGTGAACTCTCCTTGTAAATCTTGGTTTTAATCCAAGAAAGATGTTAGAAAAATAGTACAGTGTAGTTCAACAAAGTGCCACCCAGGGAACCGACAGCTGCATCAGACCCCTGGGCAAGGTAGGAGGGGCCAGCTCCATGCTCCTAGAAGGGGTGTGGCCTGGGGCAGAAGGAGCGGGGGCAGGGCAGCAAGGACACCATGCTAGCCCCTCCACAGCTTTCAGTGCTTTTGGGAGCACAGCGCAACACCCCTCTCCCCCCAGCACTAGCAGTGTTTTAAGGGCCTGGGGCTTTGGGCGCCACTGCTACCACAGTGGCAGTGGTGGTGGCCAAGTGTCCCTGGTCCTTTAGAATTGCCAGGGCCCAGTCTGGTTGCCCCTTTGTGCTCACCGAGGGCTGGTGGGCCTGGTGCCACTCAATGCTCTTTTAGAGAATATTTTAAGTCAATCTAAAGTTAGGGTGATCCGCCATTTTGTATTTTAAGGGCTCTTCCTTATCTGGTGCATAATGGGCCATGGCCATGATCCTCATCCTATAAGGAGGCTGGAGACTGACTGAGCCTTCAGGCTGGCCTTTTATAGTTCTGGCCCCGCCTCCTGGCTTCCGGTCAGGTGGGGAGGGGTTAGGCTCTGCCCAAAATGGCTCCTGGAGGGGCTCCTCCGCTTCCGGGTCAGTGGGTGGCCACTCCACCCCACTACAAGGAGCCATAAGCATTTGATCAGATAAAAAGCATGTTTTCAAGCAATCATGATCCAAAAGATCAGACACTGTAATAATACACAATTGGTATAATGCACAAAACACCTGTATGATGTTTTTGCAAAACTTATATTGAAATTTATATTGGTGAGCAAAACAGGGTCAGGTGAATGGCACAGTGTAACAAAGTACCCCTCACCTTGTTGTGCCTAGATCTGGAAAAGTAGCTCTCATACCACCAGGTTCTCATACCCCCTTCTGCTCTGCTTGCTTTGCAATAGTTTTTTTCAGTGACTTGGCCCTCCAGCCAGGTCCCCGTTTACTCCACCCCTTCTGGGGATACAAATCCCAACAGAACCACTTTCCAAAAGTCTTCTTCAGTTGATTTTCAGTCCCAGCTCAGAGTTCTGTACCACCATACCAGTGTCTGGTTGGGGTGTCTGGACCAACTCAATGCACTAGGGTCTGGCCTGTGGCCTTATAACCAGCAATCTAGGTATGCTCTATCCCTATCCATGTTGTTGTTTTGTGAGGTCCTTCTTGTGTAGCCTCTCTCTCTTCCCTTGCCTGTTTTGGGGTTCACCATGGGAGCATACTGTATTCTGCATGGGTACTTCACCCCATCCCATCCTCTTGCTAGACTTCTCACTTCAGGACAGGACTTCCTCTTTGGCACTGACAACCTCCTCCATCTCAAGAAGTGACTAGGCTCCTTCCCCTAAAGTCCCTTTCAAACTTTTGACTCTGTAGTGTTGTCCCAGCCCTTTACTAGCTGCTTCTCTCTCAATTAACCCTGTCCTCCTCTCTTGCAGGTGACAACAACTAATCTAATCCCTGAGGGTACATCTATACTGCACGCTTATTTCGAAATAAGCTGTTCCAGAAGAAATACTCCAAAATAGCTTATTTTGAAATAGCACGTCTACACTACAGGGAAGCCTCAAAATTAGTCCAAGGCAGGCTTCCCTAATGTGGATGCGCTACATCGATTTAGAGCCTCATGAGGCAGTAGGGAGTAATTACTCCGAATAGCCCCAGGGAGAAGCTATTTTGAAATAGCAGTGGTGGAGCTGCTATTCTGGAATAGCTATTTTGGAATAGGTGTTATTCCAGACCTCGTGGAAAGAGGTTTACAGAAGTTGGAATAAGCTGTCCACTATTTCAAATTTATTTTGAAATAACGGAATTGCTGTGTAGACACTCACTTTGTTATTTTGGAGTAACAGTTGTTATTCCGAAATAATGCTGCTGTGCAGACGCACCCTGAATGTGGAGTGGTCTTCTTAAAAGCAGTGTACAGTTTTTCTAAAACACTTTGTAATCCTTCTCCCACCTGGAGTCAGCAGTGTCCTTTTCCTCTCAGGTTCTTAAGTCCAGCAGTCAAAATGTCCCCTTCCCTTCTCCGCACCCCACTCACAGTTGCTGTCTTTAGTCAGTGCAGACCCAGAGTTCAGAGGTGCACTTCCCATTCTGTGTTGGTCTTAGGTAACAAGGCATCTTACTCATTCCGCTGGTCACTCACCATCTGCCTGCTCACTGCTCTCTGCCACTGACCTGCTGGCCATTCATCATGCCTCTCCACTATCAACCTACAGTGCCATTCTACTGGCTGTCAGTCACCATCCACTGCCACCCACTTCTGGCTGTGACTTCTGCCCATCAGTCCCATGTGATTTCAGCTCTTAGCAGCAGAGCAGAAGAATCACAACTCCAACACAATTAACATAAGAAACTCCTAAAAATACCTAGTTAGCTCTATTCTTTGAGCAGTGTATGGGGGGGGAGGGTATACCACCTCCTGACCAGAATAACTTTCCCTCACCCCTCTTCTCTCAGAGAGCTCTGAAATTTGAGCCCTTTTTTTTTTCCTGATAACTGTGAGCCCTTTTCTTTGGAACAATTTAGCACAGTCCTGCTTTTTCTATAATCCCACAAAATTACACACATTGATAACCATATAGCCGCTATCCCTACATTTAAACCATAGCTGGTACTGGGTCATAAATTAAGTTGATTACAATGAGCAAAACACCACTCTATCTGCCAAATATCTAACAAGTCTAAGCAAAACAGGAACAAATTGTATTTACATAGACATACCCCAGGGTCTCTCCCCACCTTCTAGGTAGCTATGGGGGAAGCACTCCTTCCGACCCTGCTTACAACTATAAAAATATTTGTTTTAACATTTTTTTTTCCTTTTCACAGCATCATTCAAATCCTTGCCATGTAACTCATTCCTAATCCTTTATAAAGATAACTAGTTCAAAACAAAGAGGCCCTTTTGTAGGATTGACAGTATTACACTTTTATCATATCATAAGCTTGCATGGACAGTTTAGAGAAATACATTCTCTGAAAAGATGTGGGTGGTGCACACACAAAGCTATTATTTGTTTATCCGGTTTTGTGAGCACATATTCCACCTAATGGTTTTATAGTTTAGCCTTTAAAATGCAGAGCAAGCTAACATTTCAAGGCTTGGCACTCTTTTGCCCTGATCAGGCTTTCATAAGACAACAAGCTTATTCACACATGTCTCAGAGGTGGTTTAAATCATGTATTTCTACTGAGCAGAGTAGATCCTGGGCAACATTTTACATCAAAGGCCAGTTACTTAAGATGAACCCAAACCAAAACCACACATGTAAAAAGTTATTCCGAAATAACTTTGCTGTGTAAACATACCCAGAGAAAGTAACTACCAAGCAAAGGCGTGAGGGGGGAAGGGGAGGAAGATGCCTGCCAGGGAGTGAATCCTTTCCATCCATTCATCCCCTTGGTCACATTTTCCCCAGTTATTAATATGTATAGTTTTCTGCCATTTTGGGATAATCTGGTAGTCCTGACACTTTGGGCAAATGACTATTTCTTTTTTACTTATATCATACCCATTTCCATAATATCTGAGCGCCATGAAATCCTTAATGTATTTACCTTCACAACAACTTTGGGAAGTGGGGATTGTGCCCATTTTACAGATGGCAAATTGAGGCACAGAGAGGTTACATGATTTGCCCAAGGTCACACAGGAAAGATATAGTAAAGCAGGGCCCTCAACCCAGTTGTTCCTAACTCTAGACTATACTTCCACATCTTTAATGAGGGAAGGCAAAGAGTAAATAGGCACAACTGTCCTCAGTTTTGCAGATATCTGTATTTCAGGGAGGCCTGCATTCCCAGAGGTGCAGACTGTTGGCCAGGGTTGTGGAGGAGAAGCTGGTCTGCAAGATCTTTGCCCATAATCCTTATCTCAAATTATCTCCTAGGGCCAAGCTAATAAAGGGTTATGTATCTCTTTCACCCAGTTTAATCAAAAAAGGTAAGTTAGAGGCACCTGTGTATTTTAGCTGCTGGATAGACTCTATAGCTCATTTCCTCCCCTTCTAGTGTAAAGGAACATCTGAGTTTTTATGACTCAGCCTTTTCCATTTATTAGCAGATCAAATAAAAATGTATGCAGTACAGAATGGAATTATTCATTTTGCCCTAGTCCTACCACTTTTTACTGAAGCTCAAAGAACTGGAAGAAACCTGCCTAGCCAGCATGCTTGCTTCTTTGAAAAGAAAAAAGCATAAAACAATCTTGAAAGTTCCCTTAGCAGATCAGACTGAGATAAACTCAACAAGAACATCCAATGGAAAGAAAAGAAAGGCTTGAACGTTAGATATTTTGAAAATAACATGTTTTGGGAGCTCATCCCAAAACCCCACTTTCAAACTAGTGCTGAACATTCAGCAGCTATATCCGTATTTGGGCATCTAAATAAGTTATCTGAAATCAATGGGAGGGTGTTCAACAGCTCTGAAAAACAAGCCAATTACTTAGGTTCCAAAATATGAACTCAGAAGGCTAGCTTCATGCACCTAATTTTGAAAATTTGCGGGCGAAGTAGCTCATCATTTTTACTCTCAAAAATCTTAGGAAATAAATGACAAGTCTCACCACTGTAATCATTGTCCAAGCATCAATTACCCTCCATTTACATCAGTTCTTTCCAGGACAACTTGAAATTTTGCTTTCACTGAATACCTAGATTATTGTTTGGCTATAGCAAACGTGGTCAACATGGAAAAAAGACTTGAAAGTTATGCAATGATGGGGGCCACACTGCTGGATTAAAGTCCTCACTGAAGTATATTTCACATTGTCTATGCCATCTTTGTCCATCACATTAATAAAGGAAAGGGAAAACACTTCATAAATATTATTAGTTTATATACATCTCCAAGGGCACCACTGATGTGAGTGGAGGCTTTTCTTGAATTTGTTTGTTACCAGATAATACCCTAGTAGAGTTGGTTAAAATCCCATTTAGTTAATATGGTGTATGTTGTTTTGTCAATATCAAAATAATTTTGCACAGACATCAGTTTTAATGAAGGTTTTGTCAGAAATGCTTATGTGAGAGAGAGCTATTCAGATTTCAGATTCTGTAATTCGCCTTATGCATTAGTCTGCGATGTGGTAGACCTTAGTCCAGGTCCTGGCTCTGGCTGGTTCAGGTTGATCTGGGACGAAAAACTCTGCTCTGAAGTAGGCAAAATAGGGATTAAAAACAGGGCTCTTACAACCCAGGTTAGTAGTGCCCTAACCACCAGAACAGACACACCATTTCCTGAACTGAAAAGCTCAGCTTTTGGTCTAAAACAGACATTTCAACCCAATTCCAACATTATTAAAATGTTTTAAAAGTTTTGTTTTAGTTCCAATGTGGAATTAAATTTTGTTTGACACCCCGAAAGTTACCGCAAAATGGAATTGTCACCCTTGGGCCCCAGGCTGCAAGGAATGTTTCAGGCAAAGTTGTTAGTCAGAGCTCCAAGCTGCTGGAGGTAAAGAAGCACATACATTGTAAGCTCCATCAAGGAACAGCACAGTAGGGTTTATTTGACAAACTGGGGGGAACGAGGGGAAAGCAGATGACCAATCTGGCAATGAAAATCAATAAAGAATTATGCCAGAGAAAGACATTCAGCCAAACTGCTTGTCGCATTTTGAAGACAGAATATTAATATAATTCCCACAGGCATATTAGCTATCCCTTCTTTAGCAACTCTTTCTGTAACCTCAGTTTCTGGTGGAAAGAGTGGTCAATGACTAAGGTAAGGGGGCATCATATTCATGTGGCACATAGGTAGGTTTCAGAGAAGAACGAGGGATGTCCATCAAAAGGTTAAAAGCTATGGCAGAAGCTCATGTTTACAGGAGAGGCATTTTCTAAGTATCTAATGCCAGTCCCATGACTATTAGGACACAGAATTTGAACGGACTCTGCATTCAGTGGGAAGCTAGTGCATGAACTGGAGCAGTGGACTGATGTGTCCTTGGGCACTCAGCCCAGACGAAGGAGATGAGTGTGATATAAGACTCTGAATAGAACAGACAACAGAATTAATGGCGACTAGTGTTACCAAGGTGGCAAGTAACTGTGTGTTGAACCAATTGGCATTTTGTCCAGGATGTGTGGTTTCATTCTGATACACAATAGGTTACAAGCAATGAACACCATGGACAGATTTGTATCTGATAGGATGGAATGTAATCTTTCAGCCACAAAAGCTCTTGGGACATTTGATATCTCTGGTGAGTCCCAAGCGCTCTGGAGCTAACCACCCATGTAACAATCTGAAAGCAGATGACTTCAATAATGGGAGACCCTATAGAGAAGGCAAGCTCTCCATGGCACCTTCTATCAATCTTTCTTGAGTCCAGATGCCTAGCTGCTCTTCACTCAGATGCCGATTTAGCTAAATATGGAGAATGCTGGGAGATGACATTCTTTATTTTTTATATAAAGGAGGTGAGTTGTTCAAGGGCTCTCACAGAACCTGTGTCCCATAATCTTAAAACAGTGCTCCTTAAAATAGGGTTTAACTAGCTGGGATATCAGCTTGTGAACCTACTATAACGATGAAAGACTAAAATGTCTTTTATGAATGGGAAATGAATTATTGGATGCTCCGTGAACAATGATTGGGAATAAAGTTGTTGTTTCTCTAAAAAAAATTGGATGGTGTATGTGACGCCAAGTCAGGGTTCCCCCAAATCCTGCAGCCCCGTAACAGCAAGAACAGGCTCCGCCAGCCGGAGAATAGAGAGGGTTTATTGTTCCTCCAGGATACAGCACAGCATAGATGTGATATTGCTACAGGAGTCTGGGTCAGGATGCCTCAGATCCCTTGGGTCAGGGGGGTCCATCACACCCCTAGACCTCCAGCCCTCAGTTTAGGCTCACTCCCTCCTGTTTCCCAGCCAGCAACTGCTCCTTCCCCTGAAACTTTCCTCCTTTGTTCCCTGCCTGCCTTCAACTGGTCAGACAGGTTGGGTCTTTGCCTATGTGACTTAAGGCAGCCTTCCTGCTGGGCAGTGCTACAGGTACCAGCCAGTAGGGGTCAACCCCAGCCCACACACAGCCACCAGTGGTGGCCCAGAGGGTATGGCCTGCCCACTACAACACAGCATATAAACTGGAATATGGGAGCAGAATTAAGGTTATTTGGGTGACCTGTACAGTTAACAGAGTTAAATTTCATATTTTCCCATTTCGTACTTTCCCCCTTTTCATGTGCGTGTGTTTGTTTTAAACTTTGAATTCTCTGGCTTCTTTCAAAAACTATACATTTTCTTGTAAAAATATTTTCCCTTGAGTTAAAGATGAAAGTAAATATCGATAATTTCATGATTCAGTTAAGCTTTTACTTACTGGCTTTGGAACTATAGAGAGAGATAATGAGAAAATCATTTTTTAAAAGTATTATTATTTTTTCACTTCTATATAGTTCAGTCCTGGCTCCTGAAATGAAGGGAAGAGACAAGCAATGTCTTAGCTAGAAGACTGACTAGTGTCAAAGATTAATAGCATTTCTTGTTACTGATCTGTTTGAGAGCCAGTTAGGAAGGCGCTACTTTCCTATACCCCGCATCTGTAATATAGCAACTGAACAGGTACAAATATGTATGCAGTGCATTCATTTCTGTTGTGTCTTTCAAGGACATGATCCTGGGAGGTGCAGAGAACCCTTAAGTCCCTACGGACTTCATTGGGGGCTCTTCATCCCACATAAGCAGGCCCTGGGACAGTCTTTTTTTAACCTTCCTTTGAACAAGCAAATGGTGTAGAAGAGTACTAAAGAGATTATGTGTTTTAACACGGGTGGAAATAATCACACAAGCACTGAAACGCTTTCAACAGGTGATGCCCAGCAGCACAAAAGCTCTTGCATTCCTAGATGAGAAAACAAAAGTAAGTGGTTGGTTGGGATTGCTGTCTAGTGAGACCTATTCCAGGCACCATTGGAATCAGTGGAGTTTTCCCTATTCATTCCAATGGGATTGGAATTTGACCCTATGTGCACTGTGGAATTGTTAAACTAGGTGCGGGTGCTAATTGCAGTACAAAATGTAGACAATTCATTTCAACATTTAAGAATTTACATATTATGTAACCATAAGTTTGTAATGCTTTGCATTACATTCAGTACAAATCAGAATTAGAGCATTCTATACTTGCCTTGCACAGGAGTAAATGCAAATCAGCAGTCAGCACCTATAGCTAATGCAGACTTCAAGAGAAATTTAGAGAAGTAGAATGTAGTTGCATGAATCAGAGTTTGGCTAGGACATGGGCTTTAATATCCCTCTTACTAAAAGAAACACAGAATTTGTAATTGTCATCAGTGGGCAGGACTTTTTAAAATTAAACAATGAAATAATAACATAGAAATATCTGTTTGAAATGTTCTGATTCTTGTAATTAGGAATCAAAAGCTTTCTCTGGATGATTTCTAACAGCAAAAGCTATTAGAGTCATCATGGCGCAATATCAGAAAATCTTTCCTTCCACACACTGATCTGATTAAGAATTGCCATCCCAGAACAGACCGCCAAAGCTGGCTTGTATCAAATGGCACATCAATGATAAATTCTGTATGTTTCAGGGTATGGTATAAAACCTACAGAATACAGTTTATTATGCAGTAGTGCATCATTAGGGAAGGGAGAATTTCTTCATAATGCAAACTAATAATCAGCATAAGCTCTGAAACTTAATGATGGAGCTTTAAAAAATAAACAATTATAGGAAAGAAAAAGTTATCTCACCACATCTTATGGCAGTAAACAATGTTTACTACAGCTTGAGGATTTTTGCTGACTTACCAACATTGACTAGGCAAATAAACTGATTGGACAGAAGTTTCAGAAATATCACGGTAGCCTCAAATCATACCACTTTATCTGCTGCTGCCAGCAATTGTGTGTGTCTGAATGTACAATACATAAAGATAGCGCTACAATTTATTTTAATGTAATGCTGCCCCCTTGTGCTTTTGTGTACGAGGGAGTTTGGTCAATAACCAAGCTTTTTAACAAAATTTTAAAAAGAAAAGTGAAAGATCAGGTTCTGCTCAGTTTTTACTTCAGATTTAAGCTCTGAGCTTTGTTACAGTTATTTTTACTTGAATCAGGACTATGAGCATAGAAAGTAGGCAGCACGCTTAGGGCCTAAGGAAATATAAAACATATATTAACAAAAGATTCAAAATTATGTGTCTAAGAAAGAACAAAATGACAATATATCAGTGAAGAAAATCTAAGGCAAAAGTCAGATCAAAGAAATGTGCTATTGGAAACAAATGGAAAGCAAGCATCTAGATCTTGTGTGTAAATCATAGTATCATGCAGCTAAGAAACAGGATTTAGTAAGTAAAGGAAGGCAAAACGCAAGAAAAAAGTATATATGTAACACAGAGGGTTATTTAAAAAGCACTAGTGAAGTCAATACAAACTAAAATTTCATAAGTCTGGTCAATACTTTTCTGTATATTATACACCAACATGTAAACACAATATTCATAGTCCAATTGATTTATAATTACATGATAAAAATGAGAAAGCAAGCAATTTTTCACTAATAGAATTCTGTGACACTTGTATTTTTATGTCTGAGTATGTAAGCAAGTAATTTTTAAATGGGGGTGAAACTTAGGGAAAGTCAAATCAGACTCCTGAAAATGAAGAGTAGTCTGGCAAATTGAGAGCTATTGCATTAGACCAGCTAAAGTATGAAGGAACATGGAGAATGTTCTCATCCAGAGAAGGGGTCACTTAGTGAGGGAAGAAACTTGCACTGACACTCCCCATGTGTATCTCCTTTGTGGCTCAGCAGAGGACAGCAGTCATTCCAGCACCTTTCCTAGACACTGAAAATTCACACACTTCAGGGGCAAGTAAAAGACGGGAGCACAATAAAAAATGAAAATGTATCATTTCTATCAATATCCATATCTTTTCTGGGCTTGATTTTTAAACAAACCTAGCGCCATTGAGCAATTACTGCAATAGCACAACACTGCCCTACCCTATTGCCTATTTGCACAAGCAATATTGTGCTTAATTTCATGTGTTTAGTCATGAGAAAGGCCTATCTAGTTTAAAAATCAGGTCCTCCAATTCTGAACTTCAGCCAATTGTTCTACTAATAATGTTGAGATCCCCCTACATAAAAGGAAATTAACAAGTCATTCACATACATAGTAATGGGGGATTCAATCATTAGAAACATAGACAGCTGGGTTTGCGATGACTGGGAGAACAGTAGGGTGACTTGCCTGCATGATGCAAAGGTTATGGATCTCTCAAGACATCTGGATAGACTTTCAGGTTTAGTGCTGGGAGGAGCCACTGATCTTAGTACGTGTAGGTACCAATGACATAGGGAACAATAGGAGGGAGGTCCTGGAGGCCAAATTTAGGCTGCTAGGAAAGAGATTGAAATCCAGGACCTCAATGATAATGTTCTCTGATAGGCTTCCAGTTCCACATGCAGGGCCAAGGAGACAGGCAGAACGGCAGGGTTTCAGTGCATAGTGATAGTGTACGGAGGAGGGGTTTAGATTTACATTTATTAGCAACTCAGGAAACTTTTAGGAAAGGGGGAGCCTGTACAGGAAGGATGGGCTCCATATAAACCAAAATGGAACCAGATCACTGGCACTTAAAAAGGCTGTACAGCAGTTTTTAAACCAAGGGTTACGGGAAAGCCGACAGAACAGAGGACCTGGACCGCATAGAGACATTCCTTAGGGGAGGGACTATTAATAGAGATTCTCTATGTTCTAGTAAGGAGAAGAGGATGAAAAATGATAAAATACAGGTAGGGTCTTGTCTTAGAAGCAATCAAGTGAAAAAGAGTTTCACTCAATCACATCATGTAATAGAACACAGTTAAATAGTGAAAGGTTTTTAAGTGCTTATATACAAATGCTAGAAGACTACCAAGTTAGATGGGTGAACTAGAGTGCCTTATATAAATGAGAATATTGATATATTAGGCAGAAACATGGTGGAATTAGGATAATCAATGGGACACAGTAACGCCAGGATAAAATGTATATCAGAAAGACAGAACAGGTCGGACTGGTGGGGGAACTAGCACTATATGTGAAAAAAAGCATAGAATCAAATGAAATAAAAATCTTAAATAAACCAAATTGTTCCATAGAATCTCTATGGATAGTAAATCCATGTGCTAATGAAATGAATATAGCAGTAGAGATATATTACTGACCACCTAACTAGGATGGTGATAGTGACCGTGAAATGCTAAGGGAGAGTGAAGAGGCTATAAATACAAAAAAACCTCAATAATTATGGGTGATTTCAACTATCCCCATATTGACTAGATACACTTCACCTCAGGATGGGATGCAGAGATAAAGTTTCTTGACACTTAAATGACTACTTCTTGGAGCAGCTGGTCCTGGAACCCACAAGGGAAAGAGGCAATTCTTGATTTAGTCCTAAGTGGAGTGCAGGATCTGGTCCAAGAGCTAAATATAGTTGGGCCACTTGGAAATAGTGATCATAATATAATTAAATTTAACATCCCTGGGATGGGAAAAACCAATACAGCAGCCCAACACTGTGGCATTTAATTTCAGAAAGGGGAACTACACAAAAATTAGGATAAATGGAAATTAACAGTATACAGCCGTTCCCCGACTTACGACCACCTCGACTTACGACCATCCGCACTTACGACCAATCTTGCGGCAGCACGTTGTGTTTGCATGTCTGTGGTCAGGCAGAGTGTTTACGTTTCATTCCCTCACAGTGTTTTTGGTGTTTGCTTGTGGCCATCATGTCAAGTAAAAGAAAAAGGGCTAGTGATAAGGGTGGTGATAAGGGTGGTGAGAAAAGAAAGAGAAAAACTATTGATTTGGAACAGAAAATAGTGATAGTGAGACAATATGAAGGGGGTCAAACAGTGTCCTTCATGTCGCGTAAGTTAGGGCTATCAAAATCCACTATCAGCACCATTATAAAGGATAGCAATCGCATTCGTGAAGCAGTGAAAGGGTCTGCTCCTATGAAATCCAAAATTCTAACAAAGCAAAGAGCAGGTCCCATCCTGGAAATGGAAAAACTCTTAGTGCTTTGGATGGAAGACCAAATTGAAAAACGCCATTAAGTCTCATGACGATACAAACTAAGGCTCGTAGTCTTTTTGAAGACTTAAAGAAAAAGGAGGGGTATGACTATGACCAAACTTTCACTGCCAGTCACAGTTGGTTCAGCCATTTCAAGATGCGTGCAAACCTTCATAATGTGAAATTAAGTGGGAGGCAGCCAGTGCTGATTCAGCAGAACCTTTCATAGAGAATTGGATAAGCTGATAAAAGAAGGAAATTATTTTCCAGAACAAATCTTTAATGTTGATGAGACAGGTCTCTTTTGGAAGAAAATGCCCGAACGTACCTACATACATAAAGAAGCAAAAACTATGCCTGGTTATAAGGCTTTCAAAGATCGTCTAACAGTCTTGTTAGGAGGCAATGTTTCTGGGTATAAATTGAAACCCCTCTTGATTTATCACTCTGAAAACCCTAGAGACTTCAAGAATATCAGCAAGGCTACTTTACCAGTCCATTATCGCACTAATAAGAAAGCCTGGATGACGCTTGCACTTTTTGAAGATTGGTTCATGAACTGCTTCATCCCTGAAGTCAAGTCATATTTTCTGGAGAAAGGAACTCCTTTCCAAATTTTGCTTATTTTGGACAATGCTCCAGGTCACCCTCAATACCTAAATGACTTACATTCCGACGTGAAAGTGGTGTTTCTGCCTCCCAACACCACATCTATTCTCCAACCCATGGACCAGGGGGCCATAGCTGCTTTCAAAGCATATTACCTTCGCAACACATTTGCAAAGGCAGTAGCTGCAACAGAATGCGAAAACAGCAAAACATTACGTGAATTTTGGAAGGACTACAACATTCTGCATTGCATAAGGAACATTGCTGCAGGGTGGGAAGAAGTCACTCCACAATGTATGAATGGCACATGGAAGAAAATCCTAAAAAGATTTGTGAACTGTTTCAAAGGGTTTGAAAAAGAAAAGGAACTGGAAGACATTTCTAATAACATTGTACAGCTGGCGAAAGAAGTGGATCTGGAAATGGATAATGAAGACATACACCAACTGGTTGAGGATGTTGGGGAGGAGCTGAGCAATGAAGATTTAATGCAGCTCGAGGCGGAGACAGTAGCAGAGGAAGAAAGACAAACAGCCCAAGAAGAAGAAGAAGAAGCCCCCAAAAACTTTGTGATGAAAGAAATGGCTGCAGCTTTCAGCAAAATAAATGAAGGAATGCAAATGTTTGAAAAAAATGGACCCTAATGTTGCGAGATTCTCAAAGGTGGATCGTTTAATTCAGGACGCCCTGGCTTGCTATAAGGAAATTTATAATGAGAAGAAAAACAAATTGTCCAGTCCAAAATGGATATTTTTTAAAGAAAGCCCCAGCAGTGCTGCCTCCCATACTGAACCAATGCCTTCTACAAGCAAAGGAACTGCTGAAATAGAATCTGTTGATGATGTTCTTACTGTAGTTTTTTACTCCTCCGATTCCTCATCCAATTAATTCAATTCACATTACTGTATTTAAATTACTGCATTGTGTTTTGTATTTCATGTTCATGTTTGTTAAATAAAGTTTGCTGTTGCTGCAGTAGTGTTGTTTTTTTCGTGTGTTTCTGTTTTTCGTTGTTGATTGCTGTGTTGTTGGTGCTTGGTTACGCTTCGAGTGCTTCGTATGGGGCATTTCCGACTTACGAACAAATCGAGTTACGACCAGCTATTCGGAACGTAACCTGTTCGTAAGTTGGGGAATGGCTGTAGTTCAAAAGTAAAATACCTGAAAGATGCATGGAAACTTTTCAAAGAAATCATAATAGAGGCTCAATTAAATGTACACCCCAAATAATACAGTAGCAGAACCAAAAAAAGTGCCTTTCTGGCTTACCAATCAAGTAAAAGAAGCAGTGAGAGTTAAAAAGGCATCCTTTAAAAAGTGGAAGTTAAAACCTAGAGAGGAAAACAGAAAGGAGCATAAACTCTGTCAAATGAAGTGTAAAAATATAATTAGGAAGTTCAAAAAGAAATTTGAAGAACAGCTAATCAAAGATTCCAAAAGTAATAGCTACATTTTTTTAGATACATCAGAAGCAGGAAGCCTGCTAAACAACCAGTGGTGTCTCTAGACGATTGAGATGCTAAAGGAGCACTCAAAGACAATAAGGTAATTGCAGAGAAACTTATTAAATGAATTCTTTTGCATTGGTCTTCACAGCTGAGGATGTGAGAGAGATTCCCAAATCTGGCCCATTCTTTTTAGGTGACAGATCTTATGAACTGTCCCAGATTGGGGTGTCATTAGAGGAGGTTTTGGAACAAATTGATAAACTAAACAGTAACAAGTCACCAGGACCAGATGGCATTTACCCAAGAGTTCTGAAAGAACTCAAATGTGAAATTGCGGAACTACTAACTGTGGTTTGTAACCTATCCTTAAAACTGTACCTAATGACTAGAAGCTAGCTAAAGTGACATTAATTTTTTTAAAAGGACTCAAGAGGCAATCCTGACAATTACAGGCTGTTAAGTCTAGCTTCAGAACCATGCAAATTGGTTGAAACAATAATTAAGAACAGAATTGTCAGACACATAGGTGAACATAATTTGTTGGGGAAAGTCAACATGGTTTCTGTAAAGGGAAATCATGCTTCACCAATCTACTAAAATTCTTTGAGGGGTCAACAAGCATGTGGACAACAGGATTCAGAGGATATAGTGTACTTAGATTTCTACAAAGTCTTTAACAAGATCCCTCATTCAGCAAAATAAGCTGTCATGGGATAAGAGGAGGGTCCTCTCATAGATTAATAACTGGTGAAAAAGATTGAATAAATGGCCAGTTTTCAGAACTGAGAGATCTGAGGGATCTGTGCTGGGACCAATCCTATTTAACATGTTCATAAATGATCTGGAGAAAGGGATAAACAATAAGGTATCAAAATTTGCAGATGATACTAAACTGCTCAAGATAGTTAAGTCGAAAGCACACTTTGAAGAGCCTCAAAAGGATCTCACAAAACTAGGTGACTGGGCAACAAGATGGCAGATGAATTTTAATGTTGATAAATGCCAATAAATGCCACGTAATGCATATTGGAAAACATCTACCAACTACACGTATAAAATCATGAGAACTAAATTAGCTGTTACCACTCAAGAGAGAGAACTTGGAGTTATTGTGGATAGTTCTCTGAAAACATCCACTCAATGTGCAGCAGCAGTAAAAAAAGCAAACAATGTTGGGAATCATTAAAAAACTGATCAAGAAAAAGACAGAGAAAATCCTATTGGCTCTATATAAATCTATGGTACCCCCACATCTTGAACAGCGTGCACAGATGTGATCACCTCATCTCAAAAAAGATATCTTGCCATTGGAAAAAGTACAGAAAAGGGCAACAAAAATGATTAGGGGTATGAACAGTTGTTAGATGGGAGAAATTAATAAGACTGGGACATTTCAGCTTAGAAAAGAGAAGATTAATTGGGGATATGATAGAATTCTATAAAATGATAGTTGGTATGGAGAAAGTAAATAAGGAAAAGTTAATTACTTGCTCCTATAATACAAGAACTAAGGGCCACCAAATGAAATTAATAGGCAGCAAGTTTAAAACAAACAAAAGGAAGTATTTCTTCACTAAACATACTGTCAGCCTGTGGAACTCCCTTCAGGATGTTGTAAAGGCCAGGTCTTAGAGTTTAAAAAAAAGAGCAAGATAAATTCATGGTGGATAGTTCTATTGATGGCTATTAGCCACAATGGGCAGGAATGGTGTCCCTAGCTAACCACAATACCAACTCTGTTTGTTAGAAGCTGGAAATGGGAAATGGAATGGATAACTTGATGATTACGTGTTCTGTTCATTCCCTCTGGGGCACCTGGCATTGACCACTATTGGAAGACAGGATCCTGGACTAGATGGACCTTTGATCTGCTCCAGTGTCGCCATTCTTATGTTCGTATATACATTTTCCCTTGCTTTTTTTTTAATGTAATGTTCAAATGCCAAGTTGACCACCCTGAATTCTTTGTGTGTGTGTGTGTGTGTTCACAGGTAAAAAGACAGCACGAGTACCAATGGTACACATTTCCTTGAGATGCTCAAATTAATGTTTATACATGCTGAGCGAGAGGAACCACCTCCAAAGTATGAAAGGGTAATTCAGTTTTCATGGCAACTCAGTATTTGGCTAACAACAAATATAGCAATTAGTGTCAATCATGGTGGTGATGGCTTTGTGATACAGCTCATATTTATCGGAAACCAAGCTAACCTCAATACCAACTCATTTTGGATAAGCCAGAGATTTAGTCACTAGATTTAATGATCTGGATTCTAAATGGTGACCTAGAAATGAAAGACTCCTTATCCTAGCATCAATATCATGAGCCATCGAGTCCCTTTAATTTTTCATATAGTAATATACCTTTTCTGTGTATATTATTTTTGAATATGTAAAGACATACAATACATTGATAGACATATTTGAATAATTAGCAAGACCTTAAATCAGTTTAATCTGAAAAAACTCACTTCTTCCTTTTGTTTCATAACCTATTCTCTTGGTGCATCTAGACTACTTTCCTCTTTCAAAAGAGGAATGTAAATGAAGGAAATCTAAAATGCAAATGAAGAGCAGATTTACAAATCTCACGCTTCATTTGCATAATCGCGTCGATCGCGTTTTCAAAAAAGGCTATTTCGGAAAAAAAACCAGTCTAGATGTGGTTCTTTAAAAAAAACCCCACCCTTTTTTGAAAGAACCCTTATTCCTGAAAAAATGAGGTTTACAGTATTCTTTCGCAAAAGGGTTTTTTCCCCCCGAAAGAACTGCATCTAGACTGTTTTTCGAAATAACCTTTTTCAAAAAGCAATTGGATGTGATTATGTAAATGAAGCACAAGATTTGTAAATCTGTGCTTCCTTTGCATTTTCTATTTCCTTCATTTACATTTCTCTTTCGAAAGAGGAATGTAGTCTAGATGCACCCTTAGTGTAATGGGGTGGCCCAAGCCCTGAGGCCCCCTGCTGGAGGCCCTGCAGTCCTGCTATATCCCATCCCAGAGAAACCAAGCTGGCACGTGTGGCAGTGGAGGAAGCAGCCAATTAGGGGCCAGAAGGGAACCAAGGGGGGATATGATAGAGGTTTATAAAATCATGAATGGTATGGAAAAAGTGAATAAGGAAGTTATTTACTTATTACCACAATATAAGAACTATGGGCCACCAAATGAAATTAATAGGCAACAGGTTTAAAACAAACAAAAGGAAGTTTTTGTTCCCTCAGCACACAGTCAACCTGTGGAACTGCTTGCCAGGGGATGCACTGAAGGCTAGAACTTTAACAGGGTTCAAAAAAGAGTTAGATAGATTCATGGCAGTTAGGTCCATCAAAGGCTATTAGCCAGGATAGGTAGAAATGGTGTCCCTAGCCTCTGTTTCTCTGAATGAGGGTGACAGGGGAGGGATCACTTGAGGATTACCTGTTGTGATCCCTCCCTCTGGGGCACATGGCATTGGCCACTGTCTGCAGACAGGATACTGGGCTAGATGGACCTTTGGTCTGACCCAGTATGGCCGTTCTTATGTTCTTAAAAGGAGCTGAAGGACCAGAGTAAGCTCAGTGCCACTGGAGATCTCAAGGAGAGAAGACCATGGGTGACTGGCTGGCTGAAGGAATGGCAGCACCATGGGGTGCTCTGTGTGGGGAGCTATTGTGAACTATATGATGAACTGTAATAGAGCCCTATGATAAGGGCCAGGACATTGTCTCAAGGTTGGGGAAGCCCTGGAGGCACCACTCTGCAGCTGAGAGGGGAAGAAATTGAGAAACCATACACATGGCACCGAGATGGGCCCTGGTAAATGCGTACTAGGGAGGAGGTTTTGAGTGACTCACACAGGAGTGGAACTTGGCTGGAATGCTAAGTAGTCAAAAAAGGCTGAAGAACAGAGCAAGTACAGGCACATGACTTGGCTCACAAGAGGTAAGTGCCACCACCATTACACTTATTTGTCATGCAGAAACTTAACAGATTTCTTTCACAAATTTAACAGTCTATGCTGTGTCATTAAAGGGTCTGAAGTGTTATCCATTGATCTTCTCTGTCATGAGTGTAAGATCAAGAAAGTAGTCTAGTAAGTAAATTAAACATTTGATCCTCAGTGCCTCTGTCCATGTTAGTCATTCTTACAATGCACTTTGCCAGGTATTGTCCAACACAGAGCACTTATCTATATTAAAATCACTGGGCCAGAACCAGAGGTTGAGTTATGGCTCTTTGCCACTCTTAGGGTATGTCTAGACTACATGCTTCTGCCAACAGAGGCATGTAAATTAGACATACCGACATAGTCAATGAAGCAGGGATTTAAATATCCCCTGCTTCATTAGAATAAAAACGGCCGCCGCGTTGTGCCGGCTCAGCTGTTTGTCGGTACAAAGCAGCAGTCAAGACGGGGATCGGTTGGCAAGGAAAGTCTACTCTCTCTTGCTTGGTTAGGGAGAAGGTACAGGCATTCCAGGGATGGGTTGGGCCCGGAAGCTGAGGTAAAGTAGAGCTCTGCCATAGCAATTAAGGAACTAGTAGAAGGCTGAACTTGTGTTAGGGCTGGTTCTTGCCTTGAAAATCTGGACTTCTGAACTATTTCCCTCGTGCCATTACCTCCATTCCTTTTTCTGTATAGCTCAAGGGAATCAAAATTCTGACCAACTGCTTACATTTTCCAGTGAACTTTTACTGTTAGTCAGTCCTTTGAAAGGCGTGCATGTGTAACAGTATGTTTTTGTTGACTTTTGGAAAAACTATACCAGTAACAGTAATCTTATAGCACTACTTTGTCGTTCTTTTCACTGTTTCCCGCATTTACTTTTTATGTGGATTATTTTCAACTACTGACTCAGCATAGCCTATTGCTTGGCCTGCCTTGAATTTTACCACAGCCCCCATATGAATCTAGTGAACTTTTACTATAAATCATTTCTTTATAAGGGATTACAGAGCAAGGCCCACCCTTGAAATCAAGCTCAAATCTGACAGAATCAATCTCTCGGTAAATCATTAGTATTTCCGGGATTTGGCCACACCGAAAATTCAGCAAATGTGGTCTTTCCTGCAGTGTTTTGGTATTTCTGTTTATAGCCCCAGTTTTCTAGTAGGGGAAAATATAACATTTTTTAAAAAATAATTAAACTTTTTTCAAACATAAAGATAAAGTTTGGATTGACTTTTATTTAATCTGAAATAGTCCACCCCTCTGCAGAAAGTTAGGGAACTCCCATACCAGATTTACTTCAGATAAAACAAGAATTGTTTAGAGTGGCAGAAGACAAAATTTAAAATTAAATTTAGTGAGACTGAAATTATGCAAAGGAAAATTTAGACTCGATTTCAAAAAGTATTTCCTAATGGTGAGATTAGACAGATAATGGAATAGTTTCCCAAGACATAAATTCTATTGCTGGAGTCTATTAAAATTAATGATAAGAGCACTGAAGAATATATTGCAGGGAACTCTTGTGAAGTGAGACCCCAGGTATGGACTAGCTCAGGGTTTTCAACCTTTTATTTTTTGAGCCTCCCCCCAACATGTTTTAAAAATGCCATTGCCTACCTGTGCCACAATTGTTTTTGTACATATGAAAACCATGGGTAGCCAGCTACATTGTGGGTAGCAAGCCAAGCAATTACCAGGGGTCCTCCACCACAGGGGACCCCACAAAATTAAGTTGCTCAGGCTCTAGCTTCAAACCTGGGTGACAGGTCTTAGGACCCCTGGCTTCAGCACTATGCAACATAGCTTTGGTTTTCTGCCCTGGGCTCCAGCAAATCTAATGCTGGGCTGGTTTGTCGAACCCCCTGAAAACTACCTCACTCCCAGATCCCTGTTTGAGAATCACTGGATAAGCTGACTTAACTGGTATTTCCCATCATAATGTATGGGATCATAAAGCATGCTGCTATCTTATTACATTAATCCATAAACTCAAATATATCTCTAGTAATTCCACTGACATATGCAGAGTTACATCAGGACTGAATTTGACCCACAATATTTAAATATGAAATAACTTCAAACATGATTTCAACCAGCCTGATGAAATAATATTATTCTAAAGCAAAGAGCTTTTGTGGTTCACCAGTAAGAATGGTAGATAATTGTATCAATGCAAACTTTATAAAACATAATACTTATCAAATATTACATGCCAGAACAGCACTAGACTCCTTAAAGCAGTAAATAAAACATTAGTTTGGGAAAGAGCTTCAGATTTTTTCCCTCACATTATTGCAATGTTTTATTCATGTCCCACTTCAGTATTCTCTTCATTCTGCTCATCTGAGTGACCACCATGTGATCAAACAGTTCAGTTGTATAGACTTCAATGTCCTTTGAAATGGTGTAGCTCCTGCAAGGCAACAGGAATGGCACGGATAGCAAGCTTAGTTTTCAAACACATGTGTTTTAATTCACCTGCCAAGCCTAACTATGCCTGTTTCCAATAGCCCTTGATATTAATTTGAAACACCATATTAGATTGATCGGGAGTAGTATTTAAATGAATTGTTCTGTAAAATGACAACTGTGGTTTTTTCCTGTATGTTAGTGAGTATATAAAGTGCTTTTTATGTTCTTTTAAGCAGTATGGTTTTGAATCTGGGATATTGTATTTTGGAAAGGCAAATTACCTAAAACCACCTTCCAGGACAAGAACAGACTATTTTACTTAATAGCATCGTTAAAGCACAATGGTTAAGGCAGTGACTTTGGAGTCTAGGGAATCAAGCCCTGGATTCATTTTCTGACTCTGCCACAGAATCCCTTTGTGGCCATAAGGAAATAATTCAGTTTCTAAGTGACTCAGTTTATCCTTGTTTAAAATGACATGACCAGCCTCCCAGTGGTTGTGACACCTAGACTCAATTTTTCAATCAAGCACAGCACACTAGCTGTTGCTTTGGCCTAGTCAAAAATGTTCCATTTAACGAGATTGTCAATGGAAAGTTGATTAAACAAAAGTGTTTTCGTTCTGGGGAAAATTTTGGCTTTTTCTTGAAAAACCAAACACCCCCACACTGAAATATTTTAGCTGAAAATCATGGTTTGATTTTGGAAGGCCACTGAGGTGCTTCATGAAACTTGTAGCTCCAGTACAGTGTTTCTCAAAGTGGGCTGCTGGCCTCCTTTGGGAAAGTCACTAGCAGGTCCACACTGCTTTATTTTCCTAAAAGCTCCATAGCTATGAAGCCTTGTGGCTCCTATTGGCTCCGATCTGCTTTTTCCAGCCAAAGGGAGCCAGTGGAAGCCCTTTCCACTGCTTCATATGTCAAATTGGCAAAGTTAATGCCTTGACTATAAGTATCATCAAGGTGACAGTTTCCCGCAGCTCCCCATGGCTGGAAATGGCAAACCGGAGCCAATGGGAGCTAAGAGGCTCCATTGGTTACCTAAAGAGGTATACACCCTTTAGGTAACCAAAGTGGCACAGGCCCACTAGTGGCTTTCCCATAGCAGGCCCGTGGCTCACTTTGAGAAACACTGTTCTAGTGCCCCATGCTCCTATTCTATTGTATGGCCTGAGCCACCCAAGTGAGCTGAATCTCCACTGATGCACTAGGGCTGTGCGACTGCCATTATGCATCACATGCCCTTGCCAAGAATCATAGAACTGGAAGGAACCTTGAGAGGCCATCAAGTCCAGGCCCTGCACTCATGGCAGGACAAAGAACCGTCTAGATCATTGCTGACAGATGCTGGTCTAACTTGCTCTTTAAAATCTCCAGTGATGGAGATTCCACAACCTCCCTCGTCAGTCTCCCAAGAAGGGAGATAGTGATGCATCATAGAACATGTAGTTCAATCACAGAGTCTATAGAGAAGAGATGTCTGTAGAGATGAATAAGGAGCACAACTACTTCTTCCATGAAGTACCACAATGCCATTTAAAAATCTTAATATTTCATTTTGGAGCTGAAAGATTTCAAATTTTTATATTTCACTGATATTTTCTGCAGAAAAATAACTATTTTCTAACAGTCCGAGCACTGAAAACTTTTAAAGATCTGGACGTTTAAGTCTTCTCAGTGGGAGCTGCCCAGTGCTGAGCTCCTGAAATCCAGCCCTGAGCTCTTCTGAAAATTTAGCCTTTGACCGCAATAAAGCACTTAGGGCCTCATCTTCCATTGATCTGTTTTCTTCACAGCATACTCAAAGAAGTTAGATTAAATACATAAATACTCTTTCAGGAAGGTTGCAAATACTTTCTTAGAATTCAGACCAACACCACACAAAAACCCAGAAGCACAGGCTGCCCCTTAAGGCAAAGAGGCACTTTTCTTTAAGCTGGCTCTTTCTAGAAGTGACTCTGATCTCAGACTTTCCTACAAAGGCCCTAGACTGCAAATAGGATCAAGCCCCTTCTCCTCCACAAAGTGGTAACTTGCAAGTCCAGCTCAGACTTCAGTATCCCACAATCTCCAGGAGGATAGACCTCTGTGACTGCAAGGCATTCTACCAAGTTCAATGGAAGAGTGCCCATATAGAGCTCATTGCAGGACCAGGACTTTACAGAGGCTCAGATGAAAGGTGCAATATAACTGGAAACCATTAGTGTTATATGGAAAGGCTACATTGTGACAGAATTTTGTCTGCTTTCCCCCCCTCATGTTTTCTCCATTTAAAATGCACTGGTGGGGGGGTTGTTTTTGGGTTGTTGCTGGTTTTTTTTTCAGAGACAAATATTAGTATTTTCTCTTTGAAATGAAAAAAAAATGTGTGTGTTCTTTTTCATCACTTGGCTTTCTATTCTCCAAGAAATAAACTACTTTTAATCTTTTCATGGAAAAAAGAGAGCGACAGAAAGAAAGAAGCTGCTGATATGAAGGATGAAACTTCAGCAATAATTACTGCACATCAAATAGGTGTGCAAAGCCCAGTAAGTAAAATGCTTTTATCATTTAGGGAAAAAAAATTCCCCTGAAAATCTATAAATTGTGAGAAAAAGGGTAGGAATTGCAGTGTCATTCTGTTTAGCTTACCAAAAGGTTACTTTATCAAGTAACTTGTAAGTTGCAGTCACACATTACTGCTGAGGGAAAAGTAATTTGTTGTAATCATTTTTAATTATAGTTATTCTTAATTATCTTTGCTGTATGTTTAAACATTAAAATACAAACAGTGCTGCCATGGCGCAGATGGCTGGTGCCTGCTACACAGACTGTCAAGCTTCATTTGAACACCACAGTCTTACTTTCCCCTACAATTGTAACTTAAAGTTGTAATTGTGGCTCAGAGAAAATATTCTATGTTGTAAGAATATTGTATCTACCATATAGTCACTTAGCAGAGATTGGTTTGAATAAAAACCCTTGTTCAGAACACACCTCAGTAGTAAGGGGGCGGAGGGGACTGGGCGACAGTGTTTGAAATCTGAACCTTGATCTGAAATGTGCCAGTTGCTCATTATTGATAATGGCCTGACAGAAAACCCTGGCTATGAACATTCTGGAGGAGAACAGTGTGGCTTGATCTCCAATACTATCATTAAGGCAGCAGAATCAGATTCCCTGATTATTATTTGCTTTGACTCTACAACAATGATGTCTTACGTCTGTTTAATAAAATTCTCATTGTTAATTTTCATTTTTGCAGTTTTTAGTATAGACATCACTGTGAAAAGAACTTCTTCCACCACCCACATCTTAAGTATTTTTAGGATGAGCTATAATGGAATATCTGAATGCTTTTACTTTCAGTTCCTGTGAGTTCTCAACCCTTGAATTTTGCTTAGAATTTCAGGTCTAAACAAACAAAACTAGGTCAAAAATCCTGATATTCCTAGAGTTTCTACTCAAAACAACAAATTTGCTTATGTTTTTTTTAGAATTGAATCCAGATGCACTCAAAACAGGGAGAATAAGAACAGCTAGCTGATATTATAGATTGCACATTCAAACCAATGTTTCATTTTCAAGCCACTTGCTTCCCTGTTGTCCAACGTGCATTCATCTGTTATGAACCTTAGATTATTGGCATTTTCTCTAAAAGATCTTCTCTAAAAGATCTCTCACAATGTCTATTTCAAAGGAACTTTTTGAAATTCAGTCACTTAATATTTCTAAGGTAATTTAGGATCCTTGCATGAAAGGAGTTCTATAAGTTATTATAATTATTTATTAGAAAATGACAAAACAGACTTAGATTAAATTTTTTAGAAATGCTTATGAACATGCCTAAACTGTGCATTAAAAAGTCTACTGCATGAACTCAATCAGTATTGCTCGTGTCCATTCAAATTCCCACTTTGCACACACAAAAGTGTTCTTACACATTTGCACTCAAAAGTCTAGTGAACAGCCTCTGCAAGCTCACAATTGCAACTGGAAATATCCCATTGTAATTAAAGCACACTGAATATATGTTAGAAATGTCTGAACTGCATTATAACTTAGAAAAAGCTTTCCCCATATGTACAGCTTAGAAAAAAATATAATAGTAATTTTAAAAAAGTCAGTGACCTCAAGTTGTCATAGCTTGCTTCAGTGAAAAGAAGATGTTTACATCCAAATATCTTTATCCACCTGCAACAGAGTTGTAATGTCCTAATGGTTAATGCCATATGTTATTGATAGCAATTTTTAATTTTTCACAAACCTCAGGATTTTTTTTCCTTCAGTTCCTGGCACATTTCCCATTTTTAGTCTCATAGGTGGAAAAACATGCAAGCTATAATTTGCAGATGACATAGGTACAATTTATCTGAACGAAAGACCATCTTCATTGTACAGATGAAAAATACTTGGTATCTATTTCACAATTACACTATTTCCACAGAAGTAAAACAAAACAAATAAGTCCTTATTTTAAAAGATTGTGTAGTCCATTGATACAACACAAAACTTAATTTGCAATATTTATAAAAAAGGGCCCGATGAGAAGCTTTCAGTCCCATAACTCCCATTGGCTGTACTCACACAGCTCTTAGAATTAGGCCATCAGGAAAAATTCACTCCTTTGCAGAGGACCTGTACAAAGCTCATTTTAAGTACTCAGAAGGAGGCTGAATTGGGTGTATAAGTGTGAGCCCTTTGCCCAGTAGTGCTTAGCACAATTCAGACCGACTTGGTGATGACCTTTAGGCACTACTGCATTATAAATGTTAACTAGTAACAACATTCATAATAAAAAGAATGAGTTTCTCATTAAACAAATGGTTAGTAATGGTGGAAAGGTGCCTGACAGTTCTGGATATTGCATTCCTTTATCCACAGTAAAACTATTGCGTGGGCAGCCATAGGACAAAATTCTCCATGCTGTCCCATCAATATGCCTTATTAAATGGGATCACCTCTGAGGAAAGTGAATAGTTCACTTTATATATTTCTGTCCAATCCTTGGCCACTGTGCCACAAGTACACTACAATATTTTGTGCCACTAGTGTAAGACCTTCACAACACCAGGGATCAATGGTGCAGCAATTATTCCACTGGCCATCGATTTATTGCATCTGCTTAGATGTGATAAATCCATCTCAATGCAGGTACTCCACCAAGGCAAGAAGTGTAGCTGGCATTGATGGGAGAGCTGCCTCCTTTAACCTTACCGAACACAAGATGCTGCAGTTAGTATATTGACTTTGGCTATGCCACTTGAGTAGCTAAAGTAGATCGATGGTGCCTGTTATTGGAGACAAGGCCTAAGTCTCCATGATATAGTCACATTTGCTCACTCGAAAATTGGATGAAGACTACCATGTCATTTTTCACAAACAGGCAAATAGCCGGCACATAAGAATGACTTCCAAGCATTAATGACCTGGTTTGAAAGACTCCAGATCCCATTATCAATTTTCTTTACCACCTAGTCTCCCTTTGTATAGTTTTAATGTTAATTTTTAATACTATTTTCATGCATTTTTAAGATGGGATGTTTTAAAACTAGACTGCAATAATTTCCCAATATTAAATAAATAATGTTACAGTGCTGAGACAATTATGATTTTTGACAGTGTTGATATATTATTGTTTCAGTTACAGAAACTCCTCTGTTTCATGTTTATATGGAGTCTTCTTTTTTTGTTCTGTATCCTTCCTTTTTGATATTTTATAACTTAGATTTGTGTGTTTGCCAAGATGGTTCCCTCAGGCCACTGCTGACTAACACTTCAGGGTTTTTTGTTATAATCAATCTAGCACACAATATGCACCCATTTCCAAAAGAAAAGATCTATAGCAAAATTCTAGAACATTGATAGAATCAATGTTTTATGAATCAGGCTTCTTTTGAAGTCAGAAATATAGGATTAAAACCTTTTGTGAAAATTTAACACATTATTGTCGGCACATTCAGATAAATGTGCAACTCTTGAGATTTTAAAGTTCTTCCTGTCCATCAAAAGTTTTTTTTGAATTTATTTGTTTGCACAAAAATACATTGCTGAGACAGACTAGCCACTTTTCTGCTTTTTAGTAGCTCTTGGATCAAATTCATGCTGTGGGAGAACTTAGTAAGTCTAGACTTTTGGGGTGGGAAAGTTCAGGCCTCCCTCTGCACATTAGCAATTCCAATGGGGAATGCATCCACACTGCAAAGGAAGGTCTCCCTTGTTATCTGAAGACACCATGCCACAAAAGGAATAAAACATACAATCTAAAAGAATCAGTTTTAGCACCTTGGTTAAAGAAATATTCAGAATACTCTGTACTACCAAGAAGAAATCAAGGTTTGATTTCTGATTCCTGTTGGTCATTCCTTGAGGTTGGCAGGTTTGTGGCAGAAATGTCTCAACAAAAAAAATCATACCCCCACAATCCCACTGGCTCAAAAACACATAGAGGACCTAAAGGGAGGCATGATCATTTAAATGGGGAAAATGGAAGAATCATTAGAGGCCAGGAGATAAACAAAGGTGCCTTGGAAGAAACAAAGAAATATGTATTATTTTTAAATCAAGGATACAGATATTTCAATACTTATTGTGAGGCATACCTAACAGTGAAAGGGCTGCACAATTTGATACTGACAACATATTCAATGCTCACAATATTGCAGATTTATTTGGATATGATTGGTATTAAACAGATCCATTCCTTGGTGGACAGCGCCATTAGTAATAGAAATGGTGAGCTATCCTCACTAATCATAGTACCTAGGCACTACTCTACTACATGAATATGCACTCTTGCTTTCTCCCTTTCTCCCTTATCTTCAACCACGCTGACTTGTACTGTAAGTGAAAAAGCTGAACTGGAAGCATTTGAATCTCCCAACTGATCTTTTTAAAAAATAAAAAGTGAAGTTAAAATCCACTCTGACAAAGGGTAAAGCACTCTTGAAAGCCACAGACACCTGCAAAGGTCAGCTTCAAATTAGAAGCCATCAGCATTTGGGACTGAGGAAACAGAACAATGGAAGAAGGCCAAGAAAACTAAAAAGAGACAAAATGATACTAGGAAGAACAAAATTAGGGACACAAGAAGGTTTTAAATATATATATATATATACACACACAGGTTGAACCTCTCCAGCAGCATCTGTGGCCTAGAATGACTTTAGTTAGCAAAATGCCCACTTACGGGTGTGGCCAACTTTCCTGTGGTCCCATAAAATTAGTTTACAGCCACCAGTCCTGGCTCCCAGTGTTCTGTGCTGTTATACAGCTCTAATTTACCCCTAAATGTCTTCTAAGGTTCTAATCATATATATAGTAGCCCAGTGTCTGTGAGTCTGAAACGCCGAAATGCTGGCAGTTCCATCTGGGGGGCGCTGTTGCCTGAAATGCTAGCTGTTCCCTCTGGGGGGCGCTGTTGCCTGAAATGCTGGCTGTTTATTCTGGGCGGCGCTGTTGCTGAAATGCTGGCTGTTCCCTCTGGGCGGCCCATGCTGCATGGGGAGTGCGGGGCCCAAATGGCCGCTTGCGCCGCTTGCTCCCCCGCGGCGGCCCGGCTGAGCGGCGCAGAAGTCAGCCGAGTGCCACGGTGGGAGGCAAAGGGGGCGGGGCAGTGACGTGAGGTGTGACAGTGGCTCCAGGCCCCACCCCCTGGCCATGAACGTCACCGCCCCGCCCCCCTTCGCCTCCCGCCATGGCGCTCGGCTGACTTCTGCGCTGCTCAGCCAGGCCGCTGCATGGGAGCAAGCGGCACAAGCAACTGTTTGGGCTCCACGCCCCCCATGCAGCATCAGGAGTGCGGAGCCCAAACGGCCGTTTGGGCTCCGTGGTCCCCTGAGTGAGAGGCAGGAGGGGGAGGAGAAGTGAGAGAGAGAGACGGAGAGAGAGGCAGGAGGCGGAGGAGAGCTGAGAGAGAGGGGGAGGCAGGAGGAGGAGGAGAGAGAGAGAGAGAGACCGGAGGCTCAGGAGAGAAGACCAACGTGGAGGAGAGACCTGAAAATCCCGTCTTATGACGGGCTAATTGGCTAGTTTATCATTAAATGTCTTCCAGTAAGCAGTGGAATTGTTAATAATGCTGCTAGACAATATTTACCTCCCATGGTCCAGGAAATGCTCTGGGTCAACACCGGTCAGGTCCCGAGGGTGCCAGACTAGAGAAGTTCAACCTGTATATGTGTATGTTTGTCCATACATACACCTATGTGGAACACTGTACAGCAATGAAGAAAAATTAACAGTCCCCATCTCAGGACAGTTCCTATTTTCTATTGACAGTCATTGACAGGCTCCTAAGCACCTACATCATCCCTCTGACAAAGGGATTTTGGGCACATTCAGAAGTTTTATCTTCAAGCTTGTCATGTGAAGAATGTTGCAACTTGGATTTCATGTTTTCTGGTGCTGTTTTCGTCCTAACAATAAGAAAATGTGAAAACACTGCAGACAATAGAACTAGAGTCCCATCCCCACTGGGGCAGTTTTGCGTTGCTTCGTAAGCCCCTCCCCCCCCAAAAAAGTCCTGAATGCAGCTTAGTAATCACAAAAGAATCACCACAATGTACGCAGATACTCAGGTGATATTCAGCTGCTCTAATGGCTCCTACAGAGGTATAGGGAAAGGGATGGGGGAATGCCCATTGTGTCCTTTTGTGCTAAGGTGCCACACTGGTCCATTAAGACAGTTGTTAGCTGGGGCAAATGAGAACAGCCTTGAGCTTTAGTAAAGTAAGTAGCCAGAGCTGAGTGACCCCAGAATCGAGGGAGCAGAAAGGCCTTTGCAATTCTCCCTCACTCCAGTCATGCTGAACCAATTCTTGATCAGCACCGAGGACAAGAGGCATTAACTACAAAATTAACCAGACACACACAGAAAGTTGTCAGTGATGTCAGACACACGAAGCATATGGATTTCCTTTCACTGATGTTGCCCTTAGAAATTCGGTGACTTGCCCAGGACAAAGAAATCCACTTCATCATCAGCACCTTAATAAATTCCAGATGTAGCGTGTATGAACCAAAATTAACGACATCTGAAGTAACAGTCATCAAGAATTGGGAAGCAAAATATATCACTAAAGGGTATTATTAAATTAATTCAATTACAGGAACAGGCTGCAAAGTTGAGCCAAGATTGTTTTTAAAAATCACTTAAAATGAGGAGCTTCAATCCATATGCAAGTCACTTGATTTTCAAAAGTGGTGAGCACCTCACAGCTCACACTGAAGTCAAAAGGAGTTGCTGGATGCTCAGAACTTTTGAAAATCAGGGTAGCAAATGTTTATATTTAGGTTGTAAACAGGCTTTTTTCATCTTAGTTTTGGAGTGTTCTAACAAAACAAGCTGCAACCATTTTTATATAATCCCATTTAGCAAAGTTTTATCAAGGATGTGGTGTTTCAAATAGTGTACCATCAGAAAAAAATCTGATTGGCTGATCACTCCCTGAGGACAGAATACATTTGCATAGCAACTTCTAAGAGCTGACATTTACAAATTAACTTCTTATGGATGTCATTGATCACAATAGCCAGAAGACAGATTATGTGCAGTGCATACAAGTTGCTCTAAAAACATAAATGGCACACAGAGACTAATTAATAATAAATAATTGTAGACTTTTCACTTCTCAAGCACCTTCTGTCTCAGACATTATACAGCAGTATCATTCCCATCTTACAGATGGCACAACAGCAATAGTTTGATTAACTGACTTGGCCAAGGTCATTGCAGCTACTCAGTGGCAGAGCTAGGATGAGAACCAAGATCTTGTGAATCCCCTGCTTAGGATTTAACCATTAAGCCTGTCTCAGGAAGGCTACTAATTTTGTGAAAACTTTTAATGCATTTGAGTTGACAATTGTTGGTAAAAACAATTTCCCAACCTGAGGATTATTGTTCATTTTTGTTGTTCTTCCTTTCTGTTGTGCTTACAATTGTAGAGAATATTAAAGTCATTCCAGCACAACAACCACAAATGGAAGGCTAGAACATCCACTGGGGTAAATTGGCATCGCTCCTTTGAGGTTCAACAGAGCCATGCTAATTTACACCAGCTCAGAATCTGGCACATTCTATTTGCTAACACAAAGGGGGCATAGATGTTTAGATCCCCTGATATTTTACATTTCTATTTCCACTGGGGTCTCTGTGCCAGTTACACAGATTTTATTGTGTTTTGCAGAAACTATTTATACAAATCTTAGGCAAAACATCTGTGTGCCTTCTACATATTTGCTTACTCATTAAATGAATCTAATTGTTAGATACTGTATTTGGTAGTGGAAGAGGATCAACCTTTCTTTATTTTTTTTAACGCTTACAATTTAAATTGAAGGTGGTTGTGGAACAGCATATTTGTCAGAAGCCAAGGACACAATATGCAGACAGTTCATTTCATTCCTTTGCTTAAAGCAACCCTGTTAAATTACAGTTCCTGTAAATAAGGAGAAATTGCACACAGTGTATTCACTGCAACATGCAGAAGACACCATGGTCCTTCCCCAGGGGCATACAAGAGACCTCAGCTTCATCTGAACCGTAGAAGATCAGCACCCATCAGGATCAGACCGCACGTTATAAAAACAGACCAGACAATCAAAGCTTGACTTCACGAGTAACCTCAAATTATCAGTGAGTCTTAACTTCAATGCAGATGCTTATTTCCCTCAAGTCCGTGCATGCTTGACGCAGGGGCATTGATAAGGACCCATCTTTACATTAGAACTTAGCACATACAGTGATTAAAGATTGACCTTTTAATCAACCAGTGTTATTTTTTGTAATAATATGTTGAAAGGCCCCATGCCAGAAGAAGTCATTAAAATATAGTCTTTCTTTCTAACCACGTTTCATCTGCAAGGAAGGAGCCAAGCAACAGAAAGTTCTATTGAAAAGGAATACCTCAGAGCTCTGCAGACAGTGGAGACACGTGCTGGGGAAAGGATATAGAGTGGCCAGTTGAACTGCATGCCACAAGAATCCAGGAAGCCAAAGGTTGCATGAGGCGGAGCAACAGACCACCTCAGCAACAACACTCTATTGCAGTAACCCGTCGTGACTTGACTGCACACTTGATTTCTGAGCATGCAGTCTATGTAAATAGGCTGTGCATTATTTTCCATGATTGGTCCCTTATTATTACCTGCTTTTTATTTACTCCATAACTGGAAGTGCATTGACTATATTTACTTCATCACCTGGAAAGATATGCCATACATAAGTAATTTGTCCAGTAGTCCCGCAGGGTAATTCCTTTTCATGTCACTTTTAACCTCACCTTTTCATCCACCTCACAAACAACTTTGCACCATTAAGGTCACTAGATAGAGTGACCAGCTGCTTCTTTTACCTGCCAGGGCCTGAACCAGCATACTGATGCTACTGCACTTTCCTTCTCTGCAGTGCTACCTCAGGAATTGGTTTACTACGATCAGCTACCAAGCAGTAGGGTAAAGGAGATAATGGTAGGTTCATAGAAAGTGTGGAGGCATTTTCCAAAAGGAAATAAAGCTCTGTTCCTTCCTGTATTTAGTGATTTTGAAGATGACTGTTGGAGTAATTTGCTCACCCAGCAACATTTTACTAATAACAAATGGAAAATCCAATCTCATTTGTAGGAATGTCAGGTTCCTTACATTGTAGGGAATGATCAATACTAATAAATTGTATTTGTAAGAGACTGTATAAAGAAACTACAGTAAACCCTTATATAATACACTTTTATACGGCATGTTTTGGGCATAACGTGGTTTTCCTTTAGTGACCTTTTTATGTTGTGTACTAGTTTATACAGTGCACTCACAGGAGGGAATTTGGGTGTGGGAGGGTGTTTGGGGCAGGAGGTTGGGCACTGGATCTGGGGGTGCTCACCTCAGGCAGCTCCTCACGCCTGCTTTCCCTAGAGGAGGCATGGCCAAGTGACTCTGCATGCTGCCTCCACCCACAAGTGCTACCCACGCAGTCAGTGCTCAGGGAGAGACAGGGCAGCACACGTGGCTGCTTAGTTGTGCTTCCGCCAGGAACAGCGGGGGAGCCACCTGAGGTGAGTGCCCCTCACATCCAGCATCCCAAGCCCCCTTCCACACCTCAGTGTTCTACCCCAAACACTCTACCATACCCAAACTCCCTCCCAGAGTCAGATCCCCACACACCTTCCTATGCCCCCAATATGTACAACTTTGTCATGTCTGGGATCGTCACCCTGTTTTCACCATTTACTTTTCTGTTTATATAATGCATTTTTACATAAACCACAGATTTCTAGGAACATTACTACCATGTTGTATAAGGATCTTCTGCATTGCTTGACTTAAATAATGTTTAATGTATTGGTTTACTCAATCAAAATCAGCAATATAAAAAAATGCATAGCGCACAGGTCTTTTATCTTCAATTATTTCATTATATATATATATAGAGAGAGAGAGAGAGAGAGATCATATAGAAATAATTTCAATTACTCCTGGGTCATTTCATTGATACAAATCTGTTAATTATTTAAAACAAATTAAACCAAACAAAGGAATTGCACTATTCATTTTCTTTAAAAAAAAAATCATCGTCAAGTCTCTCTGATGCTTCTGTGAGAGCTTTTTTGGAACAGATGGTTGGTTCATGTTTTTTTCTTAAAGCACATATTGTTAACACTTGACCTGATGTGTTCCCTTTGGATAATGATCCTGGCGTCATTAAAGTGAAGAAAAAAATGGGTGTTTTTTATCCCTATTAACAATCTAAATATAATTTATTAGCACTAAGCAATGTCAAATTCCTGTAAGTGTATGCTGGCTATTTTGGACCAGATGCTGCTCTCAGCTTCTGTTCAGTGCATTGTGGATGTGCAATACCTACTTCATATAGGTAAATGTGTTGATAAAGGGCCCAATTCTCTGCTGAGAGTCCTTAACGACCACTGATCAACCTTATAGACCCTTAATAGACTCTTAAGGCCAGACGGAACCGTCATGATCATCTAAGTCTGACCTCTTGCAGATTGCAGACCACAGAACCCTCAACCACCACTCCTGTAACATCACCTCTGGCTGAGTTTCTGCAGTCATCAAATCATGATTTAAAGATTTCCAATTCCATATATTCTATCTTTTACCCTATTTCAAACCAACAAGTGTTGGTGCGCCACACTGCAGAGGAAGGTGAAAAAAACCCAGTCTCTGCCAATCTGACAGCAGGGGATAGGGAGATTTCTTCCTAACCCCCACATATGGTAATCAGTTTATACCCTGAGCAAGTGGGTAAGACCCACCAGCCAGACAGCTGAGAAAGAATCCTCTGTAGCAACTCAGAGCCCTCCTCATTTAGTTTCCCATTTCTGGACCTTGGAGATACTTGCTGCTAGCAGTTGTCTATCAACCACATGCCATTGTAGGCAGTCTCATATTATCATCCCCTCCATCAGTTTATGAAGTGCAGTCTTGAAGCCAGTTAGATTTTTATTTTGACTCTGTTGCTCCCCATGGAAGGCTGTTGCAGAACTTCACATCTCTGAGGGTTAGAAACCTTAGCCTTATTTCAAGCCTCGATTTATTGATGACCAGTTTGTCTCCATTCATTCTTGTGACAACATTGGCCCTTAATTTAAATAATCCCTCCATTTCTCGTGTTTATCTCGCTGATATATTAATAGAGAGCAATCATGTCTTCCCTCGGCCTTTGTTTTGTTAGGCTAAACAAGCCTTGCTCCTTAAGGTAGGTTCTCCATTCCTCTGATCATCTTGGCAGCCCTTCTCTGCCACCTGTTACAGTCTGAATTCATCCTCCTTAAACATGGGCGTCCAGTACTGCATGCGCAATTCTCAGGAGGTCTCACTGGCACCTTGAGCAATGGTAATAACACTTCCCTATCTCAGAGCTGCATCTTCCCGGCTCCTCATAGTCGTGGTGTGATTGACCAGTACACCCAGGTATTTCTCCTCCTCTGTCACTTCCAGCTGACACATCGCCACAGTCTACAACACTACTCATATGAACAAGGGTTACAAGATCTAACTCCATTCCATTCACAATATCCTGTTACATGAATGTGTTCTATATATGGAAACTTAGTTGAACACTTGGGCCTGCAAAACTATACTAGCCTTCCAATAAAGAACAAATTCTAGTGCAAGATTTCTGGTCCTTTCTGCTTCTGGTGGGATTGAAAATATTATTAAATTGCCATTTCACTAGTAAAGTATTTCAGCACATCTACTTAATAGTAGGAATCAAAAGTGTTCAAAGGTGTAAAAATGAAAAATAGTAACACACAGGTACCTAATGTTTAGCTAACCTTTTTGAACCTTTACAACAGAGTCAGTTTGGGGGAACTGTTGCCTATTTCTAATCAATATTAGCTATTTTTCCAAGTCCCTTACACTCAAATCCTAGGGAGAAAATTTACCCTCTCAACTTTACTGAGAGGAAGTTAACCTTCCCATTCCCAGAGTTATGAGCTTGTCCCGATCATACAGGAAGAAAGATGAGATTCAGTGGATGTTGTTTAATTAAACTGCAACTTTATTCACATAAGAGGTCACAGCGCCAGGTCACTCCTTTTGCATGAGGGTAAATGGAGGCAGAAAAAAAGGCGGGGTTTTCTCTGTTTTACCAGGTGTTCATATTTGTTCACAGAACACACCCCGAGAAGAATTAGATAACATACAGAAAAACTCCTGCCAGAAGGTTGCAACATAACACTGCTCTATTTCTTAGAATTCAGAAGACTACACAAGAACATCAAAATGGAGAGAGGAATCAAGCTGTTCCCTAAGCCAACTCATCCCCACCTTGCTTTAAATAGGCTCTTGCTCGGTTATAGGGCCCCTTAGACTGCAAGCAAGATCAGGAAACCCCACCCCTCCACTCTTAGATGATTGTTATCTTCCAATCCCAATACCGGTCCTCATAGCCACCATTAGGCACTCCAACAACCCTTTTCCCAGCTTTCTTACAATGGATTAAGAAGAAGGCATACCCTAACTCCTGTTGGTCAGGCAACTGTAATAGCTCTCTAATAAGTACCTGCATTGGACAGCTGCTGCACTTACTAAGGGTGCACCTACATAGCACCATCTACATAGCTATGCAAATTGCATATCTTATTTAGATTGAATTTCGACATAGGCTATTTTGAAATTTGGTGTGTCCACACAACACCAGATGTCAAAATAACACACTATTTCATGGAATGAGGCTCACCAGGATTCCAAAATAGCATGCCTGTTATTTTGAAAAATATTCAAAATAAACGGCAGCTTGTTAAGACGTGGGGTAGCCATATCGGGATACCTCTGGTATCCTGAAATATCCGTGCAGTGTAGACATACTCTAAATTGCAACATCTTGACCTAACTCTCCTTATCTATCCCACCAGATCCATGACCTGCTGTAGGGAAGGCAGAGATATCCACTTCCACCTCAGCTGTAGGGGTCAAGGAAAAATTCCTTTCCTGCCCCAAAGGGAAAAAAAAGCAAGTATTGCAATGTCCACTGCCGATGGTAAAACAGTCCTACTCTGATCCCAAGGCTGGGAGGGTGTTTTCTCCACTGGTGAGTGATGAGCGAAAAGGAGTGCTTCTTCCAGAATGTGGGGAATACAAAAACCTCCCCTCCCCAGAGTACACAGATTTCCTCTCTATCTTAACCAAAATGCAGAAGGGATCCTTAAAGGCATCCCAACCCCTTTTCTTCTGGGCTGCAAGAGAAACAGCCCCTCTCCCGCTGTTGCGATGAGTGCATTTGTCCCAAACTGAGCCAGGTGGGTTAGGATTTAGGAATTCACCTAGGTAGGGGCCAAACAGTAGTTTATTAAGCCAGTTTCAATTGGGGCTTTCCTTTTGGGCTTCATTCATGGTTAAAGAGGGAATAAAAGCTGTTAATGTGTCCTTTTGCTTGACCAGACCAGGAGCAATCTTTATGTGCACGGTCCCATGGGTACTCCATCTTCTCTGAATGTTAGAGAACTAGAAGATGCAAATGTCACACACCTGCCCACACTGGTATCCCTGAAGCATTCCAAATGATCCCCTGATGCTTGCTTGACATAGAAAAGAAGCCCTTTCTGTTGATGACTATGGCAAGGTAGTCTAGTGTCCAAGTAGGTGTGCCATCTATCACTCTGCTGCAGTTCGGGAACCCCACTGCTGCAAATCAATCCACTGTCAAGAGAAACAGTCCTGTGTAGCATGTGTTGATTTAAGAGCAGGTTAGATAGTCATCTATCAGGATGATCTAGATGGTGTTTGGTCCTGCTGTAAGGGTAGGGGATTGGACTTCATGACCTCTCAAGGTCCTGTCCAGTTCTAGTATTCTATGATTCTATGGCCTTAAGAACAGGTGTGTCAATAGCCCACACGGTGGATTATCCAACTCCAAAATGATGTTCTACTGTTGTGTAGCTATTCACAGTACAGTCACCACTCACGGTTCCACTGTCAGTGATGCTCTCATTCTGTTGTCCCTGTGCTGAAAGGTGGGCCGAACTTGGCGCACAGATCCAGGCATCTGGCCTTTCACATCCATAAGCTCCGATGTTGCTGCTCATAGTCCCAAATCCGCATTGCAATGTGATCCCACCAGAGATTGCCTGTTTTTCAGGCCCAGACACATCACCCCATGGTCGGCAGCTGCTCTGTGAATGTCACCAACCACCTTGTGTCCCTTTTCATTGTCTCTCAGCAATCTGACCTCAATAGCAGTATCACAGTCCCTACTGTTGTGGTTCTTCCTGGAGGAACATCACATGTGCTTACAATGTCCATGACAACAAGGCAGAGCTACACAGGCTCCTGTCTTCTGTTAGAAATGCTGGACAGCAAAAAGTAATGGGTGGGTATGTGGGATTTGTTTAGAAAGGTGTGAAAATGGTCAGATATGGATGATAGTATGGGATGAAGAAAGTTGCATACTGTGGTCCTTGATCCCTAGCTCCCAGAGAATTCTGTGTGGCTCATTCCTACTCCACAACACCTTGCAAAAATTTCCCAGAAGGCACTGTGGCAGACAGGGGTGTGTGACACACTGGGATAATTGCCTATCATGCACTGCCATTTGTGTTAACATAAGCACCCCTTGCACAGTGCCGCTGCAAGCAGCCACATATTCACACACATCGGTGATATATGGATGTCGTCCATAGTTTGTAGAGTAGTCATTGCCCTAGAGACTTATATAAAAAGGGTGGCACAGTGAAATATATAAAATCAAAATGGCCCACACAGGTGAAATATAACTACTTCATAGGAGACTCTCCCAGGCATGAGATTAGTCTGAGATTTCAATCTTGTAGTTAAATAATAATATATCAAAAAGATGGCGACAATGGCTCCTTTCTGAGAAGTTCTAGCGCCAGTCTTCACTCCCAAGAAAAAAAAATGTCAGCCTCTTAATTCTCAACCCCCCTAATTTAGAAATCTTAACTAAGATAAGTGTTTCCCAAAACAAGCTTAAAAATCTAAGCATCTTCTCTTTTGAGATTACCGTTTTAAATAGTGTGTGGCTGCTGCAGGCAGTTATTTTTCTATGAGAGACTGCAGCATGTCATTACTTACAATGCAATGTTAATACTCACTATTCCTCGGAGCTGTAGCATGATTTTATCCAAAACTAAATATTTTGAATCAAATGTGAAATTAATTTATCTGAAATGAGACAAATTGATCTCTTTTCTATTTTGTTCTGTATGTCTCTGACTGTGTGTGTGAATTCAAATATAACTTCCCCCTTCACACCCGCATCCACAAAATTAATTAATTTATGGTTAAAGTTGGCGACTTTCTTTTCAACACAACCACTTCTTGTCAGAATTTCAGGTGGTATCCACTGACATACATCTACAAAAGGGAGGAAACTATACCAGATTACTGCAGCAGAGAATTTGCACCCAGAAAAATCTAAGAAATATGAACATCCAGACTATCCTCTGTTCACACCTTACCACCAAAACACACTCAGTCATGCCCCTCTATAATGAATTTGCCCCCCATTCAACATACAACTCCATCAACAGTGCACACGCACAACTCCCTCAAATCTGATTTGGACACAACCTTAGTGCCAACCTGTGACAGTAATATGGGTTAACAAACACTCTTAAGGCTTGTCTTTACTTTACCGCTGCCTTAGTCAATCTTCTGGAGTTTGATTTAGTGAGTCTAGTTAAGACTCACTAAATCGATTTCAGAAGGTGCCCCCTCTTGCGTCCTGTGCTCCTAGTTTTTCCAGGAGTAAGAAAAGCCAGTAGGAGTGTTCGCTCCCATTGGCCTCCCACTGTGGGGATGCCGCTAAGTTTGGCTTAAGGTAAACCGACTCCAGCTATGTAATCCATCTGGAGTTGCATAGCTTAAGCCTAGCTGCTGGGTCTAGTATAGACCTGGCCTCTGAAACTAAAATCCATAGGCATAAAGTATAAGTTGGAAAAGACTGAAAAGAATTACTGAAGTATTTGAAGTGAAGCACACACCTAATTGATATTCTTTACAGAGCACTTTGCAGTACATAAACATAGAGCTTTGTTTACACCCGCCTTATTTCTCTAAAATGTCCCACTATTGGTTTTAACAATGGTAATGATGGTGAACGCAAGCCATTGGCTGCACATAGGTATGTCTGCATGAGCTTATTGCCAGCCATGTAGATTAGTTTACTAGACATGCCCAAATGAGCGGCGATTTAAATAATCGCCGCTTCATTTAAATTAGAATGGCTGCCACGCTGTGCCGATCAGCTGTTTGGCGGCACAGCGCAGTAGTCTGGACGCTCCGTGGTCAACATCAAAGGCATTTGTCGACCGCCCCGGTAAACCTCATCCCACGAGGCATAACGGGCGGTCGACAAATGCCTTTGATGTCGCATCGCGAGCGTCAGACTACCGCCGTGCCGCCAAACAGCTGATCGGCACAGCGCGGTAGCCATTTTAATTTAAATGAAGCGGTGATTATTTAAATCGCCGCTTCATTTGGGTATGTCTAGTAAACTAATCTACATGGCTCTGGCAACAGAGCCATGTAGTCTAGACATACCCTAATCTTACTTTTGAGTAGACTTTCTCTGAACAAGTTTAAACAATATGATGCTTCCTGGAACCCTGTCTCCAAAGTATGATCATCATTGGAGATGATCTGGTGGTAGCAACAATATGAAGTTCTGGGAGAAAGAAAGCAGAATAGTGGACACGTCCCTCCCTCCCCACACTAACATATATAGTAAAGGCATGTTTAATTGAAAACTTTACTTTGAACATATGAACTGAACCATCTCCCAGGTAAGTCGAATTAAATGATGGACCAACCACTGGCAATATATATTGTGTGTTGCACCAAATACGGTGAATGTCCTTGAAATGCCATAGATAAATGGTGTAGAACAACAAGCATTGCACATATAATAAAATTCTAGGGAAATGTCCACTTAAGTGGCTTCCCCACAGGAAATAATATCTTCTCTGTCAGCCATAATATCTACCATATATTTGAGAGAGTTTGTGAGTGAGTCGATCTGTCCGTCTATTTGTTCAAGAACTCCTCCTAAATGGTAAGAGCCAGGACCACCAAATTTGGTATGCAGCTTTCTCTTATCTTATCTTAACTTAAAGCAAAAGGCAGCATTTGATTGTGCCAGGACAATGTGATGTGCCTGGAATGTGATTGTTTTTCACTACATAGAAAAAGAGGGGGCTGCTAGCAGGAGCAATTATACTGGGCAATGACCACAGGGGAGCAACAAGTGGCCAAAGATGGGGAGCAGGATGGTTATAACCCACTGGGCCAGCAAGGGCCAGGGGGTGGAGATAATCTTCATGCCCACACCCCAGCCAGCATATGGCCCCCACTGCAGCCAGCTCCAGGGAGCCACCAACCAGCTCCTGCACTCCCAACCACTCTTCCCCCTGCCCTGAGCCCCATCCCATTCCCCAACTCTGTCTCCTCATCCCCCACACCCTCATCCCCCTTCTATGAGCCCCTTCCCACTACAAAACCTTACTCCTGCACACCCCACATATACCCTGCTCCCTACCTCAGCTCCTCCTCACCCCAATACTGATCCCTGCACGCCCCCCATACCTCTGCCCTGAGACCTCACATCCTCAAACCCCTGCACTCCCCCTCACTTCCAGACCTCTGCCCTGAAGGACCCAAGAAACACCAGGTAAATCTTCTAGTCCTAAAATATTTCAAATAAACACCCAAAACATATGGCGGAGTCTCTGTAGAGGTACAAGAAGTTTGTAATCTTTCATTTTTATTCCAAACACATTAATGTTTCTTACTTGAAAATTACCTTGGTAAACTGTGAAATTTGCTTAAGCTATTAAGAGTAAATCTGTCACACTGACAATTTCAAGCAGTGTCCTTATTGCTGAAAGGGCATATACTGTATGTTGCAGATTTAATGGCTATTGCTTTTTTGCCCTGATGTGTGCATGTCCTTTGCCTTCACATTTATTAATTTCCTGATAAGCAATCAATGTGCAAAAAAATAGAAAATCCAAATTGCTAAGAAGGCTGTCCCTTCACTGATCATAGCATAACGAAAAGGGTTTATTTTCATGCATATGATCAGATCTACATTTAGAGAATTTTGTCTCCAATCTGCTTTTGAAAAGGTGGAAGGGATCATCAGTTCAAAAACAAGCCTGACAGCATATCATTGTACAAAATTTCATAAGGGTGAAGTTCACCTCCAATGTGGAAGGCCTGCACTCTACTTAAATCTTTGGCATAGGCTTACTTGGACCACTGGGACTTGTAGGAGTCCGCTGCACTGCAGATGAAATTTCATTCTCAGTCCTTAGTCCTGAACTTTTAACCCCCCCACCTGCAAATGCGTATGCACATGCTGAGCTTTCCCCATTCTGCAGAACTACTAAAAGTTAAGCATATGCTTGTAGGATTAGAGCCTTACCTATGTGGGTTTACCCTGTACTTACGTAGAGCCCTAGTGACTTCAATTGAACACAGACAGCTACTAGTCAACCCCAGTTGGATATGATCAAGGCCTAAATTAGCAGGGATGTGAAATACATTTTTCTCATAATGGAAGAATAAACTCAACATAAATACACATTAGGGCTGCAGAATTATCTTGTCACAAAGCAAGGAGGTGCAATCTCTTTTTAGACTGAACTGGTAAGACTGAACATAGAATACCACCTGCTATCAAGTATTGATTGTCATAAAGGTGTGACACATAGAAGTGCCAGTTAGCGGCTGAATTTTATTTCCTGCCCACAATCATATGACCACGGACAGGGATACAAATGTTAATTCCCCGGTCACATGTCAGTGGTCAGGATCTAGCAGTCACTCTTACATTAACAAAGTGTATGGATTGCAGAGAAGGGCACGAAATGATTAAGTTGATGGAAGTATTGACTAATAAAGAAAGATTAACAGGCTGATCCTTTATGAATTCCATGCTACAAATTCCCATTTAAATTAATTGGCATTCTAAATATGAGCATTAGCAGAATTGATCCTTTAAAGAACTAAATATGTATGGGTTGTCTAAGCAGCAACTGAAAAGGGGTATGAACTTTGTTTAAGAGGATTCCAAGGCCATAAACACTACTGGGGAGATGTTTAGGGTGGTCCCACGGTATACAAAAATGAAACAGAACTCCATAAAAGTTAGGCTGAAAACCAAGAATTAATTAACAACAGTGAAGTCTCCTACAGTTTTCTGAAGCTCCCATCAACTGCGTCACTTCAAACCACACTGAATAAAGCACTTGTGAATGTACAGCCAAAAACAATCCTGCATTGGCTGAGAGAGAGTTAGACAACTGTTGAGCCAATAGACTTTTTTCAATATTTCTCTGATTCCTCTCATTCTAAGCCTCACATATTACGTGGATGGAAAGGAAAGGATCATCGCTTCTGCAGAAAGTTAACACACACAGCAAAAGGTAGATGGTATTGCACATGTTGTATACAGCCCAATTTCAGAGGAGGAAAATGTAATAGGCAGAGCTGTGAACGGCCTTTTAATTTTCTCTGTCATGGCAGAGATCTGAGGAAGTGGGTCTGGCCCACGAAAGCTCATCACCTATTAAACCATCTTGTTAGTCTTGAAAGTGCTACATAGTTTTTCCTTTTGTTTTAGCAAGATCAAACTAACACAGCTACCGCTCTATTACTATGGCAGAGATTATGAGTTTGCATTTGAATAACTGTTCTGTATGTTCTATAATACAAACAGATATAGGGCTTGATCCTAGTACATTCAGAAGGAATACCTTATATTTTATCTGCATGCAGAAATATCACTTTCCCAAAAGGCATGCTTCAAAGATGCTCCTTGTGAGTTCCTAAAGATGACTATTATGGAATGGAATGAGTTCAGTAGATAATGCTGAGGGGTGATAGCATTAATAAATTAAGAGAGAAAGAGAACCAAAACATGAGACCAAGAGACATTATAAAGGAAACATGATCACGAGTTGAAAGACAGTTAGAGACAGGCAGCTGATAGAGAGAGGGCTGCAGCCAGACTGCAGTGTTGGCTCTATGTTATCCTCTGCCCACTGTTTTGTCTTGTAGAGACAGACAGCCTGTGATACTGGTATGGCTGGCTGTTAGGGCCATTGATAACCATTTGAAACCTTGGAGCTAAGTCAAGTCAAGTGCTCTGAGAGCAACACATAGTGGGATGGAGTCAGGCTGTCTGTCCATTATAATCCACAATGTGAGCACCTAAAGTTTAATCTGAACAAGGAATTTATGACTGCAAGTATATCACTATATTGGCGTATCATATTGACTTTCTGATAATGTTCTAAAGCTAGTCGGGCAAGAAAAAGAGAGTGCCATTGGGTACAAATTGTGGCATCAATTCTCTGCCAGACTGATCAATTGAATTTATATATTACCTCCAACTACGTACTTAAAATCTATAGTTTCACTCCCTCCAGTGCACAGCTCACAGTTTAAGTAATTGCAAGTATAAATGAATTTTGAAAGGATTTAGCAGACTTTAAATTAAAAATGTGTGAACATTGTTGTTTTAAACACACTAAATTATTTACTAATTTAACTCCACATAGTCACTCTTTTTTTTAAAGCTCTAAAGTCTCCAGGGTTCACGTGGGCCCCATTTACCTAGGTCAAAAAATGCAGGATTGTTTTAGCCAGTTAAAAAAAATCTTCAAATTCATTCTACCATGTCACTAGAAAAATATCAGAATTCCTATGATTGTTAAAATTCTGCATTATGAAATATGTATTTTACAGTCAAAGAGTCCTGACTCCTCACTATTGTTATACTGGGGGTGGGAACTGGGTTATAGCTCAGCCAAAGATTTAAGCAAGTGTTTGTTTAAATGCTTTGCTGAATAGGAATGAGACTACTCACATGATTAAGGTTAAGCATAGGTCTCAATGTTTTGCTGAATGTGGGTATTGTTGAGGGACAAAAAGAAGAGAGAAAAAAACATGCTTAACTCGTTGCTCCAAACTGACTCTTGTTACAACACATGCTCCTCACACTCATATGAAATTCTGATTTACCTTAATTACACATCTCAACCTTTCCTTTTAATCACATCTTTTGGATTACTCTGTGAAATTCTTTAGTGAAAATATAAATATTACCTTAAAGTGATAAATTAGGTACCCTGTGCTAGTGATTATATTTCAAGTATTTTCCATGTTTTCTGATTTCAATTTATTAATTCTAAAAATGAATTTTTTAATGTAATGGCCAGATTAACTGAATAGCACCTTGATCATAGGGCCAGTGACTTTAATGGGACTAGTTATTCAGTAATGGCATGTCTACACTAGGAAACTATTTCAAAATAACCAAAAATTGATTTAATAACTTCCGAAATAACAAAATCGAAATAGCATGGTCTCACTACTGGGAAGTCTTATAATTAGTTCAAGGCAGGCTCTGTTAATGTGGACACGCTACCTTGACTTAGAGCCCCAGGAAGCACTGGGGAATTATTAGTTTGAGTAACTCTGGGGAGGAGTTATTTCAAAACAGCGGCATCGGAGCATCCACAGTATCACTATTTCAAAATAACTATTTCTAAATAAGCGTTACTCCCTGAGGAAAGCAGGAATACAGATTTCCAAATAACCAGCCCATTATTTCAAAATAACAGGCCTCGTAGTATGGACACTCAACATATTATTTTGAAATAAGGGGGGTTATTTCAAAGTAACTCCCTAGTGTAGACCAGGGCTAAGATGCTACCTAGTGTGAATAAAGGTACTTGACTCTGGCCCACAATGATTTATAGCTCCCTCTTCTGACAATGTCTATGTGCAAAGATACAGAATTTGTCAGGAGTAAATCTGAAAAAATAATTACTTGTGAATGACCTACAGACCTTGATTCCTTATTAATAGGCACTCTGCTATGCTGCAAGGTACCTTAAAATTTCACCTGTCTTGCAGAGGCAGAATACAAGTAACTGTAGGCTTGATTGTCATCATTCTTATTTTTAATAAAAAAAAACACCATTTGTTGGGGGGCAGGGAACAGGCAGAGAGAAAAAGAGATGATAATGTATAAGAATTACAGAACAATACATAAAAACATAATGTTAGAAAATTTGCAAATAATAGAGGAAAGCATATTATCTGTTTTCAAGGAAGTAATTTTATGTTACCATTACCAGGCTAAATATACATTGTGCAATAAATAGCAAATAAATATCACTTCTTTTTTGCCTGCCAAGGCCCTGATCATGGTGTTTAGTTGCACCAAGCTACTGGAACAATTAGGCCCTGATGGTATTTGTGGATAATTTAAGATTACTGTCCCCTAATGGGACAAGAGTCTAAATGTCAGGAAAAAACCCTCTTTCAGAACATCCTTTCTTCCTTGTAGAACAAGGTTTTCAGGGATGTCAAAAACACGTGTCTGCTTTTCTGAATTTTTTTTCCGGAAAAGCAGACGCGTTCTTTGGATATGGCAGAGCTTTTCCGGGATACCTCCAGTATACTGGAAAAGCTCTGTAGTCTAGCCATACCCTTAGATAAGCATCTTTAAATAGGAATCTACATACTTAATATTTATAGACTTGTTTTCAGGAATATTTAACTTAAATGACAACTGGGGAAAATAAGTTTTAAGGACTCTATTAAGATAGCAAAATGCAGAATCAGGCCCATAAACAATTTTTAAAAGAATTATTAGTTTTAATAATTAAAAGGTATTATTAGCACCAAAGAAAAATATATTGAAAATATAGTCTTTAATTTGATTATGTCCCTTTAAAATAGAACAACATAGTCCAATGTTTCATCCCTGAGTTGCAATTGTACAATGATTCCTTCTCCATTTTCCAAACACCAAACCTATTTATTCACATGCACAAATGTAACAGAATGCAAAAGTGCCACTTAAAGTAATGATTCCATAAAAAGTAAACCTACCACCACAACCATCATCCACAAGGCCGAGATATTAAGGCCTCTTAAATTCCCTCCTCCTTCAATAACAAGAAGCCCGTCAGAATTACTAATTTAGATATAAAATATTGTATTGTTGTTTTCCTTTAAAAAAGGATAAATTGTTCTGTGAAAATCTTCAGGAAGCAGCCTAACCTATCTGGTATTAAAGGCTTGCTTGACAAAACAAATTCACGGTAAACACCCAGAAAACAGGAACATTGCCAGTTAGAATGATAAAAATTCATGTCGAAGAGATAAATGGATCATTAAAGGGAAGGCACTTGAATTTTCATTACAGATTGCAACACAATCACTAAAGGTTTTTGAACTTGTCTAGCTTGTTGATCTTGTGTGCTCCTCCTACCTCTAACTATTATACCTAATATCCATATTTTCGCATACCTTTTTGAAACCTATATATTTCATCTTTCTGAAAGTATCATTAAAAGCTCTTTGTAACCATCAGAATTCATGAATTTTTATATGCATTGGCCTGAGTAGTATAAGAAACTGTTTAGCGAGTAATAATGTGAACATCATACCTAATGTTTTAGAAATTGCAGGACATAAGTGATGGCATTTTGGTGAACATATGGATTTTAACTAGCGCTTGGCAATATTGACCCTTGTTCAGTTCAGTTTGGTGAGACACAAGAAAATCAATTCAGTAGGGCAACAGAAATATCAGGGATTTTTTTAAGGGGAGGAGGGATTGTCTAGAGCAGGGATGGTGAATCTCAGGTCCAGGGGCTGGATGCGGCCCTCAGCTTTCCTGGATCTGGCCTCCGAGGCTCAGAGCCCGCCCCCGCAAAACTGGGGAGCCTGTGTTGGTGCTCCAGTCCCCCCATTGCCTCCCTGTGAGGCTGGAGCTCACAAAATCTACTAGTCTGGGCCCCCTTAGGCTCTGGTATATGAGGGGAATATGGGGATGCCTTTCTCCTTCTCATTCAGGGCCACACTGAGGGGTTTTTTTCCCGCTTCTCACTGTGTGTAGACCCTGACTGATTTTTCTGTGGGTCAGCAGCCCCTGACTCAAAAAAGGTTCCCCACCCCCTGGTCTAGAGACACGTTCCGATCAGGGCCGTCCTTAGGCATAGGCAGAATAGGCAGTTGCCTAGGGCACCACTCTTTCTGGGGCACCACTCTGCCGGGACGGACAGGAAGCATAGGCATGCACTCTGCACCGGAGCCGGTAGGGGCGCTGCCGGCACTTACGGCCCCACCAGAAGACCCCATCAGGCTGAGGGACTCCGGGGAGGAGGCCGGCAAGCTGACCCCGGCTGGGGAAGGTACCGGGCTGGGGAAGGGAAAGCAGGCACGGCCGCGAGAGGCGCGAGTATGTGCCGTCAATCTGGGTGGCAGCAGACGGGCGGAGCCGGGGGCCGGGTCACGCGCGATGCGCCGGAGGGGGCAGTGCCACGTCGGCATGACGTTGCAGTGCTGTTTTTAAAAATGGCCAAGCCGCAGCTCGGGAAAGGAGGAGGAAGGAGATGTGCCAAGTGGGGCGTGGGGGAGCAGAGCCTGGCTAGAGGTGGGGTGGCAGCTGGGCCAGGGCTGCGAACACCAAGTGGCCCAGCTCCAGGTGGTCTGGAGCCCAATCGCAGCAGACTCCAGCCCTGCAAACTGGAAGGCAGAAGGGAGGGGTGCAGGAAAAATAGGGGGAAGGGGTGGAGAGGAAGGGGCTTGTGCTGATGGGAGGGGGCAGGTCAGGAGAAGGAAAGGGGCAGGCTCCAAGGGGCAGGGTGGAGGAGAGACAAATGCAGCGGGGGGGGGAAAGTGGAGACAATGAGGAAAAGGGCAGGAGGGGAGGTGTCAGTGGGAGGGGGACAGGGTGATGCTGGGAGAGGAGAGGGAAGGGTCATTGGGGGCTGGAGGGGAGGTGCTAGGAGAAGGCTTGAAAGAAGGGGTGGGCATGAGGAAGGTGGGGATGGAGCAAGGCATGTGAGGGCACAGAGGGCATGAGGGGAATGGGGGCAGAGGGTGGTGAGGGGTGGGCATCAGGAAAAAGAGGGGGACAGGGGCAGTGAGGGAAGGGGGAGGCACCAGGAGGTTGCAGGAGTAAGGGAAGATGCAGGTGCCAGGGGATTCTGGGGGTGAAGCAGAAGGGCAGACACCTGCAGGGGAGGGACCAGCACCAGAGGAGAGAGGCAGGGCAGGTGTGTAGAGGGAGGTGTTAGGAGAGGGGATGAGGAGGGGTAGCTCACATGATCGGAGTGGGGCTACTGAAGGATTGAGCACAGGGGGGAGAAAAGGGCTGGTGGAGAGGGGCAGTTCTCAGGAAGGCTGAGGGCAGTGAGAAGGGCAGGAGTCAGGACAGCAGAGGAGGGTGAGGAGTTGGGGGGCAGCAGGCACCAGGGGAGCTGATGGAGCAAGGGGAGGAGACATGGTAGCAGAGGGAAAAGGTAGAGGTTTATAAGATATTTATTAATAACTTGGGTGCCACAGTGGCACATCCAAACAAGCCACATGAACTCAGTACTGGTACACAACACAAAAATTCATTCTGCTCATGGGAGGAAACTCTTAGAGGAACACTTCCCCAGCCTCTCCACCCCCCGAGTTAATGTCACACACATTGGGTTAATGCAATTGCAGGATAGTTGCATGAGAGGGGTTTGGTGGGGGCCAAACTAATCCCTATTGGTAGGAGGATGGTGGGAAGAGTCCTTGGGGGGGGGGTCACATGACACCTTTTACTTTTGGTCATGTGTCCATCTTGCCCCGAGAGTGTTGCCTCCAGAGGCGTGGCTAATGGGGGCCAGAGGCGTGGTTAACAGGGGTCAGGGGTGTGGCTAATGAGGGGTCAAAGTACATTTTAAAAAAATTCTTTGGGTGCACACCCTAATGAAATGTGCTGCACATGCCTATGACGGGAAGCAGTGGAGCATGTAACAGCAGGGCTAGGTCCTAGAGAGAGCCAAATGCGCTGCCTGCAGCACAGTCTGAGGGAAGGGATTGGCTGTTGGGGTGTCTGGGAAGGGGAAGGGGTAGGGGGTGGAATAGCAAGTCAGGCATTGGGGCACCAGTTTAATAATCCCACCTAGGGCACCATAAACCCTAAGGACGGCCCTGGTTCCGATGTCTAGGATTGAAAGCCAACAGAGCTGAGTTTTAGCCCATTGTTTTGCCATGGACTAGCTCTGTATAAGTATGAGGCAGCCTTTCTAGACCTCGGTTTTTCTAAATGTTAAATGGGAATAATTTTTACTATGCAGCACCTATCTTACTTGGGTGCTTTTGAAGGGTTAGACTTTTGTTGCTAGAGCCCAATTCTCACTTACTCTCTTTACATTGCCTGAGTGGTGGAACTGAAACGCAGGCCTGAAAAATTCATGAAGTATTCTGAAAATATCAATCATGGCGATTACGCAGAAGTGTGGGATAAATGTCATTTAGTAATGAAGTCAAAATTGCAGCTCTGAGTAAACAAATATTCCTTATAGACCACAAGAAGCACAGCATCTCCTGTACAAATCCTGCATTTGGGCATGCCTACACAAAAAGCTGTCTGCATCTAAGAGCAGATTTTCATGTAAACATTTCTATTTGTATGTGCACTGTAGTCACTGGTTTTCAAAGTCTTGTTTTATAGATGATTGGTGTGGTATTTTCTGTTTATTTGTATTTGTTTCCCTCTCCTCTGATATAACTGAGACTAAAATTTGCCCTTGGTTACAAATTCTACTACGATCCACCCAGCACTGGGTGTAGATTAAGAAATAATTTGGGATTGTACCAAGTGTTTCCTCTTCCCAGCTGTTGGGTAGTAATGCTGTACAATGTTACTTAGCTGTTAAATGGCTGCCTTGCAGTGGTGGATGAAGTTATCCCTGTGTATAATTTGCATATCAGTTTAAGGCTGAAAGTGCTTTGCAATGGAACATGGTGAATGTAAGCTACTGCATTACGATAGTGGGGCATTACTTTCGAAATGAGGAGAAGCACCATCTATAAACATTTGCTGATATTTTTAAAACACTTACTGAATTTTGGGTAAATTCATATGGTTAAAAATCAGTCATATTGGAGACCATTTAATTATTACTTTGGACTTAATTTTCCTAGGAATTTTCTAGCTGCTGCTGCTACTTGTCCAGTGCCAACATTTCCAGCGGACTTTTGATCTCTTCTGAGCATGGTGCACAGGGAAGAGGCTGGGACTGCTAATGTAACTCTGAGAGATGTATCTACAGTCAGCATGCCTAGGGTACATCTACACTACAGAGGAAGATCGAAGCTGCCACTATGGATCTTCCAGGGTCTGAATTAGCAGTCCAGTTAAGACAGCTAATTCAAACTGAGAGGGGCGCTCTGGCCGATGCCAGTAACCCTGCTTCCATGAGGAGTAAGTAAAGTAGAAGGAAAGGGTGCTCTTCCATCAATTCCCTGCAGTATGGACAGCGCCAAAAGCTGAGTTAAGCTACTTCGACTTCAGCTATGCAATTAATGTAGCTGAAGTTGTGTATCTTCATTTGACTTTGTCCCATAGTGTAGATATACACTGGGATATCTCCTTGTTTTGATGGAATAGGATAACAACTTGATAAACCGCCTTTAAAAAAGCACCCAGAAGTTAAAAAAGGAAGTACCCATTTTTGTCTATAGAGTCCAGTTTCAGAGTAATTTTGTATGTTATAAATTACTCACATGAGAATGGCAAAGAGGATTTAATGTTGTGTGTCTGTTATGTTGAAAAAAAGTAATGCTATCACTACTCAGCATTTAGATGGTGCTTTTCATCCATAGATTTTAAAGTGGTTTATAAAGCTCAGTAAACATGATTATCCCCATTTTAGTGATGTGGACATCGAGGCACAAAAGTTAAATGACTTGCCTACAGTGACACAGAGAGTCACTGGTGGAGCCTGAGTGTTGCTGAAATTGTCCTTGTCCTAGTCAAAAATTACACTGATAAGATTCAGACCAACTTATTATTTCAGCAGATGAATACTTGCTGTGCAGCCAGTTTCATAGACTGGCCCTTCATGCCTTTCATCAGATATTTTTTACTGCTTGGGCTTGACCATAGCTTAAGCTGCCTTTCAGTAATCAAAATACTTTTTTATTTTCAAAGAGTCACTCAATTTTGCAGGTCCGGAAGACCTCTCTTTAAAGGCCCATACTGTTGTTCAAACTCTTAGCACTGCATCACCCATTAAAGTGCAGCCACAGTCAGAAAAGCAAGTCTCTAAACATTTCATTATGAGGTTGTTTGTTTATGTCTTCATAATGAGCCAAGAGGTAGGATACAATCCAGCTCAATCTTCCATAGCTGTAGTGGCTCCTATTTTCTGGCAGGAGTAAAAGTTGGCTTGGATGGAATTTTCAGAAGCATTTAAGTGAGTTTGGAGCACAAGTCCCATTGATTTTCATGTCCCATTGATTTTGAAGTCCCAGTGACTTTCAGAAGGACTTGAACTCCTCAGTAGAGATGGTCAGGAATTTTTCAATGAAACAGAGAGAAAGAGACAGACATCCTACATGCCAGGCTAGCCAGCTACATAGGCACATGCTAAGTGAGAGTACATCTATACTACGTGGAACAGCAATGCTGCCACAGTCGGTCTTCCGGGGTTTGATCTAGCAGGTGTAGTATAGACCCGCTAGATTGAACTCAAAGGGCACCCCCGTCAGCATTGTTACTCCTGCACCTTGTGAGGAGTAAGGAAAGCTGACAGGAGCAATTGCTCCTATCAGCCTCCCACTGCGTAGACAGGGATTTAAGATATATCGACTCCAGCTACGTAATTTATATAGCTGGAGTTGCATATCTTCCTTTGACCTTCACTTGTAGTGTAGGCCAGGCCTGAGTGTTCTAAACACCAGGCTACAGTCATTCTCCCTGCCCCCCGCCCCACCCCAGCCCAATGTATATTTATACAAAGTACAACAGCTCTAAGAGAGGACACAGACTCTATAGCTAGTTAGTTAGGGCCTTCACCTGGGATATGGAAGACTAAGGTTCAAGTTCCTGCTCTGAATCAGCCACTTGGTTATTGTGGGGTCTCCCTTGCTCCTTCTCCCCAAAAAGAAAAGTCTCAGGTTTGTGCCTGTGCACAAAAGGGGGAAAAAACTGTTAAAATCACAGAAAATATCACAATTTAGGAAAGTCCTTTCTCACCTAGCTGTGTTCCTAATCCACTTCGACATGAAAATAAATAGTCAATTTATGCTGAAGACACAGTTAGCAGATATATGGCAAATAGTTGCAATTTTTGCCTGGTATCTTTTCTGACCACACCCACAAATCTGCAGGGGTAGGGAACTAAGGCCTGGGGGCTGGACATGGCCCCTGAGACACAGGGCTCACCTGCAGCTTTGGGGAGCCCATGCTGGCTTTCCAGCCCCACTTCTGCCCCCCTGCTCCATTCCCGTGGAGCTGGAGCCCCACGAGGCTCTGGTGTGCAAGGGGAATGTGGGGAGTGTCTTTCTACTTCTCAGTCAGGGGCCACGTCAGTGAGGATTTGGGGTTTGGGGTTTTTTTGTTTTTGTTTTTTTCCGGGGTTGGCGGGGTTGTTGTTGTTGTTGCTTCTTACTTGTGTACCTGTGTGTGTGTGGCTCCCGACTGATTTTTCTTTGGTGAGTGGCCTCTAACCCAAAAAAGGTTCCCCACTTCTACTTTAAAGTCAGTGCAAGGCCCAGCATTTCAACCCCCAAAATATTCCTCTGAAAATATATCCCCACTAACCAGTATTATGTCTCTAGAAGAGTTAACCTAAAAGTTACATTTCTTCTTAGTGGTTAAAAAGAAATCTCATTTTCTGTTGACTACAATATAATATCCCAGGCCTGATTCCTGCTCACATCAATTTTACACTACGATAACTGCACTAACAGCAGTGTAATGACTTCTGATTTACAACAGTGAAAGTGAAAGGACAATTTGGCCCACAATCCAGCACGTGTTCAAAAAAGCTTAGTACTGTATATTGAGCGGTGAACGCTTTTAAGATCTGACCTTATTGAGATACCTGAATGGGAGCTGAGCACTTTTGCTAATCTGGTTCCAGCTGTGGGTGCTGAGCAGTTAAAAATCTAGCCCCACATGCACATAGAGGAAATATTTCAAATTTGCAGTAGGCCTTGCTGCTGGGTGTTTTAAATTGTATGCCTCTAATAGCCATCCATTCACAGAAGAGTTCACATCAAATGTAGCCATCCAAGCAACCAAGCATCTATCAGCAACCCACAAGTCATTCTTTTTCAGAGATGTCTTGAGAAAGGCTATCTCTGACAACAATGATAATAAAGCACTTCTACAGTGCCTTTGAACTCAGAGGATCCTAAAATGCTGTATAATCTTAAAGTGATATACCAAATATATAAGAACTTGCTTCATTCAGCAGTAAAATGTTGGGTGAAGCAAGGCAGAACTCCACGACAGTTTAGGGCAAGACTATGTGAACACACAGAGTAACCAAGATAAACTACACTGGTAATCTGAGACAGACAGCATAGCATTACCCATCTTAGAATTCCTGTCTGAATTTGTACTGCAACTGCTTCCCAGCAAGATGCTAGACTGTGCTATGCTGTTCCAGATGCTATCTTCCACATGAAATGTACAATTAAGATCCCTGTGACTGCCTATAGTCATCAAAGGTCTTGTGGCAAAGTTTTGAAGATTATATTATTTGCCCGAGTGCTCTCACCATAGTCCAACTAGGTTCATGTTGTTTTTATCAATTTCCTTGAGTTTCAACTGGATGTATGATTTTCTGTTTCCTGTCTTATGCCTACCACGTTGCTCTGTGCTTTTAAAATGTGTTCCACCCAGAAGTGGCTACCTTTCAGTAGCAGCAATGATCCCTTTGTAAGTTCTGCAGAAATCTTTTTCAAACTATTAATTTAGATAAAAACAGCAAATTTATTTCAAGGGTATCAACAGTCCTTTTCATTAATTTTCCCACAAATATTTGTACAGGATTTTTTTCTATTCCTGTGAATGTTTACACCAGAAGTGACTTTTTGAAATCACCTAGGCTATGTCTACACTGCAATGCTATTTCGGGATACTGGAGTATCCTGAAAGAGATATCCCGTGTCTTCACAGCAAGGCCGTTATTTTGGGCTTCCTATTCCAACGTCCCTATAAAACCTCATTCCACAAAGAGTAAGGCTATGTCTACACTACGGGGTTTTTCCGGGATACCGAGGTATCACAGAAAAACTCTGCCGCGTCCAGGGAACGTGTCCGTTCTTCTGCTTTTTTTTTTTGCAGATGAGCAGATGCAGGAGGAAGAAGGGCTCTTGCGACCGAAAGAGGAGGCTTTTCCGAAATTTGGCCCAGTGTAGATGGGCCAAATTTCATAAAAGTCTCTTACAAAAAAAACTATCTGAAAAAGGTACGCAAATTGCAGAGCGCAATTTGCATACCTTTTGCAGATAGATCCCTGTAGTGTAGATGTAGCCTAAGGGACGTTTCAGAATAGTGGGTTATTTCAAAATTTGGCACTGTGTAGACAGCACCAAATGACAAAATAAGCTATTTCAAAATAAGATCAAAATAAGATACGCAATTTGCGTAGCTCAAATTGCTTATCTTATTTTGAACTACGGTGCAGTGTAGATGTAGCGCTAGAGAGCAAGAAGAAACAATACCATGTTATTTACAGCAGATAACCAATCTCAAAGGCCAAACAGTGAATTACAAATAGCTAAGTAATAGTCACCTCTAACAGTTTGCTGGCAATCCATAGATTTTAAAGTGGTTTGGGAACCTTAAAGAATAAAACTAGCTATATAAATTGTTATTGCATTAAGCATTTACATGGCACTGTAACATAGAGCACTTTACTTAGCATAGAATTAGGTAGGGTCCCTCTGGGAAAGACGAATCAACATGCCTTTAATCTGTGCAAAAACTGAATCCTTCAGAATTACTATTTTCCAGAATAAGCATAAAATGTGTGCTTAGGAGTCCATGTTCTACATCTCATATGAAAGACATGAGCTCCTGTGTCCCCTAACATCATGCCACTGAAGTAATTCAATACTGCATCAGAAATTATCATGTCCTCTAGTACCTATGCACCAGGGGCATGATTTTCACAAGTCAATGGAGCTACAAGTGCTCCACATGTCAAGAAATAAAGTCTGAGATGTTCCTCGTAGAGCTGCTCAAATTTTTTAAATCATAAACAATTTTACGGGGGGGGGGAGCAGAGTTGGGTCAGTCAACACATTTTGAATTTTTTTAATGGATTTTGATAAATTTTTGGAAGATAAACCAGAAAAATAAATAAACCAGAAAAAAATCAAAATGTTTATTTTGACATTTTCCAAAATAAATATTCTGATTTTTTTTGTTTGAAATAGGTAAAAATGTGTTTACGGCTTAGCTTAATTTGTATAATTTGAGGTGCAGCTAGGTCTTTTCATATTAGTACAGGAATATTCTTATAGTGTCAGTATAATCAATAGTGCTTTCTATACCCCAGGTTCTGCTAGCCTCACTCATGTTACATATCACCTCACTCTACAAGTAGTCCCTTTGGGACCTTGCATACGGCTCAGTATTAGGCCCTATGTAAAAATAGCACCTGGCTATTGAACACTTTTGTTATCAGTATGTCTGAGAATAATATCTACTTGCTTTACTGCCAAAACCATTTTTTACTGCTGCACACACAGCTACCGAAGGGCTGTCTCATGCATCATCAACAGAATTGTCATCTAAATTGTGACTGTAGATTTTTTTTAACCTGCTGATGATTTAAGAGGCAGAAAGAAAACAGGAAGGGTTTTTTCAGGTTGAGTTTGCAGGTCAGACAGTTGGAAAAACATCTTTTGGATTGTAAACTGAGTAAATATGACACGGATTCATTCAAAAGAAATAAATATGGAACCCTCCAAAGTCATTTTAACAGGTACTTTTTTTTTACATTTGACGCATTAGCTATGCCACAATTCTGCGTCACTTACGTTATACTATGTAAGCAATGCGATATTAAAGTGACTTTTAATGACAAAGAAATCTATTTTAGGATTGAAAAATCTCTTATTTCAGACAGTGAGTACTCTATTCACTATTTTGGTGGATAATTTGCAATTTCAATGCACAGACAATTTTGAAGTATTTGTGACTCTTCCAGTGCTAAGGTTAACTCCGTTTTCTTGGGATGTCTGGTAGCCATGGAAAAAATCAAAATGTCCCCACAGTGCATTGCACCCACTTACCTCTCTTAGAAACTAAACAGTATGTTGGATAGCATTGAAGGGTCTAAAGATAAGGTGGGATAAAAGAGAAGGCATGAATAAAGTGGGAAAGATAAATGTGCTTTAGATGTTGGTTCACAAAATGCACTTTTCAGCTCAGTGCAGCATAAATACAAAGCAGCAAAAATCTACAAAGGAACCATAATGAGAGATACCACTGTCTGAATTTACTTATTGTTGCGATGCTAGCTTGTAATACAGCTTCATGAAGAGAATACTGCAGTGTCTTACAGAGGGATAGGAACATTTAAAAGGCTTTAGAATAGGAAGAAACACCTTTTATCCCAAAATATTTAATTTGCAGCATGTTTTTCATATTTTTTATACAAAGGAGTACACCTGAAATTTCATACCTACAGTAACACCACTCTATGATTTCTCTAACTGGATGGTATCATGGTATAACTAACTTGTTACTCTTTGTTGTTAAAAGGAATGAAATGTTCTGTGGAATAATACAGTGATATCCAACAGCGTTTGGTGTTCAATAGCTTATTAGGGAGCCAAATCTTCCTCACCTCATTCACATGGGCAGGCTATTGGGCCCATGGGACTACTCATTTCACTACAGCAAATGGGATCTCTCAGAGACAGGGACCATGGGAAAAATGTGTTTACATTTGTGGGTAGATATTTGTGCAAAGATAAAACAGCAATAATAATACCTTGCCTTTATACAGGGCCTTAACCAGAACCTGATGGCAAGTCTTTGTGAATTTTTCAAGCAGCTATGGACGAGGCCTAGAGAACAATTTATCTGCAGATCTCAAACTGCTTTGCCAATTGAAGGGAGGGAAGGGTGAAGGATGTTAAGATTATCAACTCCTTCCACACACTGTTTTCTAAACAAATGAAGTAACTGAGGTCCTATGGTGAGGAAAAGAACCCAAGTATCCTAAATCCCAGCTCTGTAATCAGTCCACCAAACCGCAACAGACCAACCGCATGTTACTGCCCCCTTCAGCTTCCCTCTCTTTATTGGGACTCTCACTGCAGAGAATCTCCTGTGTTTCCCTGGAATGGGTTTCACACCGCACATTGCCATTAGCGATTAAAAGCATGATCATTGTTGGTCTTATGCACAACACTTATTCCCAGGTAACTGATTCCTGAACACAGTAGAGTTCCTTTCCCCCCCCCCGCAAAGAAATATTATATTATAAAATGTGAACCAGTGATTAAATACAGTCTACTTATGCTATATTGTGTTTCACATAGTATTTGATTCCAACAGGTTAATGAGTTCTAATTATATATGGTTTGAACTTGCATCCATATAATTTGAGAGATTCTTGTTTGACACACAGGCCTGTAAAGAATAAAAGTATGATGAATAGTTGCAAATGATATTGTAACTTAAACCTGCATTTCTTTAATTAATCTGGACACAGGACAGTCCTGCTGAAGAAGTCTTATAGCTTCCAAAGAGGTGAGACTGCTTTTTTTAGCTCTTTCTCTGGAATTGTCTGTCTGTGTTTAATTAAAGGAAAATCCAAAGGGTTTTTTTGTGATTCTTCATTGCTAGACACCAAATGACATGTAAAATGGTTCTGTGTGGTTCCCATAAAGCTAACTCAAGTTTTCAATCTTATTCATACATATGCCTGGCAGCTTGTTCTTCTGCTGGCTCAGTTATGTTCAGAGTTCCAAATTCACATACACAAACCAGCTGTCCGAGAAAAGAAATAAGAGCTATGATAGCCATTTTTAATGCCTTTGCACACCCTGATAATATAGTACGACTGTAACAGCGAACAGCAGCATAATGCATTAATGCTATTATGTCTATTACAAGCATCTTTCAATACTCAACAATTTCTTCCTATAAGTGCAAAAATTAAAAATAATAGCATAATATTTCTCTTTCTCTATCTAATGTCTGAGAAACTCTCGGACAATATAATCTGGATGTTTTCAATGTCGCTTGTTCTATTTCACCACAAACTTACATTTCATCACATGATTGCTTTCCCAATTATAGTACAAAATAAAAGGCACCATCAAATAGTTTAATAGGTGCAGATGAAAATGTAGTTTTGTTCATCAAATGAAGCAGAAAATAATGTGACAACAAAAAAATGTGTGTGGGGGGGATGGTAAATTATTTGTATTGGCTTATATATCATATTGACGCTAAAAGGGAGGGTGCATGGAAGTTCACAAACTTTATTTTTTAATAAAGTATGTGTTGGGATGACATATGGGGGAATTCATCTTCCAGCAGGGTCTGAAATCCTTCTGATAATACATTATTTAAAGATTAAAAAAAAAAACATTGTGTGGATAGATATATAAAAGTACACCCCCAAAGTCTCTATTTAAGATGTAATCGAGTGGAGATAGGAAGAATGATCCCCCATTTTCTTTAGAAACGTATTTGCTATTTTGTCAGATTACTCAGACATATGCTCAAAAATGTAAAATATTTATACATATCTATCAGCGCTTAGATTCTATGGTGACAGGTGCCTTAGGAAAACCTGCGGAAGTTAGTTTTTCCTCCCCAAGCATAGGCAGGTAAATGTGTGTATCCATCCTCATTAAACAAGGCATTTTAAAGTTGTAGCCCAGAACAATATGTTCTATAATAAGCAGTATTTGGGGTGATTAGTGTAGAATACCATAGTATTTTTTATATTTATGTCTGGCCTGCGCAGTGCATGCGTGTATGCATTATTTATATCTACATCTCTATGTGATTATCTTCAGTTAACTTGAAGGACAAAGGTTGCTGTAGTCCTGTTTACCATTGGTGTAAGACCCTCCCCTGCCACTAATGCCCACCCCACCAGTGTAAACAGACAGAGTAGCCCTCCCTCTAATTAGTTGTCTTTAAGGCAGGGCTAAGTGGGCTCAGTGGGGGGGAAGGCTTTCTTGGGCCCCTCCAAGCTTCTCACTGGCCCTGGCAGACCGAGCGAGAGCATCCTCCAAGAGGCACCGCAAACTCTCTGACATTATGTCCACGGGTTATCATTATCATCTTTTTTTAAAAACCCAATCGATCGCTCCCGACCACAATGATGCTTCAGGGCATCTCTCTCTCTCTGCTGGGGAGTGATTGACCATTGGGTATCATTAAAGAGGGGAGGTGAGCAAAGGGAGGTGTGGAGGGGAGAGAAAGACAGAAGAGGCAGTGGTAGCAGCAACAGCTCCAGCTCCTCCTTCTGTGTTTCTCTCCCTCCTGGACTCCACTGACCTTTCACTCAGGAGCCAGCTGGAGCTGAGAGAGATTTAATTGAACGGATTCCTCAGATGTGTTTGGGGTTTGGGTGATGAAGGAGCAAGAGAAGGAGGATACTGTACTGAAAGGAAAGAAGGGAGTGGGGGGGGGCACTTTGGATGACCTTCAAAGGCTAATTGCTCAGCTCTTCCTAGGCCTTTTGCTGGGCTTCAGCTTGCACAGGGGACCCTGTTGTTTGGTAGAGCCGAAGCTCCCCCCCCTTCCTCCACCACCCTCCCCACTCCCTCAGAAGTGCAGCAGCAGTGGTGTCTCCCCTGCGACCCTCCCGGTGCAATCGATAGCAGTCGAGCCAAAGTGGCCGCCTCTTCCCCCTCCGCCTCTGTCAGGCAGCGCTGCATTAACAGGCAAGGCTCATCCTAATTTCCCAGGCCTCCCTCATTAATCTGAGTGAAGGAAAGAAAAAAGGGGAGAAGAGAATGAGAGAGAGAGAGAGAGAGAGAGAGAGAGAGAGAGAGCGCAGAAGCTCTGAGGCTTACCTCTTTAATGTGTATATTTAAAAAATAATAAACCATGCCCTTCTCCAGTTTAAGTTTTTATTTTTAAATAATAAAATAAAATAACCGAAGGCCCAGTTCAGCAAGAGAAATCAAATCCTGCCTCTGGCACTCTTGCACTCGATTTTTCTTCCATTGTTTGTTCGTAGAATTTTACACCTATACAACATAATCAGATTAAGAGTATTTGTGCCCCCTTTCCTCCGTTTCTCTCCTCCCTCCCTTTCCATCATGCCAAATCAACACTCTCTGTATTTTTTTTTTTAACATAACTAAAAAGGAGTGAATGAATCTCAGCTGAGTTAAATGGGTGACAAGGGAGATGGGCAGAAGGAAATTCATCCCTTCTTGTCTTTGAGAGCAATTTAATTAGGCCCAGGCCCCCTGTGAGCGGGTGAGGAGAAGTCTGGGGGGTTGGCTTGCCGTAGTTTCCTCTGAAGGCAAAAGCGGCCTTGGACACACATACAGAGAAAGGATTTTTAAAGGATCATGTAAGAAGATCAACAGATAAGCAGCTAATTTTGTGTACTTAGGGAGCAAATGAGCAAGCACACTCCCACTGGAATAGCCAGAGTGATGGGATGAGGGGGAGAAAAATAAAAGGAAGCAAAGGACAGATCTTAAAGTATTTCACTATTAATTCTGATTGCCAAAATTAAAGATTTATACTGCTTGATAGGGCACTCCAGCTGTGGCTTTTATAGCGAGTGTGTGTACATATATTTATATACATACATAGATAGATATAGATTTTTTTTTCTTTATACAGCTCAGTTATTTCGAGAATTTTCATCAGAAAACCACTTTTAGACTAATTGGAGTCTGTGGAGAGGAAACCTCATTTTTGGTTCAAATGAATTTTCTGAAAATGTCATTTGATTCGGGAAATATGACTGATCTGCCCGATTTCTTGATAAGAAATGAAATGAGCCGTTGTCCTTCAGGATATCATAGACTTGAAATGGGGGATTTTATGGTTAATGCCATCAGATAGAAGTGTCCTACTTTGAAAAGAGAAGTCCATCAGCCCCAGGGAAAGGCTGAAGCCTGTATTTCGTCTCTAAATCCGCAGCTGCAGTTACAGCTGGCACACAGCAATGATAGATTTTTTTATTCTCAAGCAATAATTACAGAGTAAATGGCAATAAATAACAAAACAATTAATAAAAAAGAAAAATTAATAGTTTCCCACCTTACAATTTTTAACTCATAGTGATTTCCCTTGATGAAATGGTCAGAATTGACCACTGAGGCAAAATTAACCCTTTACATTACAACAGCCTGCAGTTTAATTATCTAACAGACAGTGAACCTGTACTTGTCTTCAATGTCCCATTCAGCCATCGACTAATTAAGCTCACAACACGTGATGCAAAGATATATTGTTCTCTCCATTTTACAGATGCAGAAACTGAGCAAAATTGGTTAAGTGACTTACCCAAGGCCACAAAGGAAGTTACTGTCAAATCCAAGATAGAGACTCAGGAGTCCTTAGTGGAGCACAAACAAGAGCTTGGCAGGAAAGTCTTGCCATCTTGGGAACATTGTCAAGATTTGAGAGGAAACGTCAACATTTCATAAATCTTCATGAACTGATCATCTGAAAAAAAAGATTCAGGTCACTCAAAATAGTCTCAGGATAATTTTAAAATGTTTCATTTTGATTTTGACCATTAGGTTTTTATTTTTTTTACCATAATTATCTTTAATTTCAAAATCAAAAGTTATTTCAATCAAAAACACAGAATTTTTCATTAAAAAATGTCAAAACAGGACATTTTGATTATTTAAAAAAAAAAAAATTCCCAAAGCAAATGAAATTAGTAATGGATCCTTTTCCCAGAACTGTTTCAGTTGTAATCAATCAGCATTTGCTGACAAAAAATCCATTTCATCAAAAAATTCTTGACCTGCACTAGTGCTGATGCTTCTCCATTGAAACTTGTATACAATAGAAACATTGCCATTAGGATAAAGGATGTGCAAGTAGATGGGGACAATAGAAAAGGGAATGTGAGAAGGACTGATAATTGTAAACAGAAGGAGGATTTACAATTTTCTGGCTACAGACATTATTGAAGAAGCGAACTATGAACTGTTTATTAAAGAGGGAACACACTTTATGAGGCTTCTGGTATAGCTGCACAGAAAGATACTTGAGAACTGTCACCCCTTTGCACAGAGAAGGCCCCAACTTGCGAAGTTGGATCTGGATCCAAGCTTTAAAGGCGATGAATTTTGATTCAAGTCCCTCTACATTCACCCAAATGGAGAATGCCCAACCCTGTTCCAAATCCTGCTGCCAGTGAAATCAATGACCAACCTCGCATTGATTTGAGAGGGTCTGCATCTGTTCCCAAACAATGATTACGTCTTTTATGGCCTGATGCAGGTAAGGTGGCCAGATGCTGCCACAATATGGATAGAGCAGTTAACATGAAACTTTAGAAAAATCAATGGAAAGGCAACTATGAGAATGGAAGGAAAGAGTCACAAGAAAAATCACAGATGCACATATTTAGATTGATGGCATTTTTTAAGGGAACAGAGAATGTATATACTGCATACATAGGTATGTATTGCCACTGCAGCTACCCTTATTAGTCGGAAGGAAAATAGCAGCTCCTTTACTGACAGCTTTTAACCAGTTTCGCTTCTCAATTAGTTGGGAGACCGACCGTTTCCTAAATGCACAAAATGGAAGCAGCAAGATGATATACTATCCTAACCTTCCTTTGCTAAACAGAAACAAATGGGCCTTTCCGTGATGTATCACTGAGTGTCTAAAATGTTGCTTTGTATTTCTAAATAATGTCATGTTACAGCTTTCAAGGGTTGTGGTTTTTGGGTTTTTTTTTTTTTTTAAGAAATAAAATCTAAAACATGCTAGGCACAGTTACTCTCCTTCTGGTGCTAGACTCACACACAATGTAGTGCAAACAATTGGATTAGCGCCCACTCCCTATCCCTAACTCTCCCATAATGACCACATATGCAGAGAGGAATTCATTGGCATAAAGATAAAAAAAAAAAGATGTATTGTGGCCATTGACTACTGCCAGGACGAGGTAATTTTTTCTGGCTCCATTACTAACTAAACCACATCCATACTATCTAGGCTCTCCATAAGGCCTCTCCTGGACTAAGCAGTCCTGGGGGTAAGGATGACAGGGTACCTGACTGCACTATCCCTTAATCTCAAGCCAGTCAACAACCAAAGGTGAAAGTAAGTCGGTGTGCCCCAATGTGATGCCCCAGTAAAAGAGTGGCTGGCTGGGGGTGGGTCTCTGGATGCTGCTGGCCAAAGGTTCTCATGTTGGTGCTGGGCCTGGGTGGCTTATTTTCCCCTCTTATCCCCTCTCCCATAGAAGCCCCAAACACCCCCTCCCTATGGCTACCAGCCCAAGTGCCAGACTGCCAGGTGCAGGGGGCAAGGCCCCAGCCCCACCGGGCCCAAACCATGATCCACAGCCCCTGGGATCCAAGGTCCAGCCCCAGAGCTCAGGCAGCCAGGCAGTGAAATTGCCACCCCAGCCAGCCTTAATGATCCAGATTCTGAGCAGCACAGTATCTACCACCACAGCAAGCCCGAGGGGATCCAGTGGCCGGGGATCACAGTGGCTGTACTCCCAGCACCAAGCTCCTCCCAGCCCCTGCCCTAAAGCCCCCCACACACCCCAACCTCCCTGCATCCTCCACCCTCTGCCCTAAGCCCCCATACCTCCCAACCCCATGCCCTGCATCTCCCTGTTCTGAGCTCCCCACCCCTCAAATCCCCTCTTCCCTGAGCATCCACCTCTGCACTCCATCCCATACTTAAATTTCTTACAGGTACTGGCATACCTCAATCCCACAGTCCCTTGCCCTGAGCCCTCACCCACAGGAGGTGGTTGCAATATGACAGTACCTGTAAGAAATTTTAAGTTACTTTCATTCCTGTTGACATCTCTCAGTCCAACACAAACTCCTGCTGTGTTGGCAGAGATGCAGACTGGGGCAAGAATTCTGTCCAGCCATTTGGAAATCAACCAGTTGTAAAGCCAACCCTGCCTCTTCATGAAGTTGAACTTCCCACCCAGAGGTTTTCTCACAAGGTGAAGAAATCTGGGGAGCGGAGGTATGTGCTAAAAATGCCTGTCCTAGTCTTATGCAAAGAAAATATTTCAGTCCCCCCGAGTCAGGGCAAAACAGGATTGCAATTAATACTCAGAAGTTCAAGCACGGTGCTAGAGATGGAGGAGAGAGTGTCTAATGCAGTATTATTCCTTACAGTAGAGTCCCCAGAGCTTAAGCCAGTCTAGTTATAATTGACACAAGCAAAGGGATTTCCAACATAGTCCTAGGGAGACCATTCCAAAGCCTAAGAGTAGTCACTATTAAGAAATATATCCTGACATTCTTCCAAAGTTTTCCTTTGCTCAATTTCATCCCACTACACTTAGATATAACTTTTTATACCACATTCTACAACATAAAGAACAGGCTGCCAGTAGCTTTCCTTAGCAAAACATTTGCAGACAAATTCACTGATGTGCACCGAATATGCTCTTTTCATTGGCTAGATACAAGTATATGATATACAGTATTCTCTGAGCACAACATACATTTGTTTTGTACAGCAACTGCTGAATAAAGAGGAGACCAAAAAGAATTACAATGGTAGAGACACTGATGTACAAATAGTTAGAGGAGCAGAAGTGGAGATCACATAATTCAGCCGCAGATTGCACCCTCAAGAAATCATGCTGAGTTTCCCAACAGGTAAACATCTTGATAAATCCTTATGAGTATGATGAAAGCAGTTTGCACAAATATCATAGGAGTACATGGTGGATAAAATCCAGGATACATCAATTCTTTCTAGTAGACTTTTACAGCACTGCATTTAGCTGGAGATTCAATAAGAGTCTACTGCAAACAAGCTCAGTTAGTCCACTCCAAAATAAAGGTAAGAATCTTAAAAGAAAGAAAAATAATTACAATGGAACTGTAATTTAGCAAATTGCTCTCTAAATTTTTGACAATAGTAACAGAACCTGTTATCTTCAAAGTTCTTTATAAAACATTGACTCAACAAATAATAATTTAGCTGCACAGTCACCCGGAGGAGTAGGTAAGTATTATCCCCAGATGGAAGAAAAGAAGCACAAGGGCCTCATCCTTACAGTTGCTGAACAGCTGCAACTCTCAGATTTCAGAAGGATTTGCAAATACATGGTGCTTCTCAGGATCAGCCTCTGTAAGGGCACATCTACACCACCCAGAAGATCAATGCTGCCATGGTCGATCTTCTGGGTTCAATTTAACTGGTGTAGTATAGACCTACTAGCTTAAACTCAGAGTGCCCGTTCCGCACCAGTACTCCTACTCCTCTCAAGGAGTAAGGGAAGCCAATGGGAGCATTTGCTCCCATTGACCTCCCACTGTGTGGATGGAGATTTAAGATACATCAACTCCAGCTATGTAATTTACATAGGTGGAGTTGCATCTCTTACCATTGACTTTCCCACATAGTGTAGACCAGCCCCAAGTGATTTTGCAGGAGTACAGAAGATATGATGTTCTGTGGTGGGAAAAAATCTTCAAGACAGATTTAGGATTTGTGTTTGCAAAATCCAAACCTTACACTCTCCCTAGCAAAAAAAAATTCCTCTTTATTTTTAATTGGTCTGTATGTCACCTCTTTCAATAGCCAGCGACATAAATACAGCGAGGCTGTTAAACAGTTGCCATGCTCAGCATTGCTTTTAAAAAGTCTGTATATATCCATGAAGTGCTTTTATATGTTTTCAAATTATAAAGTATGTATAAACTGTGCATGCAGGTTATTTTGCAAACTACAAACCTGCACAAAGAATAACAACACTGAATTGTAAGATTCTGGATTAGCAAACAAATAACAGGAAGACAAGTTACAGTTAACAGTGCCATTGTATCCACTGCTCTGTCATAATGAATGATTGTAGATGTCTTGTAATGATGTTCCCTATTGTGAAATACTATATGTATTAGTGTCAGTCAATACATAGATGCAACACAGGCTGAGTTTAAAATTTATAGGAAACAACCTCAAAATTTTCCCACTTTTGTTGGGTACATTTTTAATGTTATTTTTTTCAAGGTAACAAAATGTTGATGAGTGGAATAAAAGCCACTGGCCATATGGAGCAATAACTTACACCCTGTAAGAACACAGAAAAATTGGAATATATTAATCCATATTGTATTTTGCAGTGCTTCTATAATGCCATACTTCTGGCACTTACTCAAGGTATTTTTTTTCTTTTGCAGGGACGTACCATATTTAATAGAGTAGGCAAGAGCAGAAGAGAGTTATTTAAAAATTAATTTTGTGTCTCAACAAAAAAAATCTAAATCTAGAAGAACTTATTTTGCTATTTGAAAACTACAGTTTGTAATTTCAGAACAGAACTCAAAACTGTTGCTTAAAAAAAAAAAGATACAGAATTCCCTAATGTGGACAACAGCTATAAATGGGGCCCAGATCATCATATTTCATCTTCCACATGCCCATAGCATCAAACATTAAAACTTTGGGCCTCACACAAACATCTCCTCTGTCACAGATGATTCATCCAACCCTGCAATACACACTCTTCCAGTTTCTCATCTTCTTCAAAAGTACCATTCCATATTGGATCTGCGTATAGCCAGTTCTGGGTAGCAGTGACTAGGGATAAACTTGTTTCAGATAAACCAACATAAAGTTATTTTGCATCACACCCCCTACAGCTAATGCGAAGGGATGCCCCAATCCTCCTTTCCCTCTTTATTTCAGACTGTGCTTGCCTCACGTCCTGTCCTCACAGGGCATGCTGGTTTATACAGAGCTCTTGGCTCTTACAGGTACTTTCCACCCACTGAAGAATGGTTCATTAAACCCTCCACATCAGCCATTTCTGGAAGGGCTCCACAGAGCTGCTGGGAGTCTGCCTCCTAGCTATCACACACCTTGATGATATGAAATAGACAGGGAGACGGTTGAGATAAAAAGGGTGAAATGACGAGCTCAGAAAAGTGACAAGTTTTAGAACCTCTTCTCCTCCGTGCTTGGACCTGTTAAATCTGTAGTTAGTCACTGCCTCAGGGAAGACTGGGCTCCTTAGCACATGTCCTTGTCAGGATCAATAGAGCAAGGGATTGACTACCCACATGCTAATGCCTGGGGAAACCTGCCACCAAAACCAGGAGGGAAAATGAAGCCAAACATGTATTTAATTTGTTTTATAAATGCCATATTTTCAAAAAAAAATAATAATCATTTATGTATCTGAGTAGCCTGAGGGGTTTGTTTATATTTTTCATTTATGAATCTCTCTCAGGCCCTTTCTTTGCCAGAAGCATGGTGGGCAAAATCAGGAATTCCGGCTTTCCCAATGCATTTGACAACTCTATGGATTATTCAAGCTTTCCCCATGGAATGCAACACAAGAGTGGCTGAATAAAAATAAATTCATACTTGCCATACAAGACTCACACAGAGTAGACAAATATAACTGAATTAAGACTCCCCCAACAACTCTGAGAGGTAGCCAAGTATTATTATCACAATTTTACAGATGGTAAGAGAGAGGTACATTTTTCAAAAATGCTTGAAGTGACTAATAGTACATCAATGGGACTTAGGCTCCTAAAAACTGAAATCACTTTTGAAAATGAAACTTAGGCTCTAAAATCAATTAGGGCTTACAACACTGGATAGAATAACAGCTAAATACATATAAATAATGATTATAACAAGAATTTTTAAAGAGAACATGACCTATGAGGGAAGACTGAAAGAATTGGGCTTGTTTAGTTTGGAAAGGAGAACATTGGGAGGGGACATGATAGTGGTCTTCAGGTATCTAAAAGGGTATCACAAGAAGGAGGGAGAAAAATTGTTCTCCTTGGCCTCTGAGGATAGGACAAGAAGCAATGGGCTTAAACTGCAGAAAGGGAGATTTAGGTTGGACATTAGGAAAAAACTTCCTAACTGTCAGGGTAGTTAAACACTGGAATAAGTTGCTTAAGGAGGTTGTGGAATCTCCATCTCTGGAGGTATTTAAGAGTAGGTTAGATAAACATCTATCTGGGATGGTATAGACGGTACTTGGTCCTGCCGTGAGGGCAGGGGACTGGACTCGATCACCTCTCGAGGTCCCTTCCAGTTCTAGTGTTCTATGTTTCTATGACTCTATAGCTGGGCCTGTCAATTTGGAAAATGGGATTCAATTTCTAAGTCACTGACAAAGTGAGTCTTTGCCCACGAAAGCTTATGCTTCAATAAATCTGTTAGTCTATAAGGTGCCACAGGACTCCTTGTTGCTTTTGCAGATCCAGACTAACACAGCTAGCCCTCTGATACTTGATATAAGTCACTTAGGAATTTTTTAAATTTTATTCAGAGAAACTGCATGCATGCGCTTTCATCATACTTTGTGGCTTGGGTCAAAGCAGGAATACAACCCAAATCTTCTTACTCCCAGTCACTAGCCTTAATTAGAAAAATCCAATATTAATACAATACCTCTGTAATCATCAGTTTAAGCTTAGCAATCATTGCATCAGTGGCAGTAACAGGATAAGTAGGTGGTTCTCAAATGGTGGTCTGTGAAGAGATGGCTGGTTGCATGGTGCTGGCTCCCCTTAATGTTTTCAAGAAGCTAAATTCCACTAAGAGACAGCTAAAATACATTAAATACTGTCTATTACTTTTCCATATGAGCAATTGCTGCAATTGTCACAGGGAGGCTATGTGATGACTAATGGAGAGGAGGTGGCCGCACGATCTTGAATGGGAAGGAGAGTGGTTCATGTGAGAGACTCTCAAGATATGTTTCATGCTAGGAAAATGATGGAGAACTCTTAGGATAGGCTTACAGCAGTTAATCAAGATATAGGGAAATTTCCTCCTACCTGCCTAATGATTCCCAGTGGATTTCATTCAAAAGCAGAAAACATGAACAAACACAAAGGATATACACACACAAAAAAAAGATTAAAAAGAAATTTTAGAATACCTTAGGCAGGCTTAAGGTACTCAATTCATAGCTCAAAATGTAACTGGAGTCAACGTACCTTAAGCCAAGTTTTGGTGCCATTCTCACAGCAGGAAGTCATTGGGAGAAATGCTCCCATCGACTTCCCTTATTCCTCACAAGGAGGAGGAGTACTGGTACCATGGAAATGCCCTCAGCATTCCATTTAGCGGGTCTTTACCAGACCCACTAAATTGAATGATGGAACATCAAACGCTGTAGTGTCAATCTTCCCGGTAATGTAGACATGCCCTTAGTAATCGATACAGTATACTTACCTTAATTGTATCATTCCCAAGGAAGAAAAATAGTTGATGTGGGCATCTCCCAGTTTAGCCTGAATGGAACTATGTGTCGCTTAATAAGGACACCAATTAGCCTAATTTTTTCATTATTGGATGATAATGACAAGTGTTTTAGTTGTGCTTGACATAAGTTGAATAGATGTGAAAAATCTAAACCGAGGTCTTTTAATACAGGAGGTGCCAAATGTTTAAGAAAAGACAAGATGCATGTGAATATCATTTGTATTAGGGATATTAACCTAACAATAGTAATATAATGCTTTTCATCAACAGATCTCAAAGACCCTCACCATTGTGAGGTAAAGAAGTGCTATCATGCTCATTTTACAGATGGGGAAATGAGGCACAGACTTTTACCACGTCCTAGACTGGTGCCCTAACCATCCTTACCATACCAGATCAGACTAGTGGTTCATTTAATACATAATCCAATCTCTGGCAGGGGCCAGTATTAGATGCTTCAAAGCTGAGGGCAAGAAATCAACAGTCCAAAACAGATGAACATGTCCATAGGAAAAGTTTCTTCCTTACTTCCTGTCACGTATGGTTGTCTCATTTTCAAAGCATGAGGGTTAATATTCCTTTAATACTTTTACATTTTCTTCAGTTCATGACTTGATGTCACCTTAAGACTTTGCAGAATATATTTTCAAACGGCTGTCTCCCAATAGGACTGCAACGTAATACTTTCCTTCAGACTTTAGTGGTGGGCATGGGCTTCTCACATATCTAAAGGGATGGTAGTTATTCTGTTAATAGTACTAGCTTACTCAAACCTTCTCCTTTTAGTTATTGTTGCCACCTCCCTTGGTTGCTCAGCCTTTCCCCTCACCTGTCTTCAGGAGCAATGGCTATGTTAGCCCATCTACTCGCTTTTCCCTCTTATTTTCCTCCCCTGATACTGCTAACATTTCCCACTTAATTTTTCTCCTGCCCCTTAAACTGTGTCTCCACCCACTTCTAACTGACATTCCATTCCCCTTCCTCTTCCCCACAAACATTTCCATCTATAGCTTCCCTCTGCTAGATGCTACTCCATCCTCCATTCTGCCTTCTGAGCCAATATTATTTTGATTTTAAGCAGCAATCCCAACCAGCCTGCTATAGAAATCTGAGAAGAAATTACATTTTAATCAAAATAATCCAGGAATGGAGGAGTTATTAGAAATAATGTTCTGCCCATTGCAGTACCTTATTAAAGATGATTTTACTGTACAATATTTATTATTAGAAAGGGAAAGGGTGTCAATTATATGAAGACCACATTTTTACAAATCCAAAGCAGGGAAAAGATTACTGTCTGTTAAATGCCTTGTTACCTTAACATGCCTGCAGGTGTCCTCAAAAGCATTGCCTTCCAAACAGTGCAGGTAGACATCAGTCCAAAAAGTGGCACCTTCAAGAAAGAAAACCCCAAGAAATGGCATCAGACCTCTTGTGCTTTGTTTTATTTTTGTTCTCTCCTTTGGCCACATGCTTCTATAGTGTTAGGTTTCTCCAACCTAGAATTGCTGACGCTTAGTGCTACCCATTTTGGTAACACCTTGAATTGGGACTTTCTAATGAAAGGAAGAATTGAAAGCCCTAGTTCTGTGCCTGACTTCAGTGAGACTCCAGAAACTTGCCCACCCACAGGCTCAGTGCTGTAGATAGGCCACAAATCCAGAGTGTCGCATCAGCACGTCAACAATCAAACTAGCATGTTTCTGGAGGTCTTATTTATTCCCCTTGCGTAATCTCTGTCTGCCTCCAGCTAGAGGGGAATAATGTCATCATGAATATCCACATGCTGAGTGGGCTAAATTCAGCATCTTTCAGAGTTCCACTAATAATGCTCGTTTTGGATTAGCTGGCATTTGTATCAGTAACATAAGCCTCGTTGTGTAGCCTCCATAGTGTTCTTTACTCTTGAGGCAAAGTAACGGGGAGTAGACAGAGGGCCAGATTTCTGTCCTGTGATGCGAGGGTCAATTTACTATTGACATCTATGGAGTTGCCCTCGATTTACACCAGTGCAACAGAGTCAAAATTGGCCCAGAAGCAGGTTTCAAACGTAGATCTCCATTTTATTATGCCACTAAACTGGGACTCATCTATTTTGTGATCCTTGCTTAAGGCAGCATTTCTGAAAAAGCAAAAAGAAAAGTGGGGGCACAGGCAGGTTACTGTATTAATATGATTCTTGACTATAGTGTGGAACTTCTGATCATATCTACCTCCCCTAGGGTTACCTTGCCATCTTTCTGACCAAACAAAACAGAACACTCTTGCCCCATCCCTTCTTTGAGGTCCTGCCTCACTCACTGCAGTTCCCCCCTCCCCACACACACACACACATTGCTCGGTATCCCCTGCCCTCATTCATGTGCTCATTGTCACCAACCTGGGAAGGTCCCCTGTGAAACAGCTGTTCAGTTGAAAACTGGACACTTAGCAACTCTAGCTCCCTACCTGCATTATGTCTAGTGAAGAGCTTCATTTGGTAATTATAAAAAAAAATGGCCAACCAATCAAAATACCTTGTACAGAATACTTTGAAATGGCAGTGCATCCTGTCAGAGAATTCACGGGAGTGGAGTGACAAATAGAAATAGCATAGGTGTAATCTATTCTCATTACAAGATTGCTTCAATATAGTCTACATCACATACCACAGACAGCTTCCAATACAAATTTACCTTCCAGTGCGACTACAAAATGAACAAATGGGTAGCACAAGGAAACAAGCATGTGCACAAAGAGCTATACCTTATATTCATCTGCAGTAACTGTGGTACAATTTTCTTCTGTTGGTTTTATCACTGGCCTAGAGTTACTAAAATATCTGATTATTTCAAAATGACAGCAGCATTGTAGAGAATTATGCTACCAACAATTCACACTATATAACCCAAATCTGCATTGATGTGCTACTATAACCTCCCATTTCTTTGCAAAGCATGTGTGTGTGTCCAGTTATTTTATACTACAAGATTTACTCAACATTACTCAGGTCCTTAATGCAATTAATTTTGTTTTTTTGGAAAATACAATGAAAATGTACATGTGTCATTTAAATCATTGCTCTGGAGTGAGGCTGGGGATGAGGCATACAATGTGCAGAATGCCCTGGGGAGAGAGGACAACCACAGCCCTCTGTCACTGCAGCAGCTTGGGGCCAGGTGAGAAGTGCTTCTCCATGGCTGCTACAGTTCCAGCAAGCACAGCCAGGGGACAAGTGCATGTCGCTCAGCTGGGGCAGGTCCAGGTTCATCTGCCCCTTGCCCGAGTGAGGAATGCAAGAAAATGTGTACTTTCCCCTCACTCCCTGATGAAAGGGGAACAGCCAGCAATGTCCCCAGAATAAATCCAGGGTAGGAGGATGGTGAGGGAGCTTCAGCCCCCCACTGTCCCTGCAGGGCACCTGGAGGGTGGGACGCTCAGGGCTGGAGCAGCCCAAGATGAGAGGAATGCCCCAAGCCAGCCCCTTTCACCTGCCTGTTGATTCTGTCTCTTTTCAGTTTGGTTTTATGAGAAACAATCCCATTCCAGGCACATCCCATTTTCCTGGCACAGCCAAACCTTTATCTTGCTTTAAGTTAGAAAGGAAGCTGCATACCAAATTTGCTGGTCCTAGCTCTTATCATTTAGGAGGAGTTCTTAAACAGACAGACAGACAGACAGACAAACTCTCTTAAATATATAGTAGATATAAATATTGTATATTGTATTTGTGTGCACATCTTTTTCTAAACCTTTTTAGTTAAATTGGTGCTTATCAAAGATACTGGATCACTAGCCCTAGAACAGGAACAGAGCAGTAAAAATTCTCCACAATACCCTACCATTCAATTTATTCCTGACCTAAGCGAGCACTTCTAGGGTTATTGTGCTAGTTCCAAAAAGTGCTGTGTAAGAGCTAGATGTTAATTATTAATATTATACCCGGGGCTAATCTGCAGAGACAGCCAAAAGAAGGTGCCATTGTGCTAGCAGTAGTTTTGTGATGTAGTTTCCTTTTTACTGAGTCCTAGACTAAGATGTCAGACTGATTACAAATAGGCCAATGGGGCCAGGTCTGAACCTGCAAAGCCTTTTTATTCCCATTCTCAATCCCCTGAGCTAATGTCAGAGGACATGTCTACACCGCAGTTACAAACCTGTGGCTGGCCCGTGCCAGCTGGCTCGGGCTAGCAGGGTGCAGGCTAAGGGGCTATGTCACGAGGGTGCAGGTATTCAGGCTCAGGCTCTAGATCTGGACCGTGCAAAGAGGGAGATGTCCCAGAACTCTGAACATCTACACTGCAGTGAAACAGCCCCTTAGCTGAACTCAAGTCAACCAGCACTAGTCAGCCGCAGGTGGGTCTTTGCAGTGCAGGCATCCCCGAAGAAGCAGTGAATAGGGCATGAGATACTTGGTCAGGGCAGGTGAGTTCTATTCCTAGCTCTGCAACACATGTGCTGGGTGACTTTGGGGAACACATTTCACCTCTGTTTCCCTTCGCATCCTTTCTTGATCTAGAGATCATCAAGCTCAATGGGTCCTAATCTTGCTTAGAGCCTTTAATACATGCGAATTTTAAATATTCTTTAAATTACAGTCATAAGGTCCTGATTTATATCCCATGTCACTCCGGCAATCTAATGATGCTGGACAGCAGCAAGTCAGTGAAGAATTTGTCCCAATAAGCTGAGGGTCTGCTTCTCCACTTCATTAGACGTTGTGCACTTTTGCCAAGGCTAGGGCAGGCGCGCGCTCTTTCGGAAGCCCTGTATTCCTCATTTTATGAGGAATAAGGGCTCTTCTGAAAGAGGAGGTTTTCCCCCACATTTGGCCCCGTATAGACGCACCAAATGTCGGAAAAGCCTCTTCCAAAAACAGAAATCGGAAAAAGGTACGCAAATTGCAATTCACAATTTGTGTACCTTTTTCCGAAAATAACCTGCAGTGTACACATAGCCCAAGTTGACATCCGTCACAACCTGGCTGGCAGCATTTTATATTTACTTTGTTCTCACTTTGACTATGCAAGGTGGTGAAAAACACTGTCACAATCACTGAAAAATACACTATTTGGGCCAAACAGTGCAGTTAGTTAGTACAATTTGTCCCTGTGTTTTCTACATGGGCTCTAGGTATAAATATAGTATTTTATGCAACATACTTCAGTTAAGCTAGGGGATCTTTTCCTTTCTAGATCTCTTTATAATAGCTTAGAATATCTTTTAATAAAATCTTTATCTATATTATACACACACCATATAGTACCTGGTGATCTTTCGTCAAATAATGTGGCTGTCATTTTGTAGAAATATTGAAAGGGGGGGAAGGTAAACATGCTACCGATATTAGTTCTGAAAGTGCTGGGTAATCGTAGAGGGCCCTGGGCAAAAAACAAATCATAGATGTGCAGTAGTCATAGCACATCTTGTCTTAACTTGTCTTTGTTAGTGCAAGTGAAAAGGTTAATGCTGTTCAATTCCGTCATCACAGAGTGAGGGACCGTGGCATCTTTGAAATCTAAACTTACCCACAGTGCAATTGATGCGATTCCTGGGAGAATCATATTACTTACAAGTTTGTTCAGTAATATGAATGTCAATTAACCACGTGCTGGCGCATTATATATATAAAAAAAACCCCTAACAGATTGTTGTTAGTATGCTTATCACAAGATAAAGCTTTGATGCTGTCTACCAACAGCATATGGCAAGGTCTCAGCCACCTACTAACCATAAAGGCTTTATCTTACTAGCCAAGGCAGATACCAGGAACGGGTCCCTGCAAGGGCTCCTCAGGAGCACGTGTGACAATTTAAAAAAATAAAAACTACATTTAAAGGGGAATATCTGATGATGATTTAAATTCATTACCAATTAAAATTCTGTGGGGCTGCTCCCCACAGCCTTCCACCGTCAGTTAAAGTGAGAACAAAGTGGGTATTAAATCTGCCAGTCAGGCTGTGATGGATACCAACTTGGCAAAAGTGTAAATGATGACAAGGTGCAAGGAGGTAGCGAAGCAGACCCTCAGCGTATTGGACTAAATCCTTCACTGACTTACACGCCAGCCGGCATCATTAAATCAGTGAAGTTGCATGGGATATAAATCAGAGCCTTCCAACTGAAATGTGAAGAAAGTTTAAAACAAAACTGATCCTCTGGTATTCCCAAGTGATGCCCCTGCTTCTCCTTTTCCTCACCAGGCTCCTGTTTGTTGTATGTTCTAACTGACCAGGGGGCCGGTGGAACATAGTGATGATGGGTGAGACTCTGGTCAGAAGGCAGCACACTCCAACAAACTGAGCTAATTCCTGGTGTGGCCATCAGAAGGTGGTGCGGGGGTGAGTTGACCTCTTCACAATCCCCAAATGGCTTACGAGGTGCAGAGGTCATGCAGGCATCAGATAACTTTTATACATAGTGAAGACCACATATGACTGAATTCTCTTTTTTTTTTTCTTCAGGGATGTATGTGACTTTAGAGGATGTTTGCTTCAAAGGATTAAATAATCTGACATCCTGCACAGCAGCACCCACACTTGTGCAAAAGAGAAAACCCAAGTTTGAAGGTTCTTCCCTATATTGTTGAGAGAGAAAAGGATTTGTGCTTTCTGTAGTTGGCTAGAGATACTCCTACTCCAATTCTACCCACCCAAAAATTATCATCCACTTTTTCAAGAGTGCCCATTCCTTTTGGGATGCCCAGCTTGGGGAACCAAATGGGTGATTTTAAGAGGCGCTAGGTACTCACTGCTGTCCTTAATTTTATTTTGAATGGGGAGGGCTCAGCGTCTCCGATATCCACATCCACACCATCTCCCATCGAGTACCAAAAAGTGGAGCATCCAAAAGTCACTGGATATTTTTGACAGCGTTGCCCTCTATATCTGAGCAAAGGGCCCACATTGCACAGAACTGTCTCTCACGAGGAGGTCACCTCCTCTGCAGCATCGCCCCACACCATCTCTTTACCCTGATCATACGGGCATTCTCCTCCACCCTTCTGTCTCCAGTGAAGTTTCCTCTAATACACAGCCAAATTCTACCTCACATGATGGGAAGCCACCCGTTTAAAGATGCGCTGGGGCTGCTAGTGGATGTGCTGTGCTGTAAAAAGAGCAACAACAGAGATGATGGAGAGGATCACAGACTTTGACACACTCTCTCCCCCCCCTCCACCCACCCCACACACAGACCTTAGTGCAGTGGTCCCCAACACAGTGCCCGCGGGTGCCATGGCACCCGCCGGGGCATTTATGTGCACCCGCTGAAACATCTGGGCTGGCCCCACCCCCGGTGCGCGGCACATGCGTGGTGCCGGCCCCGGGCACGTGGCACATGCGTGGTGCCAGCACCAGGCACGTGGCGCTTGGGTGGCCCCTGCCCCGGGCACATGGCACATGCGCGGTGCC